>CM036941.2:29685776-30104037 GCA_020352615.2 Yoshiicerus persimilis
GTTATTTCATCAAAATTCAATAAATACCAATTAACTGTTTACTTTATAAAATTGTAATTCGCTACAAATATTTTCATCTTTATTCAGGTAATAAGTTGTATCACTAATGGCTTAAACTTTTCACGATGTAGTAATAGTTAAGTTTTTCTAATTAAGGTTGTCAACTTTTGGTAAACAATCATTTAGTAATTAACGGAAAACTCATTCATGTATTTACTGTCATTATTTTATTTTAGTTTGATAAAGAAATGGGAAACCGGTCACTGAATAAAATGCAATAAGGCAGAAATAACAACTGATTTTACGGCGTTCATTGGCTAACAAGAATTTATTACTAATTTAACTAGTCAATAATTTGAAGAAACTCTTGTGATATCTGTGTGTAATATAGATATAAAGTAGCACTAAGGTTAGGTAGTTTAGAGATATAATACTATTGTAGTTGGTTTTGTTTAAAGATTTTTGGTCTACATACAATATAAGTATGTATATTAGTATTTATGTAGTGCAAAAGGGAAATAGTATGTTGAATGAGAGCCCACATGCAATGCATGAACTATGAACATATATTATGCCCTGTGCTTAGTTATCACATGGAAAGAGCAGAGGACTTTAAAGGAACAATTCTTTAATATATCCACAATGCTACCTACTCCGCACATAAGACAGAGTTAACGGTAGTCGTAAAGTCGTCCACTATGAAATGCCACGGCATGCCATGCAATGCCATGTTAGTTGAATGAATTCTCTCATTCAAGAGTATGTATGTCGGCTCTGCCATTTTCACTTTTGCTTTCACTTTGCATTGCATTACATTCAACATTAGATTATATTAGATGATTCTCAACTCACATCCACGTGAAACATTAAGCTGCTATTCTTGAATGCTGGAAGAGCAACCCGTATGAATGTACATATGTACATTCTCCACAGTAGCTTACCTTGGTTTTCTTTCCTATTGCTGGGGCAATTCACACAAACTGACGATAATGAATGGCCAGCAACCATGCAGAGTAGAAAGTAGAAAGCAGAACCTAAATGTCTAATAGGTTATAGGTACATTATAGTTGTGTACCATTACCTTTTTGTATACCACTTATAAGTAGGTGCATGATGCAATGTACATATCTTACTCCTCTGTTATGTACATACGTATATGCAATAATGTGTGTTTCTTCTCCTGTTCGTGGATTCTATTCTGTTCTATTCCGCTGGCATGGCACCTTTGTGTGTTATCCATAGAATTGTGTAGGAAAGAGAAAGGATGAACGACTAACGGTACTTCAGGGCAAAAAGGAATGGGGAGCCATCAACCCACATGCTTTCTCTTTTTACTCATATACTTAACTAGTAAAATAGGCTAGTAAACTAAAGTAAAGGTAGAACTGGAGCACTGAGATCCTAGGATTGTCCTTATACTATACAAAGTAAGGATGGGAAGACACTGCCTTACATTTATACCATCACCATACCACACCACACCACTCCCCGTCATTTTTATCTCAGAAATTCCACGGCAAGGTGGTTTTCTCTCGTCTCCTCACGCTAAATTCGGTGTTTTGTATTCAGTCTATGTATCTAGGCCTATAGGGTTAAATTGTCGACGTGTAGGCATTAGTAGTCACATACATTCACCATCTACCTACATATACGTATGTTCTGCTGCACATTACTGTGGGAATTCGATATATTTTTAAACATGACAAACATGCGATTGACATTCTTAATCAGTATCAGTCTACCTGTACTTTTACAAAGCTTGTATTTAGTGAACCTATATTTAGGTAGTTGAAATAGTACGTGGTATGCGATACTGCTACTTTTGTCAAGGTAGTGCTAAATTTAAACCAATTTGTTCTGTCATTTGACAAACCTAAAAATGGTTTGGTTTATGGACCCATTTTACCATTGCAATTTATACCGAAATTCCATTGTATGGTAAGTACAAAATGTTTCAGTCACAAATTTAAACGCATCCAGTGACTAATATCAAAGAAAACCATTTCTGTCTGTGATTCAGTCGCCAGGGAGGTATTAATTTCTTTCGTAGAATTTTATGTCAATGTTTTTGACAGGTATGTCACAAATGAGTCGTGTTCCATCATTTCTCCGTCCTTTCTCTTTATTTCTCCGAGTATTTCCTTTAGAATACTATTTCTTGAGAAGGAATTAAAAGGAAACGTATTAATGGTGTAGTGTTATTAAATATGTATGCCATACATACGTAAAGTACCCATTGAGTGACTACCTAGTTGGCTACACTCTATACTTGGAAAGCCAATGATTGCTATGATGGTTGTCGTATAATATACGATTTAATTGTAGGCTAGTTGATGTCAATTGTCCAACTAAGTATTCCGGAGTCTGGTATGTTAGTTTCACTGAAAGTCAAGCATGCAGTATTGGGCAACAATAACATCGCGGCTAATTCAATAAAATTCTATTGCGTTCCATTTCTTGTATATAAATAATCAAAAATTTGTCTAGGGTATTTAGAGTTCGACAAAGGAAATGCAAAGGGAAATTTCCTGGTTCATACCAATGTAGGTTAGTTGAAAGACGAAATATATAAAAATTCCTGTACAATATGAGTAAAAGAATTGTGCATTTGTATTTATTGTTAGTCTTGATTCGTATTTAGTTTTACATAAAATACTTGTATGTATGCTTTGCATTCTGCATACCTTGGAATAACAGAAGGTGTGTTTGTACAGCGTACGGGGAGATAGGAATGTGGATAAACCATTCGTTTCTTGCACATGTCACAAAAGTAAAATTAAATCAATTTATAGTATCAACCACGGTGGTACATATATATAATATTGTTGGTTTTACTACTTTGAAGGATACGGATATAGAAAGTAGTGGCAAAGAGCACGCGTATGTAATGTAGTGCACTAACTGAAAACAAAATACATAAAGTTTTTCACGATACGCTATGCTACATAAAAAGGAAAGAGCAAATGGTAATAGGAGAAAATGTAGTTACCGTCAGTATGTAGGTTCATGTACTTATGAACTCAAATATGTTGGCATTTCCTACTTCCTACCGTATTTGGCTGAACCAAAGAAAACTATTAGACTAGGAAGTAAAATATCTGAAGATAGAGCTCTGCGCTAACTCAAATTCAATAGATTTCTTAAACCAAGTAAAATAAGCTCAACATACTTACGAGCAGAACTATGAAACCACATTACTGACATTACGCTACAGCACAATAGAACTTTCAACCCATTCCTTTACAACACGTAGCATTCGATATCAGACATTTTTCCGATCTCTCTTTTTTTCTCCCGCTCAACTCATAGACTATAAATTTCACCGACAAAGAAGTAATTTCTCGAACAATAAGGCAACCTTCCATTTTCTTCGTTTTCCTTACTCCAAACATTTATGTACAGGATGGTGGAGGCTAATGTCCATAGCATTACCGGAAGGACCGGTAATGCTATGGACATTAGCAGCTATGGACATTAGACCGGAAGTAGTTCAGCAAAACTGTTAGCACCACTTAAAAGTCAATGCAAAGTTACATTGAAATCTCAATTTTCATGAGCATTTCCCTGCGGGTTTGTTTACAATCACAGTTCTCCCAAAAAACTCAAAACTAGGTAAATAGATCTGGAATCTGTTTAATTATTTATATGTAGTATTCATAAATTATTTTATAAAAATCTTAATTTTAAAGTTGATTACACAAATCGGAGACGATAAATGAATCGAATATTTTTGGTAATTGTTGATTTAGTTTGGGGAATCCGGGAAGAAAATGGTTTCACTGGATTCAGTAGAAGAAATAAGAAATTGTTTGATGGAATTGCATAAGATTGGGTTAACTATAAAATAACCTTAGGAAATATGTCAGTCTGCCAAACATAAGTCGGGATAAGGAAAGTAAAACCTTAGAAAAGTATTGGTAGCTCGGTTTGATTTAGATCTTTGTAGGTAAGGTAGTTGGTTAGGTATATCATAGAGCAGTAGTATTAGAGAAAGACTTAACTCCAGTCAAAGCGGCCAAGACAGACAGGACAAGTTAGTAGAGCTTTGGATCCAAATGCTTGCCTGCCGAGTAAACACAGTACAAAGAAGAAAGATGGAAGAAAGTTCTGTCAAAGTCAAGTCAGAGCCAGACCTGACAGAACTCTGCTCCTTAGTAACGTCTGTAGTATGTGTTTGCAGGAACTGTTAGAAATATAAAACAGAGTTTTCTGTTCTACTGCTAACTGGAAGGAGGCGAGACATGAGAACTGCACAATATTCTTGTTTTACATTATAACTCCCGTATAAAATATTGTAAACTAAATTATGTGTAGGTTATCATAATACGTGCTTATTATGTATGTGTATAATGGTAAGGTAATAGAGTTTAAAGGAGCACATATACTATTAAGTGTGTTCATGTAGCTGCGAGCATGAATGTAATACATAATGGGTATAATGTTATGCATTATGCACAATCATAACATAACAATACCTTACACGGGCCACAGTGAGCAATACATTACATATATAGCGGTTGGATAATAGTATGAGACAAGTTTTAATATTCACATCAATTTATATATTCATGACAGAGTAGATGGATAAAGTATAATAGAAGCATTTTCCTTTCTTGCTTTGATCTATGAACACCTCGTTATTATTCATTCATTGTGACTTGATATCCAAGACGAAGAAAGAACAAAATTGAATAGAACAGAGCAGAATAATCACTTGAAAACTTTATAATGATTGATCAAAGGGAGGAGAATTGCTTCGGCTTTTCTTCTTCTTGTTCCAAACTAAACTGTCAGATAAAACATAAGTGCCTAGTCCCTTCTCTGGTAGTGCCTACTTTCTCCTTAGCTATATTTATATCTTTTCTGTCTGGAAATTCTAAATACTTCGTCAAATCATCAAGGACAGTTTCAGCATGTTTAACTTTCACTATTCACTGACTACAACACGTATGCTACAGTTACAGTAGGCACTCAACAAGCTTTTGTGTTTTTCTAAACATCCCAGGATAAGCATATGATGCGACAGCCATTTCTAATCACTACAGGTAATTGTAAATAGGACAGAAATTTTCGTTTCATGTCTACTATGGTTTCTATTGATAGCTGCACACAGTGCACACGCTGTCCTATAGAACATTTTCAAAGGGAATGATTGTTTTGCAGGAGTCCGATTTTAAAATATTAATGAGCTCTTGGCTTTAGTTACTGACTCAATAACTCCCCTTCCTCTGACATGACTTATCTGTTTCATCACATTACAGCGGCACTACCAAAGTTTTCAAACTTCTTAAGTCTCTACAGTCAAAACCAACTTATAAGTCAACTGAGCAGATGAAGATATCTTAAGTGGTTAGCTTAAATTTCTCTGACAGTATATCTACCGTAAATTCATAAAACTAACTGGGCAGAAGCTTTCTTCTATTTTCTTTCTCGAACATCAATTCAAAATATTTTTCAAGAAATTGCCTAATGTTTAAAAGAAATTGTTCTCTTGATTTATAGTTTTACATAACGGAAACGGAGGTCAATATTAATATTATATTCACAAAAAAATCACGATTTTAATTCTCATACTACCTATAATATTACATATGTAATTGCATAATCCTAAATATACAAAATACAAAGTAATTTCTACTTGTAACTTTGGAGTTAATAGTAAAGTGAAATTTAAATGTAGTACCTTTATAAGTACTCATTGGGGTATTAGATGTGTTAGTATAGTTGTGAAGTTTTCCGAGAGTTTTACCAAGAACTTGTGAAATCTAGTCTTTAACTATCGCAAATCAGCTTTGGGAAGCGGAATCATTTGAAGAAGTACACATTTGGGCAATCTTAGTAGAAAATGGAGAATACAAAGAAGATAAAGCAAATTGGTTTTATGATTTTTAGTTATCTTGTTCACTGAAGAGATTGGAAAGTGCTGATTCGGTCAACGTTCAACATAAAGGCTTATTTTAGGATTTTCTCAAAAGAAGAAATAGATAGATTCTTGCCTGAGGAAGGGAGAAATGGAGTCAAACGTCGATCGGAAACGATATTCGCTTATCTGTTCAGATATCTCTTTCAACTTTGGCTTCTCCTATTCAACGACTATATCTACTTATGGAGGTAATAAAGAAGCTAGTAGCCGATATATTTATGCAGAGAAGTACTATAGTAATTTTCCCTTTGTATGTACATGTATACATACAAAGGTGGATATACTCTTGCATTATACATTGTATCGTTTGCTGGCTTATGATTCCTAAGTACTATCTCGTTTTTACAGAGTAAGTAGCTAGCCAGCTACCTGCGTTCTTTTATGGACGAATACATCAAACAGCAGGCACAGAACACTTTATAGAATAATAAATTGCCATATATTATAATAGACTTACAACGAGCTATGTGATTTGCTTCGCAATACAATATTTCTGTAATAGTGATCTCGAAAGTAGGTACGTTGGGATTCCAGCTACTCGGTCAGTATGTGCGATATAACGAACTTTTTCGGCGCTCCATTCCTAGTCCCCTGGAAGATAATTTTGCAAATGCTAGTACATTACATACATGTACGGGTTTTCTGTTCGTCTCTGAACCTAAATTGAAGTACATGTGTAAGTATAAGTACTACACATGAGGAATTTACTTTGACCTGGTCTACTCACGTCAGAAATACGATGGTCCATGCACGTATGTAGTAATCTAGTCTAATAGTTTCTTCCTGGCTACCTGCATTGCATAGCATCCCATCAACATTACATCACAGGAGAAAGACCCTAAGGAGTTTCAGCTCTATCCAAGTTTTCCTCCATTTCTGCCATCTCATTATGATTTAATAAGATGAGTTCCTTCAGTGTACTGGAGCAACGTGGAAACTTTTTGCGTTTGTTGATTTCCTTTGCCCTTTTCACTTCTGTCCCGCATTCCATATGAAAGCATTCTCTACACACAAACTGTAGTACCTATACTGTAAGTACTACTTATATGAGCTTAAACAAACTAAATATTTTCACACGTGAAACTTGAGTCCATCCTACAGTCTTGACACAGATAGAGGAAAACTTAATGCATAATGTTACATAATATTACGCAACGTACTAGAATAAATGATGACCGTAGTAACCTAAGGAAGAAAAGAGGAAGTAAAGAAACTCGGAAAAGTCAGTGTATCCCGGCCAGCATTATTGTATGAATATATGTATGTGTTGGGCATACTCCGTAGCTGTATCACACTAAACTACAGCAGATTGACAATCCCATAAATAACAAACAAGGAGAAGTACAATAAATACAGTGTTAAATAAACTTGCTATTTCCCTATTTCTGACTTGTCTTGTAGCACAGTTTTCCAGATCTTGTCGTAACCTACATTCCCTGTATATCTCAAATAAAATTGAATCTCTAAAATAATTTTTTATTCTGTGGATATTTTTTCAATAAGATTTTAACATTTTCCGCAGTTTCTCTTCAATTATCAACTTTTTAGAATTTCACAATAATTCAAATGGAAATGCCAAGTAAAAATGGCTTTCACTTGAGTAACTCTATTAATTAAACGAGTTCCACCTTTATTTAGTCTTTTACGGATAAAATTTGAATCTGTATGAAATAATATGCGATAAATAATATGCAAATAAATCTGTTGCATTTGGTTTTCGGCCTTGAAATTTTGTTTCTTAACTATGATGTAACTTAGGAAAAAAAGTCTGCAGTGAATATACCCCATCATTACAAAGTTTTATAAAGGTTTTAGAAATACCCCAAAATTATATGTATAACTTGTACATTTTAGATCAAACAAAGGATTCATTAGTAAGTACGTTAGTATCACACTACCATAAAAACTATAATTTCATCTGTAATGCTGGAAAGTAGCTGTTGCGAAACTACGGTAGCATAAATGTTGGCTTGTGTTTTGACAACTAGGCTTATAATTATTAAAAACAATTTTAAGTGCAGTTGCCAACAGGAGCTGTTTTACTCGGTAATAATGAGCTAATTGCACTCATCAAACGAAAGACTGTAAAGTTTAATGTGATAAAGAGAGGCGATAAGTGTATGTGCGTTGTTTGTGATGTGATGTGACGCAAAGAGAGTGAAGTAGGAGTAGAAAGGAGAATTAGAGAGTATCTAGGAAACATTAGAGACTCGGTGTCTATTAATGTTTACTAACAGTACTTGTCACTATACGGAGTTACAGTTATAAAAATTTAAGTTTAGGAAAAATATGATAATTTCGCTGGAAGAGAATTTTTTATGTATGTCGCGTCCTAACATCACATACCATTAGTCTAAAAGCAACGTCGGGCAACTACGAGACTAGAGAAAAAGGTTGAAAGTTGTGTAAACAAAAGAAGAGAAAAGGGAGATGTTAGAATCAAAACAATGTTTCATATTTCCACTTGATATTTAAGGACCTGTCGTTTTGTCTGCTCTATCTACGGCACAACTACAATATGGCACTATTAGCAGAACACAACTCTTTAGTTTTTGAAAATGATATCAAAAATGTGATCTGTACGGAGAAAGGTAGAAAAGAGTGTGAATAAACAACTTTTAACAAGATGGGATAATATTCGGTAGAAAAACAAGACAGGACAAGCCTAGTGAGACAGAAGAGACGAAACCGAGAGAGAAATAAAGGCTGGCGAATATTAGAGAAGAGGTTCAATGTATCATCGCCGTATTTTGTAGTGGATGTACTCGTGTAACTTGTATTTGCCATGCCATGCCAGTTGAGTTAGGTGCGGAAGGCGAAATGAAGCTAAAGGCAGGAGGCAAGGAAAGAACGACAGAGCAGACTGCGTTGCCGTTGTCATAGCCTATGAGCCATTCTTTCAAATTGGATGTCCTCTTTTATGTTTCATGAGCTGAAGTTAAAGTTAGCATTATGCGTGAGCCTAGTTGAGCTGCGACTCTGCAGCTCATCGTGTGACCGGAGGATATTTAACTACGACAGCAATATCACTTTTCTTCTGTTATCATTCCAAGTTTATGTTTTCCCGTTGGCTTTCCGTAGTCATGACTTTGCTTTTCTTCGAACTTTCACTTTAAGAATAGAAATGAATACAACAGAAGCGAATTGCTATGTGTGCCGTGTCTATCTTTTTAGTATGCATAACGTAGTGTGTGCAATCTCTACAATCTGTATGTAGCTAGTACTTGTACACTATTGAATATTGTATTGTATTTATTTATGTATTACTGTCGGTTTTAGTACCAATACGCCTTTCCTGCCTCACGCATTGATTTTACACTATAAATGCAGCTACCCCTATGGAAAAGAAAAAGTAGATCGCATTTCTTTATAAAATTACTACAATTGCAGCTCTAGCGTATTACATTGCTCTAACTTCATCATACACTATTCTCCAAAATTTAGTCAACTCTATTTTTATTTCCATGCATAAGGAAATGCTTAGCAGTTGTGAGTTGAAATGGTAACTGTATCTATATACATACAGCGAAAATAAGTTAAGCATTTACCAAACAGATGTTGACTATAGCATTTTCAAATACATTTCAATACAGTCAAATCTGATTCTTATGTAAGAATTTCCATGAAAGGAGAATTTCCAAAAAAATATTTTATATACTCAAAATTACAGAACATCTGCAGTGTGCTGTAGTCAGTACGCCTTATTATTAATCATACTAAATACAGAGGTAATTGATGATTATCCGAGCCCTGCCCGAAGGGCAGGGTGAAGGATAATTCATAATTATATGAATTACCTGGAATCTTCCTTGCGGAATTGAACAATGTACTACATGTTAACAACTACTTATAGTGATACCTTATGATGGAAGGTTATAAAATATAATTAAATGTTTTCAGCTAATTGTTTTTGTTAAAATACTGTAAATGCTTATACTGCTATGTATTGAAAGTTGTGTTAATAACTCAAAGGTGAAACGTTAAAACTGAGTAACTGACCCAGCATTGACAAGTACAGGTTCAGTAGAGTTTACCTATGTTCTAAAAATAGTGTCTCCTTGAGGAAAGATAAAGGGTTGATAAAGAGTATAAGAAATAAACAATACTTGCGTAAGAGTAACAAAGTAAAAGTATATTGGAAGACTTTGTGTTTTATAAGGAAAGAGGAGTAGTGATTGAAACTCGACAGCGTAGAATAGGTGCCCTGCCTTGTCTACTGCATAAATAGAGAGCTACAACTTTGCCTAAAAGTTTCTCACGGCATCTCTCATCTCTATTGGATTAGGCAATATGGTTAGTTGAGAATTTACTAAAGTATATGTACCTATGTACTAAAGTAAAAGTTCAGTTTGCTTCAGTTCACAAACCAAGTCTTATTAGTAGTAGCATTAGCAAGAGATTAAGTCGCTTTCAGTACCTCATTGAAAATCCCCGAGTGAGGCTCGATCAGACAAAACCCGGCCACTTGAACCCGTTCCTTAGGCCATTCAGCATTTCTACATTCTCTCGATATACATATTGCCATACAAACTTCTACGGTACTTATTTTATACTGCCAAGCAACACTCAGCATCTACGTAGAGGAGACGGAGCCACTACTGCCATGCATTTTATAATACACCACAACACATTAAAATTCTAATTTACTTTGCAGACATGGCTACCTATACGCACTATAGAGTGTCTACAGTACAGAGATAAGTTCCCATAATGAATCCAATGGAAAGCAGAACTAAATAGTGGTGTATGTGTCTGTGGAGTGAGTTGGGAGGCTTGGTTAGCGTGGAAATTACGTGTACTTTAGTTTATAGTTGGCCATAGAATACCTACAGACCTAGTTTCTGCTTCTAATCTCTACTTTTGCTTAGGAAATTAGTGAGTCCCCACAGCTTGAGTGAGTTCCCTGTCATCCCTTGCTCCGTTTCTAGTAACAATACATAAGTAAGTTATGTATTCGCATAAACTATAAACATGGAGAAGAAAGGGAAGAGAGAATTGGCAAGCACAGGGCATAACATTCTAAGGTATTTTCAATCTCTAAATCCAATAAGTGTGCAGAAACTTCAAACTGAAACTCTCACTTGCTTTCTTGCCTTATCCAAATCCAATTGAGTTTAGTTGAGACTCGAGCCAAGCCAGCGATGCGGCAACTAAAGGTAATACGTTGTATAATACGAGTGTCTTGTCTTCTTGATTATAAAACGTCTCTCTTGAGCATACTTCAGTCCATAAACTTTGCACACAACACACGCAACCTTTTCGGTCTAGCATTGCTTTCCTTTTCTGCCCAACCTTACCATACGCTTTACTTTTTACTGTTATTAGTAAGCTGTGTTCGCTGCATATCAGGTTATTACTATTCTAAAGGTATTTTACCATTGGACATTTGCTGGAACCAAATATAGAGATAAGAAACAATCTTTAAGGAAACCTATGCCTTTAGTTTTCGAGGAAAATCATATTTTCCTTTCCTTTACTTAGTATGAAGCATGAGCGAGTCGTTTCTTATGAATTTCATTATTTCCCGACTTCAGAGGCACACAGTATGGATGGAAATGATTCATTCACCTGTACATTATGAAATTGTGATCATTATTGCAATGCCTACCCTTTTCCATTCTAAGTAACACTACAGAGCATTGCACTATTGAGGAATGTTGTTACGTTAGCCAACACAACGGTTAATACATTAATGTGAAGCAATTCGTTTTTGGAGAGCATAAAGTACGATTATAAAAGAATGTAGGCATTGTAAGGCCCTCGTGGGTAAATGTAGAAGGTATGTACTACATTGGCTCTAATGCACAATCAATACCTAAATAAATGCTAGGATATAATATTAACATTAGTTCCCTACCTGCGTAGGTATGTAAACTACTTACGTAAGTACTTATTTATTGAATAAACAAAAAGAGGTAGAGGAAAACCATTTAGCAAGTAGAATCGTTAGGAATAATTGTAGAAAATCGGAAAATGGACCTTATCTCTGTTGGCTTTCAACCTAGGAAATTTTACTGCTCTCACTCCATTTCAGAACAACATGAGCCACTTACTTGCTATCCTTTCATTTAACAAATAATGATTGGACTAGTATTCATATATGGAACAGGCTGCGTTTGAATTGAGGTAATTATCAATTCCCTTTATGTAGTAAGTACGAGTAGAGCTTTTCACTTTGTACTTTGTGTCCGAGTGAACCGTTTTGTAATTGAGGTCAGAAGAACTGCAGTGAGTTAACGCTCGCTTCGCTTGGTTCATAGAATACATAAACGGAAAATCTACGCTTTAGTAGTAGCACATCAAAAGGAAAGCTGCAATTCCTTTATCTAAATGTGTACATATTTGTTGTGCTCATGATAACATTACATATTATCCCTGTTTTATAAACGACGAATACCTAAATGCATGCATATTTATGAACGAGCTACGAATAATGCATGCACGTTGGCGAACGTTTATTTATGTTTCAAAAGTGACCAACTATGTTGAGTAGTCCATTCAAATATTATAAATGGGAAACCTTGAAAAAACAATGGAGCACAGAAATCCAGAGAAAAATACATTAGGAGAGCATTCATTGTATGGCTCAGAGAAAGTCTATAGATCAAATGAGAAATGTAGCGTCAACACGGAAATGAGGCTAAATGGGAGAAAGAAGCAAATAAAGTACACAATGGATTTCTGAGTTGGGTAGAAATAATGGCTATTAGTGAGGGCAAGTCATGCCAAGTCAACCTAGGGTTGTACACCCAGAAAATAATGTACATAATGCACATGCATACATCTACGGACACGGACTAAAGATACATCGAATCGGGTTAAGCACAAGCAAAGCAGGCACAACAAGGCCAAATGTTAGATAAGACAAGACAGGTAATTGATTTTCCTTTAGAAAAGTTCACTGTAACTACGTTGTTCTAGTAATTTGTAGTAGTTGTGTATTTTCGTCTATGCAAAACACAGATATTAAAGGACTATAGTATAGGGTTACTAATAGTGCATTAGTCTACAGTAAACAGAAAGGTCCTATAGGGCCATCAAGACAGAAAGCCTGAGTAGCAAAAAGCATTGCACTGTAGCATTGCACTTACTACACATGTAAGCAAATAAGATACTAATAGTTGATAAATGAATATGGATGGACATGGTTCAACGGGTATGTTCCAGAATTAAATAGAAAGCAAATAACGACTATATATGTCAGAGAAAGTGTGTATACCATACCTCCATTCATGCATTATGCATTCATGTATACATAGTATTTGCAAATATAATGTTCAGCCATGTTTATAGTCGTACATTTATCTACCTATGTACTTTTCCTACTTGTTTTCCTGATATATTAATGCTGGGTGAGCTATGGCATGGTATCAGAAAGACAAATGGGCGGAGGGATGAACATGATTATGGGAAAACGACCTCAGTGAAAGTGAATACAATCAAATGTGACATCGCTACCTTGAGCTTCACTTAAGGTTTGGTGTTACAAAAGTGAAAATTTAGTCAAACGAAGAGGCGCTTTTATCTCAGGTGTATGGTACTTTATATTTGTGCAACAACCGAAGATTAATTTGTCTCAAATGTATCTCGCCTTCTACCATTTCAGGGAATTGGGTCAAAATGAGTTCCACAAAATACCATTAACCCATATAAAAAATGTGACGTGCATACATAGGTATGCAATATAATACAAAACATTATTGCATATACCAAGATACACCGTAATTGATTTTCATAAAGCTATTGATGGCAATGGATGATCATCTATTTGATGATTATTATAGGTAGGTGTCTTGAATGTATTAATGCCTCATATAGCGGCATGGTTCCTTGATTTCTTTTATGTGGCCTTATTATATTAATAATTAATGTTTAATTTTGTCTGGCTCAAGATGATCAACAGTCATTAGTCATACTCCGCGGTGTACAGTAATAGACATTATCAACAGCAAATTTTAAAAATCTTATTTGTACCATTTTTATTCCCAAATTGCAAATAAGTTAAATAACTTGGTTTTAGTTTGTGTACGTTAGTAAAGCGGATAATATGAAATTCTATAAAATAGGAAGAGGAACCGAATAACAAATACTACATAAACCAAACCTGACCTGTTTTTTGCTTTGTTAATAATAATAAACCTGTTAAAACAGCACGTAATGAAGAGGAGCATAGACATTGAGAAAACCGAAAACGAGAAAAACCGGCATGAAAACCGCGTAAAACAATATTAGAAAGTCGAGATAGACAGTACGAAAGTCGATGTGTAACATGCGGCTCATACTGACAATTCGAACACACAGACAGACAGATCGGACATTACTATAAAGTAGCGTTTCGCGAACACACACACGCACAGACAGACAGACAGACAGACAGACAGACAGACAGATCCTTCATTCCTATAAAGAGTTCGCTGATGCTCCTCTTAATAATGGGAAAGTATTATTTCTTGTTGAGCGTTGAATGGGACGACAACATTACTTGTGTTACATAATAAAAGTTAAGGCCGGATAAGTTTGGGTTGTGCTGTAAAAGAAGAAAAAACAGTTATAATGTGCAGTTAGTTTGGGAAATAGAAAAGCGATGACATGTTCCGAAGTGATGATAAAATTGAAAATGATATTTCGCAAACTGTTTGCAAATAAACAGCTGCACGGAAAGATTTATAGACTGTCAAAGTTAGAGTCGGTTTTCCCCTTTTTTCCCTCCGTGCCAACAGAAGATTCTTTGTGCCGAATGAAGAGAGGCAATAAGTTGAAACAGAGTGGTGAGCTTTAATATTGATATACAACTGTTTGCACAGCTTATTGCTGACTATAACGCAGTTGGAGGAAGTTGGTAGTACTTATTCTAGGATTTTTGTTCTCTTGAGCAGTTTTATAACAAATGTGGTATATTTTCCACACATTGAAAGCCAGAACAGTGGAAATATGGGTGCTACACATGTACAATGTACAACACAGCAAACATGGTTGGCACAATGAAAATGGTATCCGAAGATGAGTTGATGAATTGCATGCAACGGAAGGATCAGAGGGCGGGAGTAATCTTTGTACAATGCTTCTGTTCCCACAAGCTTACTTTTCCCCAACCAACTCTGTTAAATTTTCTGTGGCTCTGGTCTGGCGTGGAATTTCTCTTCCTTTGTCCTATGCAAAGTATAAATGTGTATATTCCTACAATTAAAGGTCTGCTATAGTTCTACGTAGTAATTCTGTATAGCGGATGCAACACAATGGACGGATATTTGTATTCGTATATTGTAGAGATATGGTAAGCATTAGCTAAATGATCTATAGTTTGAAATAGGTTAGTACTATAATGTAAAGCGTGCCGTCTGTTTGCCATTATTTGGAGGAGCGAAGGCCACATCAAACATAAAGTATTGCTTGTTATGTTCGAGTACGAAATGCAATATTAAAGTAAATATTACCTGCCTGAGTCTATTTTGAAGGTCTGCTTTTCATTAATATATAGAATATGGTTGATTGTTGAGTTTTTGTGTTCATGCAAGGCTAATTTATTACGGAGAGTGTACCTCCATAATATCTGGAGATTCTACCATTAGGATTCTCTTTTTGAGATAGTACGTTAACGTAAAATTGAAGACGGTACATATAAAGCCATCACATAAGTGCATTAGTAAGAAAAATGTCTGCTACTAGATCATGGCTCAATATTTGATTACTGAACGTAACGAGCTGAAATTTTTCCAGAATTCATGAGAAAGGATGAGAGAAGAAGACATTGGAAAGTATATTGCCATATTCCTCGTCTGCAAACTGGTGCAGATCACAAGTCGACTGACTTTGTAAAGACTGCGAGATTCTGACTTGACTCTGGCGGAGTTATATTAGACACACATGCCGACGTCTCCATAATGACCTCTTGGTGCAAGAGTGAATGGAGGAAAAGACAAGAGCTGATAGGGGTAATGTATAGCATGCAAAATAGATAGATACACACTACACTACACTAGCAGAAGGAAGAGAGACTGCAGCTTGAAACTGATCTCCCGTTGTCTTTCTTTTGCATACTTGAAGAAGAAAAGTTTGTTCCATTAGCCTGAGCTTACTGTACTCAAGTTTACAGTAGTGTGTGCACGTAGTGGAGTTTAGTGAGCGGACGGATACAAAGAAAGCAATACAAATACAAAGAGGGCAAAGAAAGGCAAAGGGAAGACATGGATGGAGCAAGAAGTAAAAAATGGATAAACTATTTCACCATAATTTGACTTGATGTAGAGTCTGCTCTTTCAGTCTCGTAATGCCTTAATGGTGAAAAGATAGAGAGTCTGCATAGTTTCATTTCTCTTTGCCTCCTTTAGTTTCGACCTTCCTTGTTCTCTCGTCTCCTGTATTCCGCAGAATACTTTATACTAACTATATGCATACAGTATCAGTGTATACGCTGTCTGTCTGTCTGGCCTTGGATAAGCTTTCCTTGCATTGCATTTCCCTTTACTCACAATCACAATCAGTTTACAAAACCATCGGAGTATGTAGTCTACTGTATTCGTGGTATGCTTTCTTCTTCACAAGTCTCAAGTGGAGAAAAGTGAGTCGGAGTGAAATGAAAGCGTAAGTGAAAGTGAAATGGAGTGGAGAGCTTAGAACAAACCAAGCAACTGCAACAAGAGCAAGTCAAGGCGAACTCTGTAACTAAAACTCTTAGTTAGTCTCCCTCTCGCTTATTCTCAGCCTTCTAATGCTCAGAATACAATTCTGACGGACTATCTCTCTCATACATTACACTAATGAATTAGCTACACACAGGCTCAACTCCAAATCCCATTTATGCATAGACCTATATCTCACAACCAAAATGTGTTTATAACTTCTCTTAATACAGCCATAATTTAATCCTATGTTCTATCAGTAATCAGCATGTCTATACACATTTTTCCTTATGCTGCGTTGTCGGTCTACAGACACAGCTCACTTGTTAAATTCATGCACTTATTCTCACTTCCTTTTCCATCAAATACTTTCACACAACTCTAAGAAAAATTCTGGTCAAATAAATTTTCCTCAATTGTGATTACAAAACTCTAACATTTGCAAACTTAACGCGAATCCAGGGTATAAGCGCTCTAGAAATTTCCAGTATTTATTATTAATAATGCACCCACTAGTGCATTTTCATTTACCATAAGTAAATTAGTATAGCTATTATCCTAATGGATATACCTATGTGCTTAATTATGCTCGTTGAGGATGACATAAAGTAAAATATTAATAACTAGGATTAAGCACGTTTTCTCGCAACTACGATTATTCTTAAAGCATTCCTCTAATTAGCTTAATGGAAATGAACACTTGGTGTTTGCGATAAGGCTACCTAATAATGGGTAAAACATCAATGAAACTTCTTAAAAGCAATACAATATACAACATTGTATGGTAATTCTACCATTCATTCTGGTAATTCATTCTGGTAATTCATAGGGATTTTTTGTAAATGAATGACCACAAGACAGAATGTGAAAATTTCTTTGCCATTAGTATCACATTGGTACATCATAGTACATTTGCACATTTTTAACCAAAAATAGTAATCAAAGGTAAAGTTAATCTCCACCCTGTTATTTGGAACAACATGGAATTTTAAGTGAATAATAACAATAATGTAGGTACTTCGTAAATCGTTTCTTTCCTCTAAAAAATTAAGTGAAATAGGGAGGTTAGAGAAAACTGTTGAGCTTGGCTGTTCAAATAAATAAATAGACTTTAAGAAATAACATTGAGTCTAGGTTTATATCCTCAATGCACAATCACTGCAGACCAATTCATGCAGAGTAAGTGAGTTTTGGAAGCTATTTAAGCATTTAAAGCTTTCGTTGTCCTTATTTTGTTATGTATTAATTTAACCAAATATATTATAACATTGCAGTGGTGCTATTGTAGCATAAGGTAAAGGTATGCAGACAGTCTAATATCCGCAGTCTAGAAATACACTGCAAACGAGAGAATAACAATATGTATTTTAGTGTAGTCAGGAAAGTGCATTTTCTTTTCTGGTATGATAATATGATTTTATACAAAACAGGACGAAAGAATCGCGATGAAAATTGTTTTTCTAAAGTCACCTTTTGTCGAGTTAAACAGGACGATAAAGGAAAGCGTAGGCTTTTCATCTTTCCATCAGTGCTTGGCATTTGTGCCATAAAGAATTCATCTCATTGAAGGAAAAGTATAAAATAAGAATAAGAAAGGCAGTGAGAGTGAGAGAGAAACGGCCTGATTGTATGTACTTTATGTGAAGTTATGTTACTGCGTAGGTTACCTTTCTACGTATGTATGGTGCTATTGAATTGTATTACATTTATTATTACAGTCAACCCAGGCAGATTCCGAGAAAGGAAGAACAGAGCTAAAATAACTAGGAGTGCACACGTCCCTATGTACATAAGTTTATACCTACGTAGTTTTTTTCAGTTTCTTACTGTCTGGATTTTCCGTTTCTTTGTTGCAATCTTATACTCACTACTCAGTCTCTCACTCACTCAATCTTTTCTTTCTTTCTAGTAAATTGATGAAAGACGATATTTTATTTACCTAGAACCTCCGCAGGAATTTCGCCAGATTTGAATTCCCCTTTATGAGCAAAGCAAAGCAAAATCAGATTTTGGTTGAGACGGAATTGAAATAAAATAAAAGAACATGTATGAAATGTAGAGCACTTCACTTGGTTTCGTCTACTCTGTGTAACCATGAGATGAAATACGGAAATGTAAAAACGTTCCTACGTTACCAAAGGAAATCTCATCACAATCAACTTAAAGTAGAGAAAACCAAAGCAAAAGTAGAAACACATATAAGGGAAAAGAAACATAACATTCGAAAAGAGCAATCTGCAATCGCCTCCTATTTACTTACATATGCTTGGCCTTCGCCTACGGTAGACTCTAGTTGAGATACAGAGACTAGCTAAAGTCAAAAGTAAAATAGTAGAATTACACATAGTAAATAGGTTTCCTAACTGTACCCGACTATGTAATCTGGCTTGTCTCAGCTTTGTGTCCTAAGTAAACCGTTTTCAACTGAAATGAATTCTGGAAGCTTTTACTACTACTATCTTTTCTTCTTCTTACCAAGTTGACTTTCGGTTAAGTTTCGTTGGACTTGGAATTCTCTTATTAGACTTTCCATCTCAACTCAACTCAAAATTAGATATCAGAAATGATTTTTAATTAATGAGTCAAATGTACGCAAGAAGCTTATGCTTTCTAGTTCTATCATCCCCCTACTTATTTAACTACCTATATAGATACCCAACTCTCAGTAGTCGAGTATGATGTCCTTCTGTGTAACGCAGAAACTAGGTTTAGGGTTTAGAGTGTAAGTATAATATTTACTTGCCTTATGTTGCGTAGGAGCACTAAAATTGAAATTAGGGAGACAGAGTCAGAGCGGAACTGAACTTTTAAGGAGAAAAGTGAATCTCGTGAATAATTTCCTTTCCCTTCACTTTCCTATTAGTGATTTAGGACAGTTAGAAAGACACAAGTCAGAAGAACCATAACTAAAGGACGAGATGACTCGTCGTCATCAACTCAAATCTACGACCGGAAACTAAGAGCTAAGGAATCATCTCGTCTGCTCAGTTAAACGATGGAAACAGCTTTATCCTCTTCATTTCAATGTTCAGCTCAACTCTTCATTACAATTTTGTGGCTTTACAGTTCCCTACACTTCCATTTCATTTACGTCTTTGATCGCCTGATTGACTTTCTAACCTAAATATTATTACGCTAACAATAAGTAAATTGCTATCCCAAAGTATTTCAAGTTGTAGTAAATTTTCAGTACTGCGTAAATGTAGACGCAAATGTAGATGCACAAATTACAAAAGCAAGCTGCCAAAACTCAGGGGATGCAAAAGCAAAGCAATTGGAAAATATACCTACATTTCAATATATGTATATTTCTTATATACATTTATATTTAATTTTCATTTACAGATTCAATTATTTTTTGATTTTTTCCCTCTCAGTGTTTTATTATGTAATAGTGTCGCACTATAAGGAAAATCATTGTACTACATAATTGATCAAGTTTAGTAGCACGAAATAGATAACCAAAGATAAGGTAAGTCAAAAGTCAGAACACGACTAGTTTTGGTTGGCGACCTTTTTGGCAAAACCCCGTTTGGCAAGTCCCGATTGGCAAAAAAGGGAGCGACCCGTTTGGCAAAAGTTGTGAAATAATTTTTTCAAAATCCCATTTTGCCAAACGGGTCGTGTGCGCGACCCGTTTGGCAAAATGTAGTAATAATATAGTAATGCAACACGTAATAACGTAATAGGCATTAAGCAGTATGCAGCTTCCATCATTAGTAAGAATAGTCTACCTACTTATGTAAATTATGTTTTAATCACCTTTATACCTCAGTATTCATCGGCAGTCTCAGTATTCTTCTATCAATGGCCGATGTAGCACTAAAATTCATTTCGTGTACACTAATTAACTCATTTTAATATTAATAAATGAATTACAACATACACATGATTCACTTCTCAGAGTCGACAGTGGGCGATTGCCTTATAAACAAAGGGCTAAACATGTAAACTTAACAACAGAGTACAAAAAAATGTCAAAAATTACGAGAAAAATTGCATGTTTATTTCTAAATTCTAAAGAATACTTAATACTTGCCCACAATTTGAAGTGAACTGATTGTCTTTTGACTACACCCTGCTTGAAGTCAACTATTATCAGTACTACACATGACAATAAATACTACTTTTTACTGCAAGCAATACATAAAGCTTATAACAGTAATTTGATTTCACATTTTGCCAAACCGGCCACCTTTTAGGCCTGTTTGGCAAAACTAAGGTCACGGCAACTTTTGCCAAACGGGTCGTCCACTTCTTGGGAACCCGTTTTTGCCAAACGGGGTTTTGCCAAAAAGGTAGTGATTCCTAGTTTTGCATAAGCGAAAAATCAAACTTCTGTATTCGGAAGGATAAAATGGGAATGATTGACTGACCTTTAAAGAATTGCTTCAGGTGTTGGTTGTTAGTTTTCTTGGCTTTTAGATAATTAGGATGAAAATTCGTAGAAGTATTTATTCAATCTCTCAAGTTAGACATAGTTAATTAAAACTCAAGTAAATGCCTTCACTGTCTACCCAAATAAGTTTTATGTCGATGCTCTGCATGGAAATATTATTAGAAGGAAAAGAAAATTGGTTAATTGACCTTGTCCTGTCTGGTACATAGATTATGACAAGGAGATATGGCTGGAGTATCGTGCAGCGTATTTTTTGCTGTCAAGTTTTAGTGAACAATTAATAAGTGCAGACTTTTCTGACATCATTGCTGGAAACCATGCCAGGTACGAATGCAGTGGACTATTAGTAGGGCGTTGAACAAGCATGAAGAAATGTGAAAGAAAGGAAATTGTTGGGATAGTCGGTGAACACATAAAGAGAAGGCTTGAATGTAGTGAAGCGAATCTAAATAGGATGAGCTAAGTCAAGGAGACTGTTAGTTGTCTGTATTTGTCATTTTCTCAGTGGGAAAGGAAATGTTGTGAAATTAGACACAAGCCAGACATATGAGACAGAGACTAGGACTCAACACTAAATAGAACAGAACAAGATCACACTTCTGGTGGCAGCCCAACATTGTGCTTTCTTCGTTCTGCTACTCTTGAAATAGTAATGGGAGTTCTTTATGTAATGCGAAGCAATATAATTATAGATGTATGCGTATATTCCCTGTGCATTGTGTTGTATTTGGTCCTTGAAGTCCTTGAAGACGTTATTGCAACATATATCTATACTTCGTTCGCTCTCCCAAATAAAAACGATCGTACGTATGTCCAGGTCATGGTATTCCATTTAATATACATTACATATCGTCATATACTTGTACTTTGGTAGGTATAATGTATAGGTGGCCGGTACTTGGTACCCCGTGGTAGGAAAGCTTGTTTGACCATCACATCAAGTTGCAAGGATTTTTCTATCCATTTCCATTTATCCATTGCTATAAATACTACAAATAAAAGTATGCTATAGTCATGCACTCCGATTCTCTATATTCTAATAGTAATATAACAATGTGATGTTATCGTTAGCCGCACGGCACCATAATACCAAACAGCCCCATCCTAAAATCACACCATTGAAGCAACAACCATGCACCGGATATTGCATTGTATTGATGCACAAAGTTTGACTTGAAAGCGAAGCGTATAGGGAAAGCAAATACACTTTTAAGAAATCCAAAAGGGAGGTACGAAAAGGTCTGTTTAGTAAAAAGCAAAAGCATTGCATCAATAACAACGAAAAAGGACGAAATTCAAGCTAAGAGATTCCCGAGAGATGTAAGACTTGACCAAAGGCTCTTTACAGTTCTGACGGCATGCTTAAGGACAGCTGCGCACACTATGAATATACTAAGCATAACACATTGGATCTATACACACGTAGTGAGTACATAAGTGGTGAATGCACTTTGTACATAGAGAGATGAAACAAGTCTCACGACCATGCATCAGAACCTAAAAAACTCTCCTTTCACTCTGGGAAATACTCTCAGGAGAAGCATTTTAAAATTTTCATCGGAAATTTTCTTCATAGTCTAGTTTCATATAAAATCCTGCACTGCATTCCATTTCAGACTCCTTTTCCTTTATAAACTTTATTCCTGAATCGATACTCTAGGTACATGTATAAACATAATACAGTAAAGTACACTAGATACATCAATTCAAATTGAACATTTTGTTTTTGTCCAGCAGTTGATGCATACTTGAGAAGCTAAACCAATGTAATATTATGGGAATCGTACAAGTGCAAGGTTACCCCTAACAAAATAGTCTCTTGTTCCCTGACTCAAAAATATTCTATGCAATAAACTCGGAAAAGTGTCTAGTAAAAGTGTCAACGTACTATTTTTATAGGACCTTCTACTTTCGTCGGAGGAGCATCACATTACAAACCAAGGCACATACATAAATTCCAAAATATAAGAGTATAATGTGTTCTGATACGGCAATTCACTCTAAACACTGGTGTATAAGGGAATATTACATCTAACAGTATTCTTGTTCTGGAAACAGAGCAAGAATACTGTTAGTAAAGAGGGTCAGTTTGTTTACAAAAGAACTGCTCTTTCTCCGATAATGAAATTGTGGGGGAATTTCATTTAGGAAAAGAAAACGCATAGTTCTGTTTTACTTATACGCAATTGTAGATATTTCCACAAATAAAGATATCACTTGTCAGTGCGTGTTGTTTCAGCATCAGCAGAATGAGAGTGACTTGACATTCTTATCATTGTCAGAGATTATTGCTCTCCAGATCCCTTCTTGTCTGTCCAGAACTTTGCTAACTAAATATATAGCTCGTAATGTGTGATTCCCTACGGTTGAAAGTACTAATATCATCGTCTATGTATATCCTCCAAAAGTAACATTTCACGTAATACAACATTGCTAGTATCTATTCTGATTAAGCCATCTTTTCAGTAGCTCAATAAGCAATGCCTAATCGAACAATCTAAGTTACTTTATTTTGAACGAAAATAATCACTGCAAAAGTTTTTCTACGACAACTTATCTAATTGCTATTAAAGTGGATGAGAATTTCATAATTTATTTATTTGCTGTGTACATTTCATTATGCACGAGTTACAAGAAAATTATAACTCAAAATGTATTTAGCAAATTAACACATCAGCCATAACTATTTACAAGCACCTTTGTTTCTCTGTATTTAGTCTAAAACCCTGTTGCCTACTTCTGATGGTGAGTTTTCTTCTATATGGTGATAGTGAGATTCTGTTGGCGAAAACTTAACTGTCAGCCTGTTCTTAGCTGAATTGGGAAGGAGAGAGTAGTACGGGGAATCACACACTTCACCATTCGAATGGTGTAGTGTGTGATGTGGTGCGCCTTGTGTGATGTTGGCCAGAAGGATGTGTAGTAGAAGAGAATAGTAAGAATAAAGAGTAGACGCAAGTGTAATACGAAGACGAAGGCTAGCAATGCCAAGGGAGGTTAGTTTTCTTTTAATGTATTCACCTCACATCTGGAATGGACACAAAATCTGCAGACCTTTTGACTCTTTCTCTCAATTGACTGATTTCACTTGAGATCTAAAATGCAATGGATGAGAAACTACTCTAGTTCAACTACCATTCATTCTTAAAGGCCACCAATTGGTCGCTGTGTCAATTCAGGTCTCCACAGTTGTGTTTATAAAGATAGACACATTTACCCAATATGGTTAACTTACAACCTTGCTCCACCGCATCATGTACATATACATAAGTGGGTATACCTACTATCTGAGAAACATAATAAACGTATACCATGCAGTATTATCTAACTGTAACACATACTGATTAAATTGGAGAAAGTCTTTAAGAATGAAGAATTTAGTAGCTCACGTTTGGTCCTAATTGTAAGTAGCTACTACCGCTGAAGTGACTTTGTCGTAGCACTTCAGTACCTAAGGGAGTGCCTTAAGTTTTATAAGTAAGAATTACTGGTTACAATAAAGGAAAAGAGTTTTGATGTGCGTACCCTTGAATTTACTGTAGTAATCAACAGTAAGGCCACAACCAGCCTTAAGCAGATAGGACACCAAATGCATACCCGAGATCCTCAGCTCCATTATTCAATTTGTTTCTTTACTTTCAATGTATCTAAAACCTATACTGGGGTAATACACGTATAAAGATTGAACTCATCTTGTTTGTAGTCGTGAACAAACAATTCACGTCGTACTTTGTACTTATATATTTGTATACAGACAGTATTACATATGCATCTCTTCCGAATACTGCAGTCTAACGCTAACCTTCAATTTCTTTTCAAGTCTTCTTAGATTCTTGCTTACTCACTTATACACTATTACGTATGTGTTTACTTATGTATTTATATAGCATGAGTATATACCGATACCTTTGAAAAATGTCTATAAATTGTGCAGTATCTCTTTAAGAAGAGTATGCTTAGGTTTCTCTACTCAACCCCGTATGTATGTGCATTATTAAGTTGGCTTCCTTCTATTTCATTTGGACACACTTGAAGCCAACCAATGGCAAAAGAAGTTTAGCCAACACACGTATGTAGATGTGTGTACGCATCTAGAAAATCTAAACCCCAATTCGCACTAGAGCTCTACCGGCATGATTCTTTGGCTGTTACAATATCCTTTGCTTATATGATAACCTCTTGTCGATTTTTTCAAAAGTGTAGCCAACAAGAAAGGAAAGTGACTGCCGACCGACTGTGAGTGAACTATCGTAACTGAACAGCATGCAAGATGCAATGAAATCTAAATAATCAATGCCACGCCATGCCATGATGTACTGGAGAGAAATATCTTTCGTATGAGTATAGACACTCAAATACAAAATAACAACTGACACATATATATAGTGTATGGTTTGGTTAGCTGGGAAGCTACAGAGTAGAACACCCGCAGGAGCAGAGCAAACATCAATTCACCTCGGATTTATTTTGGTTGGAATTCGAATTACAATTGGTAAAAGTCACTCTGTTCACCACCTTCCCACTTTCTCTCACTCACTTCACCAACGATTCTCATTTATCCACCTCTCTTCTCTATACTCCACTCTATTTCTTTTCTTCTCTTCTCTAGATGCCATACTCAGTGCATGCTGACATTGTTACATTTTCAGTAATACTAGCCTGTTCTCCCAAGCCCCGTCATTGGGATTTCCATTTTTCCTTCTGTTTCTAACAGTACAACGGAATTTATGCCGACTAAAATATGCAGTAATGCAATTGCAAACAAGTACATATTATACAAAATATAAATCGTGTCAACATATTTCAAGTCAATCTGTTAAATTCTTTGCTAAAACCATGCATGGCGAAATTTAAAACCTTGTTTAAGATAAATGTAGATTTAAAGAAACTACAACTGAAATAATGCAAGTATTGTAGGCTTTCAGCGATTTGAATGCTCCTTAAGCAAAGTATTCTGAAGTTCTTGTATAGTATTTACCTCGGTTCTATAGCGTTGTACCACCCAAGACTTGCTTGACTATGGATCGTCTTGGGTGGTACAACGTTATAGAACCGTAGGGAATACAATAGTGTAATCAAATGAAATAGGAATTTAATTTGAAAATCTAGATCTCCGTAAAAAGGTCTAAAGGAAAACTTATGAATAGACATTTAATTCATGTACTATTACCATTGTATTTATTCTTCTTGCACAGATTAGTGCTCGAGAACGAAAGAGCTACTTGACTTAGACAGTCTTTTGTTTAGGAACATGTGGTGCACTTAAGGTGATAAGAAGAGGAAGCTATAATTGTGTGCACATAGTTTGGTTAAGTTTGGACACCTTCATCTGCATGCATTCTACTTAAATACGTCTAGGCACTTAAAAGAGAAAATGGGAAAGCTTAGCGCGATTTGTTTGCAGTATTCCAGTATATCTTGCATAAAGCATATTTAAGTATAGATAATTTTATATGTGGTTGGTAGTTTGGTAGTTATATAATGTGGTAGTTGTGTGTCTTGGATACGTATGTATAATGATGGTCGTTAGTTAGTTATATTGTATACATTAAAGTGTGAAAATGCATTTGAGTTAAAGTAAGAGTCTTGGAGGAAAGCCCGGCTTCGCAGCTTTCCTACACCTCGTATTTCATTTTAAGGTGTGACATAAAGAAAAAAGTGGTTTACGACTCTAAGGCTGCATCGGCAACTAGATCAGACCAGAACGAATGCATATAGGGAAGGCGAGTATGGCATATTATAATGGAAATAAGAAAGAAAGTCTCGGTGCTTTCTTTGTATGTATGTATCTGTTCTAAACGTTGTAATGTGAACATGAGCATAAACGGGCTCTTTAAATTACCCCAGTTAGCCACAGAGGAACATTAAAGACGATTAGCAATATACACAGCAGTTTCGTTCTCGTTACTTCCATAGCCGAGTTAAGCTAAACTAGTAAGTAAGTAGACAAGTTTAACAATGCTTTTCTTCTCCCTCTTTCTTCGGCTTGGCTTTGGCTTCAGTTGTAATGTAATGTAGCACAAAAACAAAGTGCTACAGAATATATGAGTTACTCAACTTTCTCTATTTCCCTATTATAAGTGTACTGAGTGGGATGTCTACATTAATATTACTAGTACATACATAATACAAGAGCAGTCTATTTTCAGAACTTGTATATAGTATGTAATGTGTTTCTCTTTTTATACGTAGTAAAGCACGGTATATTACCGCTCGCAGCAAAAGTGTTACAAAGTGCTACAGAGATAAGTCAGAATTATAATGAATGAGATGGCTGCATATGGTTTTATTTCCAGTTTTTGTTCCCTTCTGTAAGTGGTTAGCAAAAGTCCAAGTTCTAAATAAGTCAAGTTTTTTCCAATCTAATCTAGATGTGGCGTGGCTTGTTACGGCCTATATATCGTCACAGTACAACAACACGCTTCTCAACAAAAGATGTTGTCTTGTTAGTCGAGAGTGTTGAAATTGTGCCGCTGGAAAACTTGAAAGGGAACAAGAGGAAACAATACAGTCAAGCGTATTCAAGTGGAGAAACAAAAAAGAAGAAACACAAGAGGCTCAGCTAATACAGACATGAGGAATAGTACCTGTACTCTAAAATAATGCCACATATGAATAAAATGCTTTTAAACGTACACCGTGCATGCATTTCCAAAACTTGCATTTTCACTACTGTGGGGTTTTACTTCTTGGCACAAATGAATATGCATATTATAGTGCTACAATAACTGACTGCAATGAACTTTACAATACGAAGCATGTCGAATGAAGCTACCTATGCTCACTCAGAATAAATACAATAATGTTCGGTTCAGTGTATGATCAATAATCGGGTAGGCTTCGGCCAAAACAAGAGTGTAATTTTATAACTATTTAATTACACACTAATTTCCAATTACGATACAATAAATTACTGGTTCCAGGAATAAAAATATACAATTAAAATATCAATTTTTCAAATAAATTCAATCAAATTACTAATCAAAATTCAATAGGAAAAGGCACGTCTACAATACGTTCGATCTCCGTCTCGTTGTTGTACTAACATCAGATATTTCCTTTCTTCTCGAGCTCCTCGCCGAGCTCTTCCTTCTCATTGGCTGGTTTTGAGTTTTCCTCTCTCGTCCGCCTAGTAAGACAATCATAGGCAGAGAATTTGAAGTGGAGCCCAGATAATATCACGATCTATGAACCTCTCTGTAGGTAGTCTTCCTCTTTCGCATCATCATCACTCCAGAACACAGTCTTAGTACTCGGTCTCGGTAAGTCCCAGAGTCAGTCCTTGCGTACACTATGCGTACAAATCCATCCTTCCGAGGGTACACGGTTGTCACGACTTCTCGAGGCCAGTTGTTCCTTCCGTAGTTTTCTCCAACAATGACAAGTGATCCTTCCTTCACCAGCTCCGGTTTCAGAGGCCACTTGCTTTCCTTAACAAAGGTAGAGTCCAACACTTTCTTCTTCTTTCCAGCAAGTTTCCATTTTCCTTCAGATCTTTCCAGAAAACTGAGAATCCATGCTGTCATCCAAGTCAGTTTCTTGTAGGAATTCGATCTGTCAGTCAGTAGAAAGGCATCCTCGAACTGCTCCCGTCCAGCAAACAGAGCGACTTCAAACACTTTCTCTGCTACAGATTCCATTTCCACACTAGAGTCCTTTTCCACGGTCAGAGTAATTTCTTTTTTCATCACATTGGAATCACAACGAGGCACTGATATTTCCAAGACACCTTGCAGTTCTTCCAACAGAGACTTCCACTTTTCAAATAAATCTTGAAACACTTCGACGTTCCAACGATTTCCTGATCTCCAAATATCTTGAAGGATTATTCCCGCCTTCGCCATGAAGTGCGAATCAAATCCAAAAGGGTCGTAAACTGACTGCACAAATTGGGGAGATTCCCTCTTTAGCGGCCGTTTAGCTTCTCGTATAATCAGGGGTTCAGCAATTGAAAACTTACATAAGAACTTGAAGTTCGGATCACAGTAAAGTTCCATTACACGTTCATTCGGGATTTCAGAATCCAGTGGCAAATTCTCAGAAATATTTTCTGCATCACTGGATCCAGGAAAAACTTTTCGGCTCTCATTCTGGGGGCTGCTCATAAATCCTTTGATTTCCAAACACCCAGGATGATTAACTTCAGTCATTTCTTGAATTATCTTGACAGCTGTGTCTTCAACACCAGCACTATCAAGGCAGTCATAAACATCATGGTTTCCCTTTACAGCTTCCATAGCTACCGGAAACACTTCCTCAAGTTCACTTTCGGTCTTGTCCTCTACTACTTGCTCCAATGTTGGTGGGCAGGTCACACCAGATTGAGCCGTGTAGAAGTCATCGCTCTCTAATCGTCTCCATTCTTCCATTAAAAACTTTCTTGGATCGACTCTATTCACATTTCCATAATTCTCGTCGTACTCCTTGTACATTTTCTTTTGCAAAGATTTCAGACGACGCCGAGCTGCGGATTTAGTTCCTGGAAGCTTCACTTTATTCTTTTTCCACGGAAACCCGGTTTCCGTTTGGGTGTCAATTGTTTCTGTCTTTTCCTCTGTAGTCCTTTCGGTTCCGGCATCATTTTTCGGTTCCGGAAGTTCAGGAACTCTGACTTCAATATTTTCTGTTTGAAGTGCCTCCATCACATGGTTCTGGAGAGCTTCATCAGAACTTATTTCGTTCACTAATGAAGAATGCTGTGGCACTTCTTCATTTGATCGTTCCACTGGGCCGTGGATAATCCTACCTGGCTTCGGTATGGATACCACCGGAGCCCCTCTCGGTTCGTCACTAAACTTTTCAATCACAAACAAAGTATGCTTCGGCATTCCCTCATTTGATTTTTCGGTTGGTCCGTGAACGGTCCAACCCAACTCCGTCTTAGACACCAGGGGAGCCCCTCTCGGTCCACGAAAAGTTTCCACACTGGATATCAAGTCAGCATGATTTTCGCCAATTAAAATCATTGGCTTTGCACTACAGAGTTCTGGAACGGGATATTTATTTAGAAAATTCCATTTTTTCCTTAGCAGCTTCAAATTGTTGCTCTCTGGAGGCAGATCCAAGTCATCGTATCTGTAAGTATTTAAAGTGAACTTTTTGTTTGAAGCATTTCCAGTTACTTGCAAAGTAATTCGTTCACTTTCCGTTTTCTCAGTTTCAGTTTTCAGCCACTGCAGATCAAGTGTAGCTGGAGTTCCTTTGACTCCGAGCTTTTCAGCCAAACTAGGATGAATCAACGAGACAGTTGAACACTGATCCAATAGGGCGTAAGTCATCAGTTTTCCTTTAGGTCCATACAGGGTTACAGGAACAACTTTCAAAAGTACCTTCTTGTCGTATCCAAATAACGACAAAGTAGTGCACACAGTTTCGGGTGTACTCTCAGTACTTTCTTGGATAATCTCCTGTTTTCTTTCCTGCTTTGCATAATGTAGTAAAGAATGATGAGGTAACTTACATCCATCCTTTCCACACTCTTTCTTCAACTCGCAATCGGGAACCCGGTGATTTCCTTCAAGACACTGGAAACAAACCTTGGCTCCTTTTGCCCATTTCCATCTTTCTTCTAACGGCTCTTTGATCAGGTGACGGCAGCTAGAAGTTTCATGACTACCCTTCTTGCAAAACAAACACTGTCCAGAAGAATTCGACTTTTCTTCTGACACTACAAAAACACTTTCACTATTTTTGCCCCTTCCCTTCTTCTCTTCAACGTATGAGATCAATTCACTGGCAGCATCGGCTTCCTTCTCCAACCAGTTGCTCAAATCAAGCACAGTTGACTTTGAAATATTCATTTTATATTTTATCCATTGATGTCTTAGGTTGGCAGGCAGTTTGCTTACAATTTCATTGATGAGGGTAGGGTTCATCAAATGTCCAGGCTCCTGTAGATTCTCCATCGTGGTTGTGAGGTTCAGCACAGCATTCGATAAGTCCACAAGAGTTTCTGGTTTTTCTTCTTTGGCAGCAGGCAAGCTCTGTACTTGCTTCACCAATCTTTCTACTATTTGAGCAGGCTTTCCAAAATTCCTCTCAAGTACTTTCAACACTTTTTCCAAGTTGTCGGGTACAACCATCATAGCCATAACCGAATCACGAGCTTTTCCTTTGAGGCATTTCCTCAGTCGGTTCATGTTCTCTACATTGGAAAATCCACACAGCTGAGAGGCAGTTCTAAATTCACTTATAAAGTTCGGCCACTCAATTGGGTTTCCAGAAAAGCAAGGCAAGTCTTTTGGCATTGACTGCCTGGCTATAAACTTATCAAGTCTATTTTCAGGTTTCAATGGAGATGCACCAACCGGATCCGGGCTTCCTGTTTTCACTAAAGGAACACTTGGGATTTGAGTTGGAACATTTGTTTCCATTGAATCTATTTCAACCTCAGGTGGTGGAGGAGGTGGAGGATTATTCTTCACACTCGCTGTCCACTCCGATGTCATCTTTTCCTTAGTTGCAGGTTCAAATTCGTCCTCCACAGCTGTGCCAAACTCAGATTCGTCGTCGCTTAGCTTCTGGGAGTCGTCACTGTCGTCGGCTATTTTCATTTTTAGCGAGCCAGAGGCTCACTTATGGAGCCGTGTTGTCTGTCCGTACGTACGTACGTACGTACGTACGTATGTATGTGAACACCATAACTCTTGAAGGCATTGACCGATTTGGATAAAACCTCGGATTTGGACTCATCTCGACCTAGTTAGGAACCCTATTTAAAATGGGCGTGGTCACCCCACCCCTTTCGGAGATAACGCGCGCTCACTTTATAAGCAATAAGATATGAAAATGGGGTTTTGGGTACTAAAATATCTTACACCGCTTCTAGTAGTTTGTTAGCGGGATAGTAAAAAATATTTTACACCGCTTCCACTTTATAAGCAATAAGATACTCAAATAGGGGTTTTAGGTGTAAAATATGGTTTTTGGGTGTGACCACTTTTGAGAAGCGGTATACACACTTTTTGGGTGTCTTTTATCATATGAAGCGGTAAGCTAACTTTTTGGGTATTTTCCATTATATGAAACTATGAGCTAACATTTTTGGTGTTTCCCACTTTATAAAGCGCTAAGCTAACATTTTTGGTGTTTCCCACTTTATAAAGCGCTAAGCTAACATTTTTGGTGTTTCCCACTTTATAAAGCGCTAAGCTAACATTTTTAGTATTTCCCAATTTATGAAGCGCTAAGCTAACTTTTTGGGTGTTTCCCACTTTATGAAGCGCTAAGCTAACTTTTTGGGTGTTTCCCACTTTATGAAGCGGTAAGCTAACTTTTTTGGTGTTTCCCACTTTATGAAGCGCTAAGCTAACTTTTTGGGTGTTTCCCACTTTATGAAGCGGTAAGCTAACTTTTTGGGTGTTTCCCACTTTATGAAGCGGTAAGCTAACTTTTTGAGTGTTTCCCACTTTATGAAGCGGTAAGCTAACTTTTTGGGTGTTTCCCACTTTATGAAGCGGTAAGCTAACTTTTTGGGTGTTTCCCACTTTATGAAGCGGTAAGCTAACTTTTTCGGTGTTTCCCACTTTATGAAGCGGTAAGCTAACTTTTTCGGTGTTTCCCACTTTATGAAGCGGTAAGCTAACTTTACGGATGCAATTGGAAACATTCATTATTTATATGACAACCATTTAATTTAGGCTCAGTTTCTGTAAAGAGATAATGAATTCTCTTTAACCCTCTGGCTCGCTTTATGTTACGGCTTTGCGATGTTTTTCAACTTCCAATTGCTTGAAAATAATTTTCTTTTTAGCGGTTGCTAACTTAGCACGAAACTCCAACTCCTTTTGCTTTTGCTGCATTTGTGCTTCGGCCTGTTGCAACTCGAGATTCATTTCGTTCTGCTTTTGTTGCATTTGGACTTCCGCTTGCTTCATGGCATGCTGTTTCTGCATTTCCATCTGTTTCAGCTCCGCTTGCTGCTGACTCAACAGGTACTCATGGCCGAGTTGCTCTTCGTCAATTGTCAGCAAATCTTGCATTGCTTGAATTTCGGCTTCCCTTGCTTGCCTTCGGGCCAAACTAGCATTGGAAACTCTACTTCGGTTAGACTTATGCGATTTGTCTGACTTTTTACTGCTTACATGACTCTTAGTAGAATTCGCATCTTCATTGGCGGTTTCATCAGGTTCACCTTCTCTAACGTCATCAGCTTCCGGGTCCGGGTTTTCGTCGGGTAGTCCTAGTCCAAGCTTTTTCTTTCCCTTTCTGGGTTTTGAACCGTATTCGACTGCTCCCAATCTGTCCGGCTTCGTCCCTATAGTTGACCGCTCACTTTTCCTGATGCCCCCACTGGTTCCAGGTTGAAGCTCCATTTCTACTGATCACTCAACGGTAATGTCAATCACAAAAGTCAAATGTCACTCAACAAACTGTTCGTTTTTTCACTATTTCACCACAGAACTGTTCGATTTGTGCTTGAAGGACCAAAATGTGACTGGTAAACTGCTCTACAGTGCTAAAGCCGAATGTCAATGCACCTCCCTCGATAGCTCAGTCACAAATAAATACAAAAATGTTCGGTTCAGTGTATGATCAATAATCGGGTAGGCTTCGGCCAAAACAAGAGTGTAATTTTTATAACTATTTAATTACACACTAATTTCCAATTACGATACAATAAATTACTGGTTCCAGGAATAAAAAATATACAATTAAAATATCAATTTTTCAAATAAATTCAATCAAATTACTAATCAAAATTCAATAGGAAAAGGCACGTCTACAATACGTTCGATCTCCGTCTCGTTGTTGTACTAACTCACTCAATTTCCTTTCTTCTCAAGCTCCTCGCCGAGCTCTTCCTTCTCATTGGCTGGTTTTGAGTTTTCCTCTCTCGTCCCGCCTAGTAGCCCAGAGGCAATTTCCTTAAGCCCCAAAATCTCGCCAACAATATGCATATTATAGTGCTACAATAACTGACTGCAATGAAACTTTTACAAATACAGAAACAATGTCGCAATATAGAGTATCTCTGCTAACTTTTAGAATTAATTTAATATTATTTATTTCAAATTGGTAGTAGCTTTGGTATTGACAGAAATAATATGATATTATAAATGAGTAGGCTAAAATAAAAATAGAGTTGAAAAATTACATTCTTGGAAGTAGAAATACATTTATTTCTTCTTTTGATTACACTGAGCAGTTAATTTTGCAAAGAAAGTTGATAAATGGAGTTTTAAGTAGTAGTCATTTCTTATATCAACAGATTATGTATGCTTTCTGTAACATAAGATATTTACAAGAGGTTGGTGAGGTATACATTTATAGTTGGTGAACATAAATTGGTATTTGAGAATGGACTGTTGTGGACTATAAAGACAAATTATAGGCAGAGAATATGAAGTGGAGACAGAGTAATATCACTGATCTATGAACCTCTTTGTTGTATCTTCCTCTTTCGCATTCATCATCATCACATTTTCCTTGCAATTCCCCAAAGGCTTTCTTCTCCTGCTTCTGCTTCAATTTATTTTCGCATGTAGATCCAAAATTGCGTGTTTGCCAACCAAACAACTTTTACTGGCAGGATATTCGTACAGCTTTAACTTTATGCACTACTCTTTTCTGATCATTGCCTTTGCTAACAATAACGTATCGTGAATCAAGTGGAATATTGTAGGAAGCCGTACGCTTCACAAAGCACAAACAAACTTCAATTCAAATTTTGCATATCCCTTAGCTTTTCCTTCAAAGCTGACAAACTGCAATCGTCCTAATAGTAATGTTATAAACATAAAGGCTTCTGAACAATTTACTATTGGTTTTCATCCAGTAGCCTCTACCTTTGTAAATATTGAGCCGTAGCTCCTATAAATCCTATAATTAGACAAGAAGAATGTTGTAAAATTGCGTGTAAAGAGGAAATAGCACAAGTGAATCGAAATTTTCTGTAGTAAAGAAGGTTTAACAATATCAATAAACCATTGCAAAACGGATATAAAACAGTAGCGGAATCAAAACAAATGTATTTATTCAAAACTATTTGAATTTACTTGAATTTATTCAAAACATTTTGAATTTACTTGAATTTATTCAAAACATTTTGAATTTGATTGAATTTATTCAAAACATTTTGAATTTACTTGAATTTATTCAAAACATTTTGAATTTACTTGAATTTATTCAAAACATTTTGAATTTACTTGAATTTATTCAAAACATTTTGAATTTACTTGAATTTATTCAAAACATTTTGAATTTACTTGAATTTATTCAAAACATTTTGAATTTACTTGAATTTATTCAAAACATTTTGAATTTACTTGAATTTATTCAAAACATTTTGAATTTACTTGAATTTATTCAAAACATTTTGAATTTACTTGAATTTATTCAAAACATTTTGAATTTACTTGAATTTATTCAAAACATTTTGAATTTACTTGAATTTATTCAAAACATTTTGAATTTACTTGAATTTATTCAAAACATTTTGAATTTACTTGAATTTATTCAAAACATTTTGAATTTACTTGAATTTATTCAAAACATTTTGAATTTACTTGAATTTATTCAAAACATTTTGAATTTACTTGAATTTATTCAAAACATTTTGAATTTACTTGAATTTATTCAAAACATTTTGAATTTACTTGAATTTATTCAAAACATTTTGAATTTACTTGAATTTATTCAAAACATTTTGAATTTACTTGAATTTATTCAAAACATTTTGAATTTACTTGAATTTATTCAAAACATTTTGAATTTACTTGAATTTATTCAAAACATATTGAATTTACTTGAATTTATTCAAAACATTTTGAATTTACTTGAATTTATTCAAAACATTTTGAATTTACTTGAATTTATTCAAAACATTTTGAATTTACTTGAATTTATTCAAAACATTTTGAATTTACTTGAATTTATTCAAAACATTTTGAATTTACTTGAATTTATTCAAAACATTTTGAATTTACTTGAATTTATTCAAAACATTTTGAATTTACTTGAATTTATTCAAAACATTTTGAATTTACTTGAATTTATTCAAAACATTTTGAATTTACTTGAATTTATTCAAAACATTTTGAATTTACTTGAATTTATTCAAAACATTTTGAATTTACTTGAATTTATTCAAAACATTTTGAATTTACTTGAATTTATTCAAAACATTTTGAATTTACTTGAATTTATTCAAAACACTTTGAATTTTGAATTTACTTGAATTTATTCAAAACATTTTGAATTTACTTGAATTTATTCAAAACATTTTGAATTTACTTGAATTTATTCAAAACATTTTGAATTTACTTGAATTTATTCAAAACATTTTGAATTTACTTGAATTTATTCAAAACATTTTGAATTTACTTGAATTTATTCAAAACATTTTGAATTTACTTGAATTTATTCAAAACATTTTGAATTTACTTGAATTTATTCAAAACATTTTGAATTTACTTGAATTTATTCAAAACATTTTGAATTTACTTGAATTTATTCAAAACATTTTGAATTTACTTGAATTTATTCAAAACATTTGAATTACTTGAATTATTCAAACATTTGAATTTACTTGAATTTATTCAAAACATTTTGAATTTACTTGAATTTATTCAAAACATTTGAATTTACTTGAATTTTACTGGCTTCCTATTGTTAGATTGGTGCATTTCTATTATAAGTAAGAATACATTACTGTCCAATAAATAAGCCAGAGAATATTTCTGCAGATCATCGATCAAAACGAACTTAGAATATAAGAGAATGAAGGCAGCTGTAATTACAGGAAATATTTCAAGAAAAATAAAAATCATTTTGAATTATTTAGTACACAAGAAGTCTCCATTGAAAATATTTCTAAAAAGGAGAATTCCACATTTATTTAGATTCGGCAAATTCCAATGCTTTCGGGTTGTCCGTCTGCCTATCTAATGTTTTAGTATTCACGATAACTGGAGCGTATTGAAATTTTCCGTTCGAACCGTCCGTCCGTCCTAATAAATATATAACAGAAATGGGTTGGTAAAATTGAAATTTGAACACGGTCCTTTGACCTCCGCGAAAAATTTCAAAAATCTAAAAGCCACGAACTGATTTCAAGAAATAACGCATCTATCACTAAAATCTGCAAATAAATTAATAATTAATTGAACAATTTTAAAACAGCTTACACATATATTAAAGGAAGTAGATTTAAAAGAGCACAAAAAATTTTACCATAAATAAATCCATTCTGGAAGGCAAAGTTTTGAATTCTACAGTAGTTCATATGTAATGGTTTCTTCCATAAGTATAAGTATAGCTCATATGGAGTGGTTTCTTAAAGAAACAGCACTAGTAACACAGTTGATTTCTATTTTTAAATTAAAAACATTTACATCTCTTATTTAGGAAGTTATGTGATTGTCAATTTACTGTCTCTGCTGGCAAATCCGAATTCCATAAGAAACAGGAAGAAAGAGGAAAACATTTTTTTCCCGTGAACACATTTCATTTCTGGCAGACAGCAGATTTCCTCACTATGTAACGTAACGCCACAAGAAATCCGTCGAAATCAAAATCCAATATAAATAGAAAGGAAATATCTTAACAAAGTCAAAGTCCCTCCTGCAGTTGTTGTCAGTGTAGAAAGTAGCATTTACCACTTGCAGGTGGTAAGTGGTATAAAATGGCAAATAACATTAAATACCAGACCTGTACCTTTAAATGTATGGTAAATGGTAAAAAATGGTAAAACATGGTAATGGTTCCATAAGTGAGACACTAATTTAAGCCCAGTTGTGCTGGGTGGGAATGGTTATTAATACAATGCAAGCTGCAGCGTGTGTACACAAATATTCTCAGAATATTTATCAAAAACCGGTCAATTCGATGTTTTATCTGATGTCTAATATACTCAAAGTTCATAAAAAGTAAAATATTACTTCAAAAATTGATTAGCGTCTTAAAAGCGTGGTCCTTTTTTACCATTTTTACCACTAAAGTGCATTTTTACCGTTTTACCATCAAAAAGCATTTTTGCCATTTTACCATTAAAGTGCATTTTTGCCATTTTACCATTAAAGTGCATTTTTACCATTTTACCATTAAAGTGCATTTTTACCATTTTACCATTAAAGTGCATTTTTACCATTTTACCATTAAAGTGCATTTTTACCATTTTACCATTAAAGTGCATTTTTGCCATTTTACCATTAAAAAGCATGTTTACCACTGCTTTGATAAAATAACCAAAATGCAGTATTTAAGCAACACTGGCTGTTGTACTTTATTTGATGTTATTTTCTTCTTCATTCATTCACTCTATAGGATACTTAGAAAATGCATCCTTGACTTGACTTGCTTTATATTGTGTTTAGGTAGCAATTTAATATTGTGTATTGTGTATCATGTATGGGAAGGAGACATAAAGCAAACTGTACGTACATGAACCGTAGAGCACTTACTTTTTACTATTGTTGCTAGTTCATAACTGTATACACATACTTATTGTCAGGGATTTCAGCTTGGATGGTTTTGCTTTGCATATATGCACGATACGTTAGTATTTCAGTTCAATAATTCTATACTTGTGCAAGTGAAATACAAAACTCCCTTTCTTTCAAAGTAGTTTCACATCTTTGCTCCCCTCTCTCCAATTTTTTACTTTAAAAAAAGTTAAGTCTACCAAAGAACAGTGTGTTGTTGACTGTGCTGTATTCTGTATTGGTCTTCATTGTCGTTTTCCTTAGAACTGGGGCTGCATAGCGACTTACTATCTGTAGTAAGTATTTCTAAGGAGATTATATGTCGTAAGTTTAAATTTACTTCTACTTAGGAAACATACTTTCACTACTACTGATGCACGTAAGTTATTTCATTGTACTTTCCAAACAAAACATTTTCCTACGTTCAAGGTTTCTACTATCCTGTGTCTACGTAAACGTAAATGCATATTCTATTCGTAGTCTCAATTTTCAAACCACTAATAAAATAAAGCTTTTCGTATCGAGAGTTATATAAACTTGGTATTCACCCTTTCTTTTATAAGAAAAGAACGGCATTTCGCAGAACTTTGCTCTTAATTATTTACCATTATTATAAATTACCATTAAATATTACACCTCCTATTTACGAACTCTCATAAAACACCCATATTTTCTCAAATCAGGCCATTTGAATTCAAAACCTGTTCTTGGTGTATATTTTATCATTAATCTAATAAATGTAGATGTACACGTATATCCAAATATAATAAATTCTTGGATACACAATTTTAGCAGTATATTATCAATGTTTTGCTATATAGCATTTGTCTTATGTACCTACTATATCCACTTAGGATTAGCTAAGTCGCCAGCTGTGCAAAATTCTGGAAAACAGACTTTGAGACGATAGAAACAAACAAGGAAAACAATACTGTCTAGCAGACTGACTAGGCTATGAATATTAATGTAATTGTGGGAAGGTAGAACAGAGAATAATGGTAAGAGACAAGAGCATTCAATTCTCTCGAAATAATTCACTAAGGGAAATCTTCTCTGAGTTATCATTACAAGCGCTGATAGCATGTAGGTACTTAAAACTCATCTTTGTTCTATGAATTAAACAAAGATCTCAACCTCCAAACGTGGTATGCTGATGTGTAAACATCTTATTGTTAGACACAGCATTTCTTCACCCATTCTTCTTCTAATGCTTAAAGTTATACCGTATTTACCATATATTCAAAGGTAATTTTAGCCGTTATCTTATTTTAATAACTTTTCTCCATCCATTAACAATAAGGCAGCTTCCCCCCATGTTGCTGTGAATGAATTTATATGTATTGCCCACTTACTAGTTTTCATGTCACTGGACTTAATCAACTTAACTTATAAAATATCATTGCAAAACCATTATAACTACCTATATTAATGAGAATATTCCAAAGGGCTAAAGTTTTCGAAATCTCTTTTTCATTGTCCAAGGCTATATAATACATACAATATTAATACCCAGTGACTCAACACCAACATTTTGTACATAAATTGTACGAATTAATGAACTAAATGAGTAAACCATTGCAAAACGCATAATATAATCAATAATACAGTAGCGAAAAGTAAAACAAAGAATTACAAAGCATTATTAACACCAAATGTGCAAAGTATTTTATTTTTGAGGTGTTTGATTTTTTATTGGGATCATAGGTCAGAAATTGACCGTATTTGATAGGGAACCTACAAGAAGTCCCAGGAAGACCGTAGACCCCCTGAAAATTTCAACACAGATTTCAAATCCCTTTTGAGTTAGTTGCGAACTCACTGACAGACAGACATCGCGTTTCCAAACATTAGCTTTCCGCTGCTGAAGAGTTAGCAAAATTGCCTTCATTTTGTACGATATTATTACTAATTTCTTGAATGTTAATGTACCAAAGAGTTTACAAAATACGCGTTTAGTTAGTGCCATAAAGTTTTTATAAAGAAATTCAATTCAAACTGAAGCACTAAAGTATTACGGTTGAAAAAAGTTAAGAAATGTTATTTTGCTAATTTAGCTTGAAAAATTTGGGTAATAGTAAATAATTGGTAATTGCAATGAGATGTGGTTGGAATACTGTTAGCATTAGTCTTGCCAGAAAAGGGCTGGCTAGTTTTCTATACGAAGGCATAGGATATTTATTGCTTCTATCTGTAAGGTACATTTGATTGCAAGTGAAATGTAGACAAGTTAGATTTTGGTTTGGCGAAAGTTTTTTCCAGTTTCTTGTGCAATAAATTTCCTATTTCGGAAACAAGGGTGGATCTCCTTAATTCCTTGGAGCTTAAATATCAGCGATATCTGTATTAGGCTTTTCCTATGGTATTACACATCTTAATTTGTTGTTCAAGTGATGAAACGAGAACAAGGAGGGATAAAAGTTACAATTTATTAGGTTCATAATGGCCAATATAAAGCACACCAAGTCGGATGTTACTTATTACTGGTAAGCCACGCTGTATAAGCAATCGGCTGTAATTGCGCATGAAATTACTATATCCAATTAGAAGCTAATCCCTTTCGCAGTTTCATTCCACGATTCCACTTATTTCAATCAAAGTAGCTACCTCCACACATTAAGAATATAAAACATCTGCATAAGAAACTTTGTGAAAGTTATGGTTTACTGTAGTAAAATATTTCACATGATTAAAAAAGTTGTTAGCCTCTATTTTTAGACTTCTCTGCACTTTTATCCCCTACCAATTCAATGTATATTTTAAAGGTCTCCCTAATACAAAGTACTATTGTATGTGTCTGTGGTTACAATATATACATGAAAATGTAAGAATGTGTTAACCAGGATGTGGAATCTCCTCCTATTCTCATGTATCTCGGTTTTTTACAGTGAAAAACTTAAAGCAGTCAAATGCATTCTTTGAAAAGCAATCCTGTCCAACTTACGATAACGTATCGGTGAGAACAAGGGAAAGTAGAAGAGTCTAGCCTCTTGTTTCTGCTCTCACTCACTTTCAATGATCTTAACTTGAGTATTCAAGGATTTCTCTCAGTCGTATAAACAGAGAATCCCTGTACACTTTTTTCTATAGAAGGATTTCCTCTGATTCTCAAGTTTCTACACATTTAAGGGAAAGTCTAGTGGGTGAAACCGAAGCCAACGGCATTGGGCTTTGATGCGGTGTTATCTACCATATAGAAATACTTTTACTTGTATCAGGAAAGATATATCTGCACCAGTATGCAGTAGAAAGAAACCCTTTGCAAGTATATTATATGGTAGCTGTGTTTTGGAAAGGTATGGGTTTGGTAAAACCGCCATAAATTTTTTAACACTTCAATAATGTTCAGGATCAGTGGTGGAGACTCATAAAATGCGAGACACAGAAGGAGAGAAAAGAGGATGGCTAACTTTATAGAATTGAGTGAGAAGGTAAAGGAAACCAACCAACAAACTAACATAACAATTCTACGTTTACCGCGCTCTATATTCTACATACTACATTATACTACCTAGTTTGCTTATTCTGATAGTGTAATAAAGACGCATTATGGTAGCTTGCATACAAAGGTAACTATCACTACTACAACCACCACATAGTGTTGAGAAGAGAGGTACTTAAGAAATACTTATATTAAAACAGGCAACCTTTTTTATAACTGTGATAAGAGTCCGTGTCTTCTATATAGTGTTCATTGTGGCAGAAAGATATATCTTCTTGGGTGCAACTATGTCTATAAGAGTCTATCTGGGAGAAGTATAGATTCCAGTCCACTCACCATCAGTACACTGAAGCCAGTGTCCCACGGTTTCCAATATTCCAATGGTACGTCTTAAAGTGGGAAGCAGAAGTGTTCGTTGAAAAAACCTTAAGTAAAAGCATAATGTGAGTATAGTGGCTTTAGAAGAGCAAATACAAAAGTAAGTTAAGTTTACTATTACTGCGTAGCTCACCTTAGCTCCAACTAGGAACCAGCAAAGAGATGCTATTTAAGAGTACCTAACTCAAGTATCGTAGTCTCTTACTCAATTCTCCAGTGCTCTTACTTACATCCCGTGTTATACAGAGCAGAAGCTAGCACATACACACATTAAGCAGCGAGAACGACTCCCCAAATTGCCTCTTGATTCAGGTCGTGGCAACTTGCCACTGATCACCGTTTATACGATTTTATCAAATGGAGCTTTCCCGATGATCTAATGAAGATCGCAAAACACTTCCATTTCCTCAAGACCTTAAAATCGCCTTCTTTTAACATTTGCCCTCGATCGAACATGGAAACTCTCCTTTCTCAGCTTCCTGGTCCGTGACATAAGATACTACCTACTGGACTCTTACTTTAGGCAAATTGAGTCAACCTGTAGTAAAGACTGTTAGCGGGGATTATTAAGCTAAGTACTAAAAGCCATAAGGCTCCACTAAAACTATATTTACTCACTTATTTAGTTTTACTAGTTTAGCAAATTAGGAACTTCGTACCACCAGACTGTAGACTATCTTAAAAGACATTTTACATTAAATTCTTTCTTAAATTGTGTTACGTACATGTATTGGTACTTTACACATTTCAATATTTCACTAATATTTGTGTTGTACTACATGTACACTTTCCAGTTCATTCTTGATTTACACAGACAGTTTTTTAATAGTCTGTCTCAACATAACTAATCAGTGGTAAATGTAGAAAATTAATAAAATATTTACCATATTGTGCATATTTGTGACTATTGCGTCATTCTACTTTCCTCTTTCTCCATCATTTTCCTTAATTTCCTCTATGAGATATTTGACCTTATTTTGAGACTTTTTGAGAAGTTGCAACACAGCTACCAATTGTAATCTACAGTATACATCTGTTTAATCTTTATGAAATTAACTTTACTAGATCCCATTTAATTAGCACTTATTTGATAAGTATAATTATTACAAGTCATGTTGGTCCTTTATTACTTTTACTAATAAGTGGTACCCCTACGTGTATTTATTTACCGTACTAATGACTAAAACATTTGGTTTAATATTTACTTGTATCCACAATTTCAGCTCACCTATTTTTAGAGCATTAAGCATTGCCTACCTAGGTAAGGTACATAATTAATGGCGTGTTCTTTTGTTTCTTTTTGCACTGCAAATAAATACATATGGTTTTGAAGAGAGAAAGGTTAGTTGGGTGCATTGCTTGGCAGATTGAACTTTTATGCATGCATTGCATGATATGTGCTAATTAGGAGTTTTATAGTTAGATTAGATACGTGACAAAGGCTTTATAAAATGTGGAATTAGCATAGACTCTGTGTGTAGGTAAGTAATTATATTAAATGTAACAATAAACTCATAAACACATAGCCGTTGCTTTGGGTCGTGATTTACTCGACAGCAGGGCTTTTTGAAAAATTCTGTGATAATATAAGTGTTGGTGGGCGAGGGCCATAAACTACACTAAAGATAAAGAGATAGAAGGATACTCCAGAGTGCCTTAGAGTTGACTAGGACACTTATAAAACTAAGCAAACAGACAATGGTTATCTAGCAATGCGTACTAACACTTAAGAGCCAAGTTCTTATTAGACTTTCTCCGCTTTCTGTGAATAGCCAGAGTTTCGTTATCTCTGCCCCGGCATGCCCTCACAATCACATTAACAAAGCCTTTTTGACTGCTCTGTCTCTGTTGTATGTGTGTGCAAAGTAAAGTAAAGCAAAGCAAGCTCTACTAAATAGCTCTGTGTATCTAGGAATTTCCGAGATCTATGCAACTACAAGCTATGTACATTGTAGTATTGTGTTTCTAGATTAAACTGGGTGAACACGGTCGAGGAGCACGCAGAAAAAAAGATTTCGCTCAGAAATGAGACTTAAGTTGAGCTGCTCACTACACATAATATCTGTACAGAGAGCATTCTTAAAAAGCCCGATTCATTTTCCGCACTCTCTGTAAGTCTAATAAAGTCAGATAGTGTTGCCCTACAAGTTGTTTAGACTTCACTTCAATGGACCAGGCCAAGCTACACACTATTATATTACACAATTCTATTATATTGTAGAAAAAGACGAGGCGTTGGGAGTCTGGGGAAAAGAAGATAAGCGCAAGTTAACTACTACTGCCTTATTATGTCACTTTGCCCTTTCCCCTACTTTCTCCATGCCTCCAAATACGCACGCAGTCAACTCACTTGCTCTAATTTAATGTTTCTCCTTCTACCGTAACTTACTACAAAACAATACAACATTGTAAGTCATTTCTCATACAAACATAACATATCGTCGGCTTTCTTCTAAAATCCGCTGTACCATTCTCTAATTTCTACCAACATACGATAAACCATTTGTATCATGTTTCCAAAATTTGCTATACAAAACTGTCACTTTTTCTAAAGCCCGCTATACCAAATTATATTTTTTCGAAATAATACCAAACTATTTTCTATTTCTGAAAGTTTCCGAAATTCGCTTTTTATCAAGTCCTTCATGAAGATATGACAGAGACATGAAAATTTACCCAGAGATGTTCAAACATTTGCGCTTTTTTGAATGACAATAGATAATACAGTTTTCTAAAGCTGTGCTATATCGGTTTTTCGAACTAATAATAACTAAAGGAGAAGACATGATCGATGAGAAAGGTGGCTTGTAGTCATTTGGAAATGTGTGTTGAAAGTGGAAATAGAAATAGAATTGGCTTAGCGGATTTTGGAAAAAGTTATAGAATGGTAAAGTGCATTTTGGAAAAATGATAGAATTGGTAAAAATTGTAATCAAGCCCAGATTCCAATGATATGTAGAAAAATATTACAAAATTTACTTCAAGCTAATTTACAATTTTGTGCATTTCAATACCACTTATTAGAGTGGTGAAATACTGATACGTACTGTTTTAATGAAATGTTATTCATTATAAAATGGATTAGAAATTGGTACTAAAAGGATTGTATAGTGTTGAAAATGGGATTAGAGTAAAGAGTGATGCTTTAGCTTAAGTCGAAAACAGTGTGTAAACTCACTGGTCATGGGCTCTTTGAGTAACTTAATGAGTTAAAAAATATATGTGAACTACAAGTGTTACTGAACAAAATTGTGCTATCTTTAATTTCTTTATTTCACTTATTCAGTTAGTAGTAGCACTGTACATAGAGATAGCTAAACAACTTTTTTGCATTGCAAGGCAGTTGTAGATATATAGTTTGTAGACTTGCTCTGCTTTCCTTGCCCCGAAAATATGTACGTACGCGACGGAACAAGACTTTTCTATTTATACATAGCTAAGTACGTATATCTAATGGACAATTACAGAGCTGTAATAGTATTCTGTGTACAGAACTGTTGTGTGCGAGCGGGTTGAGTGGAAGAGCACTATGTTATACGATACGACTATTGTTTAGTATTAAATACCATTAACCCTCTTCCTTGTTTCACTTTCTACACACGAACGTCTAGTTTGTCTTTTGCTAATGGGCTTTTTGCCTCTTGTCTCTTGGATTTGGCCTGTTACTTTACTAACCCTACCATGGCCATGGCAAGCATACATACATACCTGGTATGTCTCTTTCTATTGCACGGTATGGACAGTGTGGGTGTGCATGTTGTAGCACAGCGTATATCCATTCTTATTCACACGGAGTTCAGTTCAAGTTTATAGTTATGTTTTACGTACAGAGCACAGTGCAATAAGTGTGCTTGTTGTTTGTAATAATATTACATTTGGTGCGGTAGTTTAGACAGTCTTGACTTTTGCTGAGTATTTTGTGGATGTCTACAAGTCTAAATACGTACACATACTCTGTATCTACTAAGTTCCTAATAGGTACAGTACTATTTTAGAAAAGCCGAAGAGAAAGCCTTGAGCAGTCAAGTACAGAAAAGGAAGAGCGTGCACAGCAATGAAATTCAGGGTCTTTTCTCCATAGACAAAATTCTGTTGTCTATCTGTATAGTAATTCTAAATACTACAGCGGCGGTAGCTACATAAATACAAACCTTTATGTATACTAAGTATTGTACAACCAAGTGCAGATAACGAAAGGGTACACCTATAGAGTGTATAAATGCATAGCTATTTAGGTGTAGAGAGTGTGATATGATAAGGGAATGTATATGGGAAATGTTTAACTTAAGTAAAAGTAAAATAGTGCAAGTACTTGGTACAAATAGGCTAGCACTTTGAATTGTTTGAAAATGTTCATATATTAGTTGCAGTATCTGGTATGGTGTTGAGTGAAGGTCGAGAGTCGAGGCATGTCTAATAAGGGCTTGATTTGAGTTGCCTTGACTTTAGTTTGTGTGTGGTTGGCTTGCTTAGGCTATGAGTGAGAAATTGAAGGAAAAGCGAATGAACGGAAAATTATGTTGGGAAGGACTCCCTCTTCTTCACCATCAACTGCCAGAACAATGCAAAGAAAGTGAAACAGAGGCAATAAGGCAGATATAAAGGGAGCTATTCTATACTCTCAAGATGAGCTCTTAGCTTTCATGTTATCGGCGAAATTGCGGAAGGACTTTAATTAATTGGGGACATATTTTACTGAAACTACCTTAGTTTTTATTACATTGGATTGCTTAGTTATAACACTGCAGGATGCAGGGACCTAGGCGAACCACGTACATAGCAATGACAAGGCAATGTCTGTCTATGTGGTAATTATATATAGAAAACTGTTCTCAACTGAAAGGGTAGTTTAGTTCAGTTCTGTTGCCTTTCTTCCTTTCGTCCTCTCATTGTTAGTTTGTCTCTCCGTATCCCACTCCTATAACCCTAAGGTCGGTTTCACAGTGCATTTCGTCCTGTGCGCCTTCCAAACAGCAAAAGTTACTACCCATCACTACCACACTTAATATGAGAGTATTAAAATCAACCCTTTCCTTTTCTTCCCCAATTCAGTTCGGTTTCAGCTCCTGAGGTAGAAACACACTATACTATTGTATTCCGTATACTTCTACTGCATATAAATAATACAACTACTTTCGTAAGTCTAAGTGCACTGAACTAACGCAAGTTTCCCGTGTAGAAATTTTAGAAGAGGGATCAGAACATAATGTTCAATCTTACGATGGCTAACTTCAGAAATTCGAGTGTGTCTGTTATGTCACACGCAAGACCTCTTAGCAAAAAATATATTTTATTTTCGTAATAAGAGTAGCTTGTAGGGAAAGTATTTCATACGTACTATTTAAGTGCTATATTTTTGCAGGATATAGAAAGTTATAGAGACATTGCAAATATAGATGAACAACGCACAATGCAGTAGGTTAAGAGCAGCGTATTAAATATGCCTTTATCTCAAGGGAACAAAGATGGGGAAGAAGACAGGACAGACAGGGGTGGAATGGTGAAACTATTTATATGAAATGACTATCATGAATTCGCTGGTTGTGGCAGTTTATGATGAGCTGAGATGAGCTTACTTACTTACGTTAGTTTAGCTTATGTATGCGAGAGGCATGGATTCAGTTTTCATCTTCTTTATGTTGTTGTAGCCAAGTCGGTAAAGTAAGCCTTACATACCTATATATAAATGATATAGTGTGTTACAGTACTGCGTTTTAATATAATAGACTTACGTATGCGAACTACACTTATATGATATCAGGTCATAATTTGTCTTTCGAGTTTTCAGCGTTTTTATTACTTTCTTTGATGCATATTGCAATGTAGGTAGATATAATGAATTACTCGGTATATGCTTTTCTGTGGCAGTCTATAATATTCTCCTGCAGTAAAATGAAAAAAGTCTTGTGAAGTAAAAAAAGTAATATTGTCTCATTCATTTAGCATTTAGCTTGGCATGTTTTTATGAAAATATTCCGTTGTATGTGTAAGATTCTGAGGAACTGTATGCGAATGTATAGGGTTCGCTTAGTTAGTACCTAGCACAAAGTAACACTAATAAGTTGAATGTATGTAGTTTGCAGACTAATTCATCGTTTCTACAAACATCTGCAGAATTGAATAAGTTATTACTACATTTTAAGTGTTGACTCAGAATTCTTTCGTTGGAATATCTTAAGGCGCAATCAATGAAAATGTAATGAAAACTTGCCATAGCCTGCAAAAACTCATAACCTGCAACTACAGTAGCCAATTTCGTTTTTTTCACTTAGCTACTAAATTTTCTCTCCTGCCATAGTTTTTCATATGCGAAATAAAAAGTAAAGAGAAAAGAGCTGAGTGTGCTAATGTATGAGACGGTAAACGAAGGGAGACTGAGACTGAAATAAATGAACCTATAGAAAGTTATTACATTTGAGCTACCTATATCCACATTATATTAGTACTTACGTGTTTGCATACTCATACGAAAAACCTAATGCAAAGGTATACATCATATTCCCAATTCACAGTTAAAGGGAAAAGGTGAAAACATTTAGCGATTTTCTTTCCATTCACATCCATTCTTTCATTTTCCACTCTCTGTACAAATAGGACGGGAAGCAATAGCATAAAATATTACATTAGTACTTAGGTACATCCATATGAAAGTAAACTAATGCAAAGAAATTGCAAATTTTTCATTCATTTGTGTCACAACTTGGAAAAGATGAATAGATAACGCTTTTCGATTCTCTACTTTTAGTTTATAGTGCTCTTGTACGTAAAAATGACTAAAGTCCCAGAAAAATCTTTATTTCAGTAAAGTGTCTTGCTTTTGTCTACGGGCCTGCCTGCAACTATGTATTTTGAGTGTACATTCCATGCACGACTTGACTTCCTACGTATAATATGCATCTATACATAGACATACAAAATACCACACGAAACTGAGGGAAGTTGCTGAAAAATAGTTTAGCTACTAGTTTGCCAGCACTTAAGATAGGAACATAGGTGGTACCTTTAATACCTACTTTTATTTTAGCTCTGCTTCTTCCAACTCACCTTTGCTTTGGAAACTTACTTTGATGTAATGTATCTAAGTTACATGCATACTCTCTTTGCTAGCATCTTACATTGCACCGAAACTCTGAGTATAGGAATTTCTTACAAATTCTCATCGTGAGTTTTTGAGGGGGACGCAAGGCGAGGGAAGTGTAGAAGCCAAGCAACGCTAAGCCAACACACATTATACAAGTCTGGTGTGGTTTGGTGTGGTCTGTTCCGTTCCTCCCTTTCTCTCTACATAAGGAAAACTGGGTCCACGTCAAGAAACTCAAAAGCTCGGAAATTACACGTCGGGGATCAATATTATTTGCTTTCCTTTAGCTTAGTCTACTGACTTGAATGTAATGAGAGTTATGTGCATGGCACTGACTGTGCCACACACAGAGATTCTCCTTCCACCTTTAAAACTACCTCCACACGTTATGTTACCTTCGTCTTATTCCTAGCTATATCAGCCACCAACATATTATACATGTCTAAATACTCTGTACTAGTTCTACTTATGTATGTCCTAGGTAAGCCACACCAAACCAGAAAGGCAGACCATTTTAGCAATTCACCTATGGTCCTAGTACTAATACTTCTTCAAGTTGGTTTATGGTCTGGATTTATTTTCTGTGCCTAGATTCTAAGGTTCGGTGTGTTATGGTGGCATGTATGTAGTATAATAATAGTAAAGACATCTTGTTGATAGTGTTAGGTTGGAAACGTAGCTGTGCACTAGGTCTGCTGCTCTGTTTGCCAGAAATAGGTCATAAAGTACATATTATTAGATATTAGTGATGTTATATAAATCCAAGTAATAATAATGTATTAATGGATGTTCTGAACAGCATGTTATATTACTGCATACCTAGAATGTGCATTTAAGTACAAAATAAGAATGATGCATTAGTTATAGAGGAGATCAGGCGTAGTATTTATAATAAATAGTACTGCTTTACGTTATTATGTAGAGGAAGTAGAGATAAGTCTTTTGGCTCGACTACTTTCTATACTATTCAAGTTTACACTTCTTTGTGTCTCCTGATATTTTATTGATTGTGTAGTATGCATTCTATTGAACGTTCTTGGCTCACTTGGCATGGCATGGCATCACGTTGCTTGCTTTCGTTTTGTTTGGCCTAGTACATTTGTCTTTCTGGAGATATATCAGCCCTATGTAGCTTTCTCTTTATTTTCCATTCATTAAATTGCATTAATGTTGCATTAGACATCTGGGACTGGTGGAATGCATTTACTTTTAAGACTTGCTTATTCATTCAACCATATCATGAAATTATATCTATTATATTATAAGTATTAGTAACAGTCCTACTTATAAATACTATTAAATATATGAACTAGAAAACTTTGATAATGTTACAAGACTTTCTCTGCTCTACTGCTCTAAAAATAGAGAAATTGATTATGGGGGCTTTGTTATGAAGTTTAAGCTGAGGAGGATCATCTGCGAGCGAGTTTCGTTGTGTTGCGTGGCATTAGTGTGTCCCAGTTAAATCTCTGTTCTTTGTACAAATAAAGCTCTTCACAATTACCATTATAAATGTATGGCAGTCGCAGTAACTATATAATGGCCACTATGCATGTATGCTCTCTACGTAAAACATTCCTATCATTAGGAGAAAGTAACTATTTTACAATAGAAACTGCATTACTATTTGGACATTAGGAGATATGGAAGTATTATAGCGAATTCAGCTCTTTGTTCAATTGCTTTACAAAGAATTATTGTCATTCCTCGAGGTCATAGCAAAGAAAGCCGCATATACACATTTCTGTCTAAAGTTACCCTGTAGCAAAGCACACTCTAGTGCAACAGTAGCACAAAATTCCGACTTATTTTGTCTTTTTGTTCACATAATGGAAATAGAATACTCTATAATGCTGGATTACAAAATACAAATACCTAAACTTACTCTTGTAAAACTACATGTACGTAGTTTTAGTGTAGTGACGAATGTAGCACAAAATAACAAATACAGCTTCCTACATTTACTCTTTGTTTGCTCTGTACTTACGTATGTGAACCCAACCATAAGCACTCAATGAAGTGAGCTAATGGAAATGCAAAATCCTAGATACATAAATTTACTTTGACAAATTTTCAAACAATCATACATATGCGTAAAAGATGCTAATTAATTAAGAACAACAAATGTAATTTTAAGGTTTTACTTTCATTAAAATTGTGTTTTAACAATTAATAAACAACAACTATGATACTAATGAATTTGATGTAATTTATTGCAGAGATTTCAATTCCTGTGGAGGGAGTGGTGACGAAAAGAGTGGAGATGCCTTGCGAAATTACTCCTAGTCGACGAGACGACTCGGTTTACATGGTGCTTTGGTTCCGGGGGGAAGAGAGTATTCCAATCTACAGGTAATAAATTTCGTTAGCACCTAATCCTATTACACGGACTAAATGATTTCTCTTGTGTGTGAATTACATCACCCTTAAGTGCAAGACTGAGTGTCAAGTCAAATAGAATAAAATGTAATAGACTTCTGCTAGTATTATTTTGTAGACAAAGCACTTCAATCTTCCTCTGTATCGCTACTGTATAAGAATGCATGCGTCAAAGAATCACTATCAATTATTGCAGTTCGTCCACCCTACCCTTACCTACACAATATGCAACATAATTTATGTATTTTCTAATTTATATGTAGCAACTACGGAAAAATGACAGAATCAGACTAGTAGATACATACTATATGAAAGCATCTTAATTCTTTACCTTTTCACCCTAGGGATAATAAATACATTTCTGAAATAGAAATTTTTTAAGCTTGTCAACTGAGTGAATTATGTTTCGTCTAGGTATATACAATTTAAAGTAGTACAAGTTGCAGTGTTCAAATAAGTTATGGTTAAGTACATGTTTTGATATCGACTATCGACATAGTGTTTATCTTTGTACTCTTACCAGTAGGGATACTGTTGTGGTATTAACCTGGGATTATATACTATAATGCTTTTTACGCGAGAAGTGCAGTACTTATTTTGTTGCAAAGATTGAACTGAAATGCGCGTCTGGGTTCATAAGGCAAAATGTCAGTTGGTCTTGATGAATTTCCCAGTATAGTCAGTCACTTTCAAATGCATTACCTAACTCAATAAGAAGATGGTTCTTTTCGTGATATATTTCGAAGACTTTCTTCTCTCCGCTTTGGGAAACACAATGTTAATATACACTGACTCTGTTCCACTCAAGTGCAAACACCTTCAATTCTATAACATTTCCGTGTATTATATAATATATATAATCTATTTCAGCGTGTTATATTTATATTGCATTATCTTTCCTACTGGATGGAAAATGGAACCTAAAAGCGAGATTTCACAGAAAATACAAACAGGATTTCTTTATAGGGTTGATAGGATTTTATAAGGTGTAATGTCTATATATTAAGATTATATGAAGGCCATATAGCGAAAATCGGGGTAACAGGGAAAGAAAGGGGGATAATTTAGTACTATGAGTGAAAGCACAAGAACAATCTGTTTTACACTACACTACGCTGACTGCACTATATTGCACACTTACCCTTCTATATTTATAAGACCAACTTGCTGACAAATAGCGGGAGGTAACAATGCGTATCTATCTTTCTATCTATTATTTTCCTTGGGACCATTTAATCATAACTACACTGAATATTCGTTACATCCAGTTTTTATCTAATTGGAAAACTTTTAAATTATAAAAGGGTACTCAATTTTATATATTTTGCCTTATTCACACTCAGTAACCTTACTTTAGTATAGAACTTGATGCGTAGAATTAGCACAATTAAGTATTCGAAATGTAAATATGGTTGATAGAATGATCTGAGTACTCCGGAAGACAAATGAACCAATATTCATCAGGAAAGAAGGGAGGGAGTGAAGGAGTCAGTAACAAGGTGTGCAGTAAGGAAAATAAATACGAGTTTTATTCCGAGTTATTTAGGCTGATGAACCTAATGAGGATTGCACTCATTTCATTGTCAGTTCTTTTGTCTTTTACGCACTACCGTGAGTAAATGCTTCAACGGAACTTCACTGTGAATAACAAAAGGAACATTTTCAAGTTTTCTCGGCATATATTCTTTGTGAGGATTTCTCAACTTATAATATGTCAAATGCTGTCTCAGGACCATAGCATGTTTCTCTGAATAGCAAATCTCACTGAACCATACAACAAGCTACTACCTTATGAGCTGTACGTATTTACTATAGTGCCAATTACCCAAAAGGGATTTAGAATGATAATGTTGTGTTGACGAGACTTTTGCCTATCTTCCGTTTGGTGCACAATGCAGATGTATTTATTGTGCACAACACAAGCCTGTATATCATTCAGGATTGATACTGTCTCAGACTGTGACAATGCACCAGCTTAGCTTTGAAAGATATATGTTTTTATTTGTCTCGTCCTTCCTACCTCGTTTTGTACTACGAAAATAAACACCTTGTCCGCACATGCAATGCTGGTTAGCATTTCCGATCAGTTAACTCCTGTCTGGTGACAATTTCTTAACCAGGAATTTCTTTTACTCTCAACTGCCTCTTTTATAATCTGAATTTTCTGCATAAACGTATTCCTGCAATCAGGAGGAATTTCTCTCTGAAAGTAATTATTTCATTACATACACATATGCACTGTTAATATCACTATTACGGATTGAAAGATCCTATACAAAGGTCAATACTTAGTGTTTGTTAGTTCGTGCATATTTTAATTGAATATCTACTATCCCCTTCCAACTTAAAATGTAGTTATTATTATACATACTTTCTTCATATAGGTGGTGTAAATTCCAAAAATTCCATATTTTATAAGGACCTGAGTGTAATCACTGAGGAAGTGTATTAATATGACGCGTGGAATTGATAAGTAATATTGTGCTAATGAATACTGTTTTCGACTGACTGTGAAAAATTCTAGCAATACCAAATTTGACAAATTTGATCAAAGAAACGCGGAAGAGGTAATGAAAAGGGTCTACAAGAGGGGCAATAGAAAGGCATTTGGGTCGATAGGAATATTTCCTTATTTTTCAACTGAACTGACGAGAGAAGAGGATACTTCTGTTCTGTTATTATTCCTCGCCTTTTTAGCACTTCCTTTGCTTTCACGCTATTCTTGCCAGCTGCGATAACTTATAGCTGATGTAGTATCTTATGAAAGCCTCCAGCCATCTTCGGCATTACACGGAATTTTTTTGCTGGGAAAATTGATGGTCAACGTCATTGGCACCTCGCACTCAGTTACATTATACATTCCTCACTATTTACAGACAAACATAACGTGCGTACGTTTCATTGAGTTGCACACATCTATAGCAATCTAATGCTATAAACCAGTTTGTTACCTTTACAAACTCAAGTGCAATATGCCCGTATGGTGCATATGTGCCTAGTTATATAAAATATATTTAAGAGTAGCGTCAATTCAGTTTCTTTGGCCTGTCAGAGCACTAGAGCCAGTTCATTCATTTCATTTCACTTTCGGCATTCTAGTCAAGTCTATGTAAGGCTTTTCGCAGCTTAACAATCTACATACGTAAAATACCTTTCCATAAGTTACGTTGTTTGGTGTGGTGTGATATACCGTACAGATAAATACATAACAAGCCTGCATGCATAGGTAGATACTTATTGGTGCAACACAACCATGGAAGGGATACCTATAGTCATAGTATGACTATTGACTATACTATTGTATGGGAAATAGGATAGACTTTACATTGTGGCCTAAAACTCGAATGCACACAGAAACTGAATATACTTTTGGCAAATCCAAGAAAGCTATGGCTAAAGGCAACTCAAGTTTTCATCTGTATTACTCAGCATTAGAGCTGAAAACATGTATTTTCTTTGGAACAACGTATTCAACGCTACTTTGTGGTTGCTTTGCTTCTCTCTTCTTTCCTGCCTTCCTTTCTGTATCTGTGTCTATCTCAGCTTCAGGCTCTCCGAAACAATACAAAGTATTGTCGAAAGTCTTACGGAGACTTGAGTTGGTTGGTTGGTTGGATGCATCCCTTAATGCGTCTACTTATGAGATAATGGATAGCTCCGCTCGGCTTTCTCTTCTCTTTCTACTCTTCATTATAAATAAACGTTCTGTCCTGTACTCGTGTACTCTGCGTTTCCCTATTGCGTTCAATTCCTTGACTAGGTACTATTAACTGGGAGGATGTTCCTGTGTACATACTGTATATGGTATGTAATGCAATGTAGGAACTTATTTAATAGTGGTTAGTGGGCGTCTGTTCTCTAAGATTTTGTTTTGTACTAGAAGTACAATGATGTGCAGTGTAATGTAAAGCAATAGAACTGTTCTTCTCTTCCTGAGTTGGTCTTGTCTAGCTATTCTTGTTTTCTCTTGTGTTTGTGTGCACGGATAAACTCGACACTAAACTACACACGCATACAAATTCATGATTATTTACTACTACAATACCGTGCACTCGGTATAACTATGTACGTATTAGAATGTATGTATGATTTCGCAAGTTTGTGCTAGGTACTTATTTACTTTATTACTATGTACGGAGGAAACAGTAATATCGTTATGTAAGTATTATATACAAAATATTACATAAATATATCATTTTGGGTTACAAATAGCTTAGCATGCTTTGTTAACTTGACTTTGACTACACAACTCTCACAACACAACCCAAGTATCCCTACGCAGCATGTTTTGTCTTTAAGAGTCTAATCAATGGTGAATTCTAGAGAAGCCGACAAGCTTCACAAGACAAGACTGTTGTGAAAAACAGCAAACCAGCTTTATAATAAACTTATTGGTAAACCTGGAGAATATTTCAGCCGCTACATGTATAAATACATTTTTTCACAGAAGACCTGTTTACGGCCAAAGTAAAGCCAACTACACCGAGATACATGAACCATGAAGACCAGAGACCAACAGCCAAGAGAAAAACAGAACATTACAAAAGCCTGGCTTCGCTCACTAAAGCTTTCATCGAAATTGGCTGACAAAGGATACATATATTCATGTTACTTTTAGGAAATACTACGTGTACTAAATAGACTTTACTCTCCCTTTACTCAGAACCACTGAAACTAAATAGATGTTACCTTTATTGGCAACATGCATAAGTATAGTCTTCCACCAATAATTTTCAAGACTGAATAAATGGTACAGTATACACTGCCTATAGGCGCGTACATAAAGCCCACGGAAGATCATTCATTGCGTGTCTTGACGGTAGAAATCATTTCACTTCAGATTGAAATACTTTCAGAATTCAGTTTACGCTTTTTACTGTTCTCTTTTGATCACAGCCAGAGGTATGTGTATGTACAGTTGGCTCCATTCAAAAATACACGTTTAACTATATTATTACACTGTACTTTTTACAAGCTAAATATTTTCTTTTCAGGGAGGTAGACACTCTACCCACACATATTTTACATGAAAAAGGAGAATGCAATTATTATTGATATGCCGTTACTACAAAAATCTATTATTATTCCACCTACATGACTGGCTCACTTTGAGCATAATACCTTTGTCAGTTCAAATAATTGGACTCTCAAATACGTACATTGCTAAACAGTATTACATTAGTTACCCACCGTATTTACTCAAATATTTCCCTTGGAAGATAATTTTAATTCTTCATTTCCAATATTTGCAAACTTTAAGATGAGTACCTACTCCTCCTTTACATAACTAGGTTGCTTTTAAGTAGGTTATAAGTTATAAATTACCCTTTGCCCACTAAGGAATTTCAATGTTTTTCCAACTTTTTAATCAAATGACTTAAAATAATTACCAATGGTCAAAACTTCCACTATAGGAGTTAATTCTTTTGCCAATAATCGTGAAAAGAATGCATTTGAAGAATAATTTAGTGAAATAATTGGGTAGTTACGGTGCATGATATATGAAGCTGAAGCTTGAATTACGTGGGTAGATCTTTCTACGCCTTCAGGTGGTGGTGAAAATAGTCCTACCCAAAATACTGCTTTAGAGATGAGAGAGTTGCTCATGTATTGCCACTATTCGACTACAATTGAATTTATTGACCTACAATATAATACATCAAATATTTCAAATATTGCAAAATATTTCGTTAGAACTTAAAAAAACTCAGGTCACACTATTTTGGAGACAAAAGCTTGTTATGATAGGAAACAAAAGCCCTGTAAATGGTTTTATGAAAATTGCATCCGAATCCCTGCATTTCGTGGTCTAAGTAAGAAATCATTTGAAAGCGAACTCTGTTGTAATGGAAAATGGAACGAGGCAGTTGAGAACAAAGATCTGCGGACAATAAAGAGCAGGCAGGACATACTGTGAAAAGAAATAAAGGCCTTACAGAGCACTTACAGAAGTACTTTGGTTTAAATCAATGGCAAGTGGACATGAGTGCTAAAGTTGAGTGAAAATGCATCGACTGTAGTATTTACAATATCTAAGTATATTAGTGGTGGTCTTTGCTTTGTATGCATTACCGCAATTTACTGTTTACATTGGTGACACAGCCCACCTAATATAATATTATTTCGTCGTTCCCCAGATGCTTAATAATATTGCAGCGTACAGTAAGGTGCTTCATTTTAAATAAGGAATAATAGGATACAGCGGAGAGATGCACAATAAAATAGTAAAGTGAAGTAAATACGTATACCTAAATGTAACTAACGTAAGTGGTATACAATCACTATAAAGAGCATTTGTTCTCACGTTTGCTAATGGGACATGACTGGAGCAAAGGAAAAGAGAGAATTGCTTTCTCTTCTATTCAAGTCAACTGCTGGGGCAGGATAAAATAAAACCTGGCTTGGTGCTTTCCTATTAGAAACGAAGCAGAAGTGCATGGTGAAAATAAGATGATGATATTGCATTAGGAGTATTTCCACCATGTAGCACCACTACATTGCTTTATGAATTAGTGATGAAAATGAGTTCATGGGAGTTGAAGTAGGTATCTTTAACTCCTTGGGAAGTTTCGTGCTAATTTAATTTATAGCTGGCCGTGGCCATGTAATTACCATGTTCGTAGACCTTCCTTTACACATAAATTTGCGGCTCTGCCTCGCTGATCCTGCAGTTCAAGATACTCTAATATTGCACACCAGAGTTTAAACCGTATAAAACTAAACCAAATCAAACTCCTACTTATACACATAGATAACGTACCCACCGCCACATTTATTGTGATATAAGATCAAGAATACGACATTCATATATATGGGGCAAATACTACAAATATAACAGTAATACTCAACCAAGTTTTGAAGTACTCTCTATTTATGCTATATGTGTGTATATATAATGTAAACGTTAAAAAAAATAAGTGTAAAAGAACGACCTAATCTTTTATATTGTGTATGGTCAACCATAGGTTTAGATTATATCTAGAATTTAGACATATTGCAATAGTTTAGATACAGCTTTTCATTCTCATCAGTTCGAAATTTACTAGGTGTGTGTAATATATAAAACGAAAGTTCACTCAGATACGTTTACGTTGTTTTACCTAACCTACCTAGATGCTTTTCTTTGCGAAATTACTTTAGTCTTGACTTTTAGAATTTTGGTAAGTGTGCACGCATTTTCTATGATACATATTGCTATAGTATATAATGCATAAAGGAATACCTTGGAAATACCTAGAAACGTAATAAGTTAAGTAAGTACCTGAACTACTGTATTTGTCTGTAATATAAAATGCGAAAATGCGAATGTGATGGGAAATCAACTCGGGCGTGGTTTGCTTGCTTACTTTATTGCCTATGAACAATATGGCATTTGCATTAAGGATTACATTTCACCTCCTATAGCAAATGTAAATATCATCATATTTTACATAACACGTTCCTAAGAACGAACAGGTCCGATTGGTTGCGGCTTCTCACTCTGATGTGTGAGTTCAAAGAGTTATATTTACAGTGTGTAGGGTATTTTATTACTATTACGCAAGCATTACTGTACAACAGAGATTACAAAAAAGAAGGAAGTGGCAGTGACTATATGAATAAATCTATGCGAGCAGTCTGTGTCTAGTTCAGAATTATAACCAGTTGTTTCGTTCATGTGGTTATAATACTTCCCGGATTTCTTACCATTATGCGCATACAAGAAACCGCCATTTAAGAACCTACACCGGGTGGTACATTCACTATGCAGGCTATGCTGTCACAGACTTTCCCACCCACTAATTCTACAGTAAACTAGCTACTCCCGTGTTCATCATAATACGCGACTCTATCTGTAAACCGAAAGTCGCTAACTGATAGACATTTGTTTTACAAATAATAATATTAAGGATCGCGATGGAAAAGTATTATTATTATCCTTAAAATTGGAAGGATGTAGTCTAACAAAATTAACATGTTTTCTTATGATATTTACCTATACAAATAACTGATAACTGGTAATCATGTAATAGCAGTACATTACAACCTAGAAATCAAGGAAGTCTTTAAGAATGGTTTATTGAATATACAAGAAGAATAAATTAATTTCTTTCAGAGTGCACAAAATTTTGTTGAGTTTACCTAAAAAGTTGAGAAGGATGTTTATCAAGTGTTAAATAAAACTAGTATAGGAACTAGGAACCTAGTATATGGAAATAATTTCTAAATGAAGATTTATAATTTTGGTCTTTACGGCTTGCATGTTTACGGAATGATACATCTGAAAATATGAACAAGAAAGAGCTGCATCGTACATTGAAAATGGGATAACTCGTGTCAAAAAGTGAAAATTAAATTTTCAATGAAAGGGGAAGAGAATGCATTGAACTTGCACGTGTTAGCGATAATATGATTTCATTAATAGTTAACCTAGCAATCCTATATTGAGCCGACATAAAATACGCACTTGAAGAGCGTTGTTCGACATACATATTAGATTATATTGTAGTGCCTACATTAGCGCATATGATGTGGTATATACAGTTCCTTTCTTTACATTGGATTTTATTCCGTCTCCTGCTAGTCTATGTATGAAATGGGCTTATTATTGTGGAAGAAACGATTTCTCGTACTCTGGAAGAGTAATCTTGTATGTGAGATGTTTTCTTATTTTTCGTTATGGTACTAAGAAATCGAAGAGAAAGTTCTTATTCGTTGGTTTTAGCTTGTCTCTCAATTTCAAGTGAAAGTCAACCCAAAGTAATCTTGGCTGTCGTAACTTGTTAAGCGAGTCAGTCTGGAGATATCAGTTATCTGCGTTCCTCTTCCTTTCACTTGCATGCTTATACAAATAATACTCTCCATCAGGAGATATAGATGCACATAGGTACTTATCAGAGTAACAGCTCTATAGTTTAAAATATCTGTATTTCTGGTGTATATGTTGTATTAAAATAAAGACATGAGTAAGTACACATGTCTTCTTTACAAGACTATGTTCAGTACAAACGGGTATGATGGTGCATAGAAGGTTAAATACATGTATAAGCATTTACAGAGATACAAGTTCGTCTTTTATATTGAATTTCATAGTTTGGACGTGCGGGGCAAGCCATTTAATGCAGCAAAACATTGGTCGGCGGAAAATCCATTTGGGAAACGAGCACATTTCCGGACCGTATCCGAGCCCGCAAGATTAGTTGTAGAAGATGCGAAAACATCAGACCAGGGAATATATCGGTGCCGCGTTGATTTTCGCAACTCGCCTAGTCGGGAAACTAGACTCAACCTCACCATTGCAGGTCAGCCTTTTTCACACAACTTTTATCTTTTTCTTTACTTATTCTATATAATATACCATCTACAGTGCAGATAGCACAAAATACCTACTTGGGAAATACTGTATTATTACTTGTTCTAACTTCTAACGCAACTTACGTACGTACTAGCAACGTGACTCTTTCTCATTTAAGTTTTCTGTAATATTATGTAGTGGTAGTGCTAAGTGTCTACCAATGTGTCTCTTTCTCTCTATTCACGCTCTGACAAGTTTCCCTTTACCTATTCAAGAATTTTATATGTATAGGATTCATAGGTACACCAAGTTCTATAGTAATTATATGTATAGTAGTAATTCTCACTACTTGTTAGTAAGGTTCTACCTAAAAATAAATAAGTATACCATCCTCTGTTTTTGTATTGTAGTGTGTATTATATTACATAGTACAGTATATAATAATACGCCATTAGGACATACGCTACAGGATCTTTCTTTTGATGTGCCGTGTTTTTGTTGTGCAGCACTTTTCTTTCACTCAGGGCAACAAATACAGAGAAAGCGTTGACTTGACTCGTCAGCTCTTTAATAAGAATTATTACCCATCAGACTGTTGCCCATATTGTGCAACACTATTAAGATCCCAAGTACGAATTCCTTGCCATTGCATACACAGGAGACTTTACAGTCAAGCTATTATACAGAATGCTTGAATGGAACTACAAGTGGGGGATAAGAGGGAAAGATATTTTCTCAGATTCCTACTAAAGCTTAGCATTCGGGATATATTTATATTTAGTCAAGTTACTATTGTAAGTAAGGCGTAAGAAGAACCAGGCTTTATTTCTCTATAAAGTATAGTAGTGTATGGTGCACTACAAAATGGCTTTACAAGAATATAGAAACAGTATTGTACGTTTCCAATTTTCTTCTGAAGAGAGCAAACTACTTCACTTAATTTAAGTTTACATTACATGCTGACTTTGTTTCAAGGTTGGCGTTCCACATTCTTTTCTGTACTAGGTATTTCTCTCTGACTTTTCTGCATGGTCAAGTTTGCTAGGCGAATCATTTATTAAATCCCAGCTAGACAGATAGTGTAGAATAAGAAATACAAAGTAGTTCGTGCTTAAAGCGTTCCTCTGCGAAACATTAAGTAGGAGGCACCTATTCACGGTTACCTTCAGTATGTTGACCTTGTGCAGCATTATTATCGATAGCTTTGACTATGCTTCACTTTGTACTCCATCTCTTATGCAAAGCAATGGACTGCATTATTAAATTTTCGGATGCAATTCCTCAGAAAACTTAAGCCGTAAGCTTAAATTTGAATTAGCAATTTTTTAAGCTATAGGATCTCCAAATCTATGCTTGCTCAGACATCAGCATAATTGCACTGTGTTAAATTTTGTTTACGATTTATTAATGAGAGCATGCCTTCTAATACAACAATGGCTACATTATTTTCTAAAGAAAGGCTTTTCTAATACATCAAGACTACGGTGTATGGTATTTTTCAGATTAACATTTTTTTAAACTAAGTGTACATTGTTACTATATTACATAGGTAGGTATATTTTTGGTGCTACTTTACCAAGGTCAAACAAAACAGATTGTGATTTATAGAGCGTTTGTTAGAAATGAAAGGGCTAAGGCTATTCATAATAAATGATAAAGTTACAAATGGGAATGGAAATTTAAAATGACAGGCACGAGAGAAATTTTCTATGCCTAGAAAGTCTTCAAACTTTATCTCGCACCGACACCCACACATAAATCTTAAAAATGTCTCGATTTAGAAAGAACTGAGAATTCATAAAACGGACTTGTTAGCTGTAATATAATCTGTAGGAAGCAATTCAAATACATATCTATTTAGGTTAACAGGATTATTGCACTAACTTTTTCAGAAAATGTTAATAATTAATAATTAATATACGTTATCTACACTGTTTTCAACAAGTATATTAAATATTCGTACTTAAGTAAACTGGGGTTTGATAAGTTTATTTGTACAAAGCTTTCCATTCACTACAACACATATTTCTGTTGTTCTTGATCACAGACTCAAACTAATTACAAAATGCATTTTCTCTCATAGAAAATTCCAAAGTATTTGGCCACCTGAGTCCATTCCATTCCCATGAGTCGGCACTTCTAGATGGTATATGACGTAAACTGGCAATGAGAGCATGCTAAAAGACACCTTGAGGCAAACTGTATGCACCAAAGATAGAAATCTGCCACTACGGTGTAAATGTTGACAAGAGAACATCCTTTTGTTTATCTTCGCTCATCCCACACACAATTATATAGTGGAAGAGATTTTTAGACTCAATTGATGCTCCATTGCTCCATATCCTACAATACAGCAAACCAGAGTGCAGTGCTTCCATCTTTTTTGGGTTAACATAAGTGCACATACAAAGACAAAGCACCTGAAAAAGTGAATCATGAATAGAGACAAGTAACTAGATATGTTGATGCTAGCAAATAAAGTTTGTTCATTTATCGTACCATCTGTAGTTCTATGCACAGCAATTTTGCACATCCTGCACTGAATTATTATCATTACGTATGTATTTTCTATTCATTGCATCCATTTGGTTCAAATTTAAAACATGACATGGTGTGTTATCTAATGCTGTTCGGATACGTCTTTGTCTATTCGCAGGATTATGTATTATCTCCTTTGCATCTACATGACTCGCTTTCTTTCTTTGTATTCTCATTGCATCGCAGCTTCAAAAAGTAGGCCATTAATTTACAATATACGACTAAAGTAAATAAGCGCGTGGTGTATGAATTGTGTTTTGAATTAAATTAAATTGATTTCTTTTGCTAGCAGCAATATTTGTACCTCTCACATGAATGTGCTTGAACTTAAGAGAAATGAGATGAGTAAGACAGTGAGTTGATGGGCTACTTGTTATAATTTCCCTCAAATATAAGACGACAGCATTCTAATTCTCAATGAAAAGAAAAATGAATTTCGTCAAAAGTTTTTGAAGTTAAACGTTAGCAAGTTTGCATGCGTCTTGAAAGGGAAATTGTCTAAAATAAAATTTTCTGATAATATTTTATAAAAGAATTCTTCATAATTGCTAGAATTGATTATCAAACAGATCTAGCTTTTTGCAAATTATTTCTCATGATCTAAATAAAAGTATAAATTGTATGTAAAACAAGAAGATGTAGGGAGCAACGAAAGAGGAAATGGTTGTTAAAAGACGGCTTATACTCGAGAGAAAGTTTAATTTTTGTTTCTGGCTGGTGAAGATGTAGTACATGAGATAGGGAAATGCAATTTCTGGGTGTATTAGTAGCATAAGTATATCTGGTACGATGTAATCTAAAACGAGAGCAAGTTTTTCATGTTATCACTCCATGTAATTTAATGAGATGCGTTCAATTCTATAGACCAGTACGCTAATGTACGTAAACGAGTTCTGGAATAGGGAGCTAAACTCCACAGATAGTTGATATGTATTATATTTCTCAGCTGTCTGCACTCGACTACGCTTCACGGATATAAATAGAAGATGTAGAAAAATGTGATGCTTATCCTTTGTGGAGTTGCTTGTATGGAATGAGAAGGAGTAGTATGCATACAGATGGAATGTAGAACAGCCAATTTGAATTCGCTCGTTCGTCCTTTTTGTCTCATTCTATACAAAGACCCATTTACTTTTTCAATGAAAAATGTGAAATGCATAGCTGGAAATGTACTACATACAATACTCCGGAACAATGAGCCCTCGAGTAAGTAGAGAAAGACTCTCGGCTACGTTTTTCATTAGTAAAATGAGAAGAGACCAAAGCAAGTAAAAGGAAGAAAAGGAGAGGAAAGGAAACTCTTTAACAGAAGCTTAAACAATGCAAGAATGGATTAGTTTGAAGCTGAGCTTTTGGAAATAATGGAAAACACTTAGGTTTATTACATGGCGCTTACTGTCGTGTCAGTCTTACTTATGTTAGTCTATCTTTCTGGAATCAAAGTTAGAGTTTAGAATCTCATTCTCACTCAATGCTCATTAAGCCGTTTCGTATTACGTGTCTTGTGTTCTTTCCTTATTGTCCTTATTGTTCCATTTACCTTACATCCCTATTAAGCACCACTGACAAAAGGTACACAAGATAAATCGCAGTTCTATTTAGATTCCAAATATTCTACACTTAACAAACGAAACTCTTCAACTTTTATGTAGGGTAATGGCATGTGTTCTTTTCTATTTAACAACTAAATATTCAAGACTGTCCGTGGTATACGCTGGTCAAGGCGTTCTTTATTATTTGTAATTAATGTAAAACCGAAATAGCTGGAAAAACAAAATGTACATCTGTAAATAATTAGCAACGAAACTACAGTAAACCATTTAAATCATCCTCATGTTTTTTACAAGATTTTCCACAATTGGACAGGACCCATTTTTAACTTCCTACACAGTATAAAGCAATAAATAATAAGACCATGCTACTGTGTAATAATGTAATAGGTTACTTTAATAGATTATTGGATTTAACATTTTTTAAATCATGATGTTTAAATCAGTATTATCTTTTCTAATGAATATGAACAGAGAAAAGCAATATGTTTCATTTAAAAGAAATTTAAGAAATATTCGTAAATGTAAACTACAGCATAATTTTAAGATAATTATAGCTAACTATACTCAACATATTGCAATGTCTAGTCGAATCCCGTGCTAATGTCTGTATTTTGATGATTGCAGTGCCTCCCCAAATGCCACAAATTTACGATTCTGCAGTGATGAGCTTCCGAGGCGTTGGTCCTTACCGAGAAGGGCACACGTTGCAGCTCACGTGCATCGTACGCGATGGTAAGTCTTAAAATTATGAGTTCGTGTTAACTTTCTTTTACTACTTATTTCTATTCAGCTAAGAGTATAATTTGTGTGCGTAGTACTCATTGGCTTAAGTAACAAGTTAATGTACAATATGCACTTAATGATAACTTGGATGATAATAATATAAGTTAACCAGCACAAACTACGCTTTTATCTTTTGGTTCATCTTAACTAATTCCTACTTTTCTCGTAGTTATCGTAGAAAACTTTTAAAGGAAGTGAAAATAGCTGAGTAGGGACACGCATTCAGAATACCGGATGTGCATATGTAAGTATGTAATATTGTACATGTAATTTTACATTCAGCGGATGTTTCAAAGTAACCTTCGTATAGGAATATGCAGTCGTGAGCAAAAACTACAGCGGAGAGTGAAATAGAGGTTTTTAAGTAAAGCGCACCATTTTCCACATATTTTGTGAAAGGAAGATATCAACTATTCAGAACTACAGACTACTAAGTTGAGTTTAGTTAGCATAATGCTCTGAATGCCTATTTGGTAGTACTTGTATTATACTTGACTTGAAGTCATCCAAGCGGAAAGGTATTTAGCGAAAGAAAGTGTGAACGCTCTATCTCTCAACGTTATTATCAGATATACTATGCATAAGTATGTAGTAAGGTAGAAAGTGAAGAGATAAGGTACCCTAAAACCTCAACTTGCCTGAAACTATGACACATGGAGATAATAACCCTGTGTTTTATTTCAGAGCATTATAAACATCCAGAACACATTTTACGTGTTTAAAATTTCACAGTTAAGATCCGCTACTTATGCTACGTACAACTTTATAAATGCGTTAAGAGGTAAGATGTATATGATATTCTTTCAGGAAGTAAAATCACAACTGGAGAAGTAAAAATATTATAATACATATCCGTAGCACGCACATTATAAAAGTACTATCTGTGTAGTACATAGTTTGTAGGTGGTTAAAAGTGATAAATCTTGCTCTCTGGGGTTAAATACTTCCAGGAATTTTCACATTTGATTTACTACACTTTGTCTTATTATCTGCACATTTTGGGAAAACTGCAATGCATTCTTCCTAATAAATCATCTCTTGAGATGGAACAACTTGCTTCGGTCTCATAACTCCTAAGAGGCCGACAAGGCATCGAGAGATAGCTTTACAACTCAAATATTATCTGTTCGCCGCTACATACATTTTGTACATAAATACTTTCCAGTCTTCGACAGCAGCACACAAAGAACCATTTCTTAAGAAACTTTCAACACCTGCTACGCTACCAATGATACTTAATACCGCTATTCATACGTACTTTCCCATGCTATTCAAAAGACGTAAACAAAATTTGCATTGTTCCTCATATTTCACATAGCAGTCATTGCTGACTGATATAGATACGAAAATTTTTATGCTTATTTATTGCATGTACTTACTACTGGCTCTTCCAACCTATAACTTTCACAATGACATTTCACAAAGACAATAAACAAACAAAGACACTGTACGAAATAGAACCACATAATGTAAGATCACAGGAAAACTTTTCAATAGAATAATTCACATGAAATATTTTAAATTGCTCAGCAAATATAGCAAAACAATGCTCGTATCGATAATATTATATCAAGAATGCGAAAGTTGACACATTAATGTATGTACCTGCAACGTAGGCGTAGACTTTTCTAGGTACTTGGGTTGAATGACCCTTTATTCGGCTTATTTATTCGAATCCCCGTTTACCACATTTAAGGTCTTGCAGTTTCTTTGAATAGAGTGATGTTGCATTGAACACGACTAATTATTACCTCAAATTGAGAATTGACTTTAGTATATAATAAGAAGGCACGGTAACAACTGTCCAAAGAATTCTGGCTGCACAAATTAAGCTACGGTACGTACGCCGTAGCTTATTGATGAGTGAACGCATTGCTTCCAGAATCACAGTCAGCAACTCAGTCCCTTGCTTGACAAATCCTAGCGCTGCAGTAACAACGTACCTAGGCGAAAGCACCTTGATGTACTCTATCTGGCTCGGTTGACTAAGAGATAGTTAAATTGTCTTGGGATTTATGGTTGGGAGAACAGCTATAGCGTGCCTACTGTTGAAACCGTGAAGTGTAAAGCATAATTTTTTTGTATGGGTATGAGTATCATACTTTGTCATAATATTGTCCATTGTTCATGTATTTCATTCAATATTCAATTCTGCACAGCGCATTTTTTGCCAATAATATGCAATTAACGTTGCTTTTCTAAATCCTTGTACTATTTATCTAAATTATATTTCAACTAGAGTACCTCATTTTAATTGGAAGAATTCAGAAAATTGTCCTTTCAGTAATGACAATAGAATTTGTGAAAGCATTGTATAAATTACCTTATGGCTACGCAGAACGCAGTAAGAATAGTTTTCCAGTTGAATTCATTGCGTTTTAGCACACGCTTTGGATACAGTGTTGATTAGAAGTGAAAGCCAAGTGCGTGGAAATAAACTGTCCATGCAGCAGTGTTTTCTTTCATTTACATTACACTTCAACGTATTTGTAATCTGCGTCATCCATATGTTTACACAAAGCACGTCAGTTTTAATACATATAACGAAAGCATGAAGCGGAACGGGTTAAATTTTGCGGATAATTAGCCCAGTGTATTATAAATCTTTTGAATAACTCCACATGAACTGAAGGATCGGATGATGATGCTTGTGCTTTCATCCAATCTAAAAACAATGCCTGAAAACATTAATACCAACGAAAGGGTTCCACTTTCATTTCCATATGATAATATTTATATAATTGAGTTGCGTGTGATTAGAGCTGAGGGTATTATATTATATTGTGAACTTTCCACATCACAGGTTTAAATACATCACAGGCTTGCATCTAAGCACTGTTGGTTTGCCTTACATTTATTCAAAATTAATACCTTTTGTACTTAAACATACTGTACACACATTAAAGCAGAATATAAGGATGTGACCGAAATATATCAGTTGCATAAGCATATAATATGTACTCTCAACATATGTACAAACAAATTATTCATTTGTATTTTTCTGTCGCTGTTGCTAGTAAGTTAGTGTAGGTAGACTGTCTATTGTCTACTTTCTTTTGTGCATACCACATCATAATTCAATAGTTTTGTATCTTTGAAGGCTTTTCATACATTTAAGCTTAATTTTGTAAAGGAGTATTCGTTAATTATGATTTTCTTTGAATATTTGTTTTTTAATGCAATCCACCTACATTTGCATTCATTATATGCGGACATTACTGTCCCCGCAAAGACAAAATACTTACAAGGTAGAGGAATACACATACATTGAAGAAAGGGGCATGCAGTTCAGTCCCTCTCTGATTTCAGTAAGTAAATTATTTCCCCGTAATCTTGTGTTTATTCGTTATTTGTTTATGAAATGATAAATGAAAAGGCAGTTAGTAATATATAGTTTAACCATCTTCATGCCATTGTAATTGTGAAGTCGACTGAATTGAAAGAAATTGATTTGGTTTGACTGAGGTAGGAAAGGCCATTATGTTGTTCACCGTAAAACCCTATTAGATATAGTACACAGTAGACTAGTTGATTATATAGTGGAAATATGGTATCTAACCGGGAATGATGTGTATCAGATGGAAAGAGGGAGAAGTGAAGGTTGTGTGTATTGGGTTGCCTGTTTTGTCATGACTGATGTGATGTAGGATGTATTATAGCAAAGAACTACGCTATTTGGTTTGGTTGGCTTGACTTCGCCTTGGTTGGGTAGTTTGCCTGGGCTATACATAGCTGAGTGGTTGAAGATCATTAATTCAACTGAAGCATGTGTGATTTGATATTGCAGGCATTCCAAGTCCAGTGGTTTACTGGTACCTGAATGATGAGTTGTTTGATACTTCTTACCATACGGAACACGAGAATCAAGTGATAAATCAAGTTACAGTGCCAAATATTCAGAGGAGCCATCATGGAGCCCTATTGACCTGCAATGCATCCAATACTATTCTTATTCCTCCAGCATCAAAGACTGTCATCATTGAACTAAATTGTAAGTATACCATTTAACTATTAACTATATCTGTGTAAGTATACAAAGTAGAGCTCTATAAAAATAATATCATTCACTGCCACACCATAAATTATATAGGTACCTAAACATATTACACATTACACGTGTTTTGATCTCACCACTACAATTTGTTACCAATAATGTCTTTTAAATTTGGTATGGCAAGTTTTATATGTGTAATTGTCAGCATTTACACTGCTAGAAGAGTAATTACTGCCGTGACCAGAACTTGTCCCAATTTGGAATTATTTAGATTCTACACTCTATACCTACGTACTCATGAATCTATTCAAAATACTTGCAAGCTATTGTTCACTGTATACACAGTAATTGTAATTTAATACTGCAGATGAATAATGCATTGCTGGTTTCATTAAGAAGATATAGGTACCTAGTGTAGTATTTAATTGATAATCACGCATTTCGCTAACTAGAACTTAAGCTAAGGTCTAAGGTATGCTCTCATTTGATTATGTATAATAGAAGTGTATTATATATTCTGTATTATAAGAATCTAGGAGTCAAATTACAAGTTTCTGCTAAAATTTTATAAACGAACTCGTTTAGTTTTAATTTCAATAGCTGTCTTGTACAATTTCCTATCACAGTAGAAGGGAGCAGCGTATCTATTAAGAATGCTGTATCCTACATAAAGTATGAGGTGTAGCGCAGATCCTGGAGATATAAATATGTACCTACCTATCTTCATGGAAATGAACCTTGACAAGATACATTGTAAATTGCATACAATGTTAATGTTACGTGCTGACTGAGTGAGTAAACAACCCATGCATGATACATACACGTATACTATAATACTTACGATTCATAGTATGTATCTAAACTACCCAAATACAATAAACACTCCATCTTTGTTTCCCCGTAGCATTAGAATAGCATTTATACCATATTAACTATATTATCACAGTATACAAGATGCAGCAGTAATGTATTGGTTGGTTTCTACATTACATGGGTTGTAAAACTGATAATTCGGTATGTACTTGAAAACAACGGGTAGCGGTGTATAGGCAGATTTTATATTAGGCGAAAGGAAAAGGTACTTTCACCTTCTATGGGGATGTACCACGGGGTTCTATGAGTAGTAGTAAATGGGTAAGTGGAAGGTATCACTACGTTTGTTCTCCACTTGTGCCGAGTCTCATAAATTATTAACTAAGGCTCGTGTCAACATTTAAAACTAATTACAAACGCTCATTCCAAACATCCAATCAATTATTTACACAAGTTTCTCCGCTCTCTTCTGCATGATGAGGTGGGTGAGCTCATGGCATGTGATGAATACCGTTTGTAAGCGAAAATTTCACGAGAACCTTCCTTATTACCAACCAGTTTCATCTTTCCTCTTCCTGCGCTATTCTACCCACGTCACGTTTCCTTCCAGGAGGCAGGACCATTTTACATGGTGCTGCTTCTTTTACGCTTACGTATCTACGTGTACTCTGGGGCCCTCAAAATACATTACACAGAAAATTGCAGGTATGCACGAACGAGAATAGCTATGTAAATTCTACAGCAGAGGTACTTAAAAGTATCAACCTAGTCAGTCTAATATTCGGCAACAATTCTCTGGAAGGTTTTGATGCTGACATATTAGCAAGTATCAAATCTTACAGGTACTTTGCAAGAACCATGAAGCTTCTTTGAGCACATGCTGTATTAACACACTAACATCAAAAAACGCAGTTTTAGCATGGGTGTCTTGCAACTGAACTGAACAAAAGGGTATTTAATGAACCATTTGTAACTTGTAACCAGACACCTTCGTAAACTATTCGTAAACTATGTTTTTAAAATGCTACAGTGAAAACTGAAAAGTCAAACTCAAAGTTAAATTATTTTTTTCTCCTAGCAGTCTACTTTGAGATGAAATCTAATATGAATTTTAAAGATTAAATGAAGGATTTGAAAAATCATATCCGTCTTAACAATAAAATAAGGGCGACTATAAAATCTCCTGAAAAGATCGCATTATATGCATCTTTTTTGCTTAATCATCCGTGTGTCGTAATTATATTCGATATAGATTATGTACACAGATTTTTGCGTTTCCTGTACAAGAATATTTGTACATGTAAATTTTCTGTGAATTAATGTGCTATTTGATTGGCTAAGACATGAAATTATCTTGATAGCATGTATTACAAGCATGAAGTCAGATGCAATCTGTATAGTTATCGTGTCTGTCTTGTTCAGGAGGTTACTTTTACAAGAGTTCACATTGTAATCGTATCTTCTTTCAAAGTTACGTACATATGATAGGTACACAGTGAAATAGTGAATGCATGTCTTTTATATATGAGGTTTAATTATAGCACATAGGTATTCTGCTGGTGGATCGATTTGTTGGAGTATATGAAGCAGAACATTGATTATAAGAGCAAGACGACCACACAGGGAAGTAAGGAAACGTTTCTTAAGGCTGTCTCACCCTTCCTCTTTCCAATTCTTTTGTTATCAAGAAATCTTATTTTTCTTGGCTCAGCTTTAATTTAGTGTAGCTGTCGGGGTGTTGTTCTCACTCCGACAATACTGACGTTGAGTGTAACACTGTGGAAATTACAACAATCACATAACTATGAACTATAATAGGCAGTAAGGGTTTTCTGGAAATGCTGTCTGGAAATGTTTGAGCTAAATCATCAGCATAATGTACTTAAAGTCAATTTTGGACAACTTTAAGTACAAAATACATTCTTTATTAGCTCTGTGTATGTATTTGTGTAGGAGAAGCGATTAAAAGTGTGCTTCAGTTCAGGTAATTCTAGAATTACAGGAGAGTATTAAGAGAGGTGCTCTTTCTGCTATAAATAGTCTGTAGTAAATAGCGGAATAAAGCACTAGTCGAGTAAAAGTCAAGCGTGCTATTATTTCTGTAGCCGTAACTAGTATGTAGACCTTTTTAGGTGTTAGTTTGACTTTGATTAGGTATGTGCTCATTTTGGCAAGTTAACTGCTCGTTGAAAGAGAATAAAAGACAGTTAGATTCTGACTTGCCAGTTTATTCGACTTGACTCTCATATCAAACTGGCTAGCATTGTTTTCCTTGCACTACCACCCTATCTATCAAGATCTTTTCAGCAGATAGCAGAAATTGCAATGTCAGTTACCTTTGCATTTGTCTATGACTTACGTAGTTACTATAAATTGACAGAATTACCTCGTTCACAATGAAACGAAGTACTATATAGAAAGTGTACATACTTAGGTATATACAAAAGCATTCAAAGTCCATTTATATGACTCTATGCAATGCGTAGAGTAATTTCCCATGCAGACTTCTTATTCAATTCTTTCATGAACAGTTGCAGTAAGGTAAATGGGTGAGTGAGGTTAATTAAAATATGCACTGCTCAACACTTTGTTATTAACTCTTTCCTTTCTATTTCAATCAGAAGAAAATTTCCATTTGAATTAGCTACGAACAATAAAACGTCTTTCATTTCCCTTCTTGTATTTCGAACTGTATGCATTCACATATAAATATTTACTCATCCTTAGTTCTACTGTGCACGTTATAGCACACGATAATTATCCGGTCGATGATGTCCTGTCGTTTCGCTAGTGTACATTCTGGAACTCGTTGAAAGGCAGGGCGTGTCGTAATTGTATTTTTACTCCAATTACAAAGTTATTCTCTCACTGTCAGTGCAACTCAAAACTTTTATTGTAACCTATTGACATGACAAGTGGTACGCACTTAGTACAACACTGCAGAGTGGTTAAATAATATAGTAAGTCACGGAATCTTAAACTAGACACGTAGTACGAGTCTTTCTCTTTCCTTCCTACTACTACCTATTCTGAGCTTACAATATAATATGTCCTCATTTCTCAATCACTCTTTTATAGTATAGTTGGCACACGAAACATAAGTACAACTGTAGCATGTAGTTTGTAGTGCCACAATACAACTTTCGTTTAGTTAGATGAACAATGTAGATATGCAATCCTTTAAGTATTATAGTAATGTGCTAGTTCTTTCTAAGTAAGTGCAAAGATGTTAATAGGTTTCTCGACAGAAATTGATTATTTCTCAAGAGAGCACTGAAGGACTTGAACAAATGGTGATTAGAGTATCTAATATTACAAGCGTAAAGTAAGTTTTAACAGAAACACCTATTGTACTGTACGATAAGTGTGATTATTGTTTCATCATGAATATTATTTAGTATTTGAATATGGTAAATGGTAATTTGACAAGATTCATTAAAACTAAAATTCAATAAAATTTTTTAAAAGTTCAGATTAGTTGACCTTTAATTAAACAGACTTGATAAAAACAATGAAAATTTTTACTAACATTTGTTGGAGTTTAAAAAAAGAACAAGAAAATCAGAGTATTTTATGCAGTCAGTTAAGATGATTGTAAACTACCTAATTACCTAAGGCTACATTAAATAATTGTGTCTTGGAGCAATGCACTTTTGCCCAAGTGAATTAAATTGAATCCTTGGTGAGTAAGACAGTGTATCTGTTCTACTTACTGACTTGTTCCAATACCATGCCTGTGGAAAACCTTTTGCTCAATGTAAAGTTTCAGTCGTGTACCTACGACGGAAAAAGTAGTTAACTTTCTCTTCCCTAAAATTTTTATTTGTACGTCTGTAAACGGGGAAGTAGCACGTGCTACTATGTAAACTTAATTTATCTGTTGAAATCGATTCAAATGAAAAACGGAACGAAAAACTTAGGCAAACTAGGCCAACCAAATAGAGTTTTGTTTGTCTTTAGTTTAAGCGTCTATCTTCTCTCAATTTATTTTGTTCTGCTGTTATGCAGTCAGAGTATGTGGCTTGATAAAAGTATATTACAGAATCTTCTCTAAAGTAACGCGTTCATAATACACTAGTAAATAACCCCGGTTCTACTTCCTACCTTTATCAAACTGGTGTGCAAATACTGTCTGTGTTTTTATAATTCTACTGTCTCATCATTTGGTTGTATCATTAGTGTTACCCACATGCGTAAAGTTCTCGAATACCACCCTTGCCCTTATCTTCTACACTATACATTGGTTGTCTTTCTGTATATATCTATATATGTTAGTAATCTTTTGGAGGTTTTGTTATTGAACTCCTGTGTAGCTATGCACATAAAGGGCACAATGGAAGAAACGGTTTAAGACGGTTAATACCTTAACTCTCCCTTTTCTATCAAGGGATGAGGCGTTCTAAAAGAAATCGAAAGCAATTTATTTGGCTTTACTAGCTCTACTTTGAGGATTGACGATTCTTTGAAACTCAAATATCCACTAAGTTAGTAAAGGTAGGCTAAAATGTCCCAGTATCTATGAAACCTGTCTACACTTTTGTTATTAGAATGTCCCACTGACTGTATACGTTTTTATGTTCCCTTCTTTGTATAAAATTAGTCCGTGGTAGTATTTTAACTACAACGTATGTGTATATGTGTACATTCATTACAGTTTCTCACAGATACTCCTTATACATTAGTAGATGTATCATATAAATTCAAATGTATTTGCGTTGTGAATGTTCTAAGTTGAAAATTGTAACATGTTGTCTGTTTAAAATGACTCTTTGCAGTGCGTCCTTTGACGGTGTCGATTCTACACCGGAATATCCAGCTATCGACCGATACCCAATATGAAATTACTTGTGAGTCATGGGGCTCTCACCCGGCGCCGTCAATGACTTGGTGGTTGGACAACCGGGAATTGAAGGGAGCCAAACCAGAGGTAAGACTAACACTAAGACGTTCTTATTGTAGAGTGGCTGGTAGGTAGTCACATTTTTTCTACTCTGAAAACTTAATACCAGGGAAGAAAGAGGAAAAAAGACTCTCCGCTCCAATCCATTACACACTACTCTTTACATCACTTCCACTTTCTTTTTCACTTTCCTCTCTTCTCTTCTCTCTGGAGTCCTGGATATAGAAATATCAGTACCTTTACTAACCAGAACCCGGGGCTCACTCACATCAGTGTTAAAAGACATCTATTCACAACACAAAAGGAAGTAGAGGGACTGAGAGAGAAAAAGCTTAAGCCACCTACTGTTTTCAACATATTTCTTAATAATATACTGCACTTCCAGAAATACGTTTTGTTTTCTTTAATGTACTTTGCGTAGTATAGCCCTATTCCCTTAAAAAACGTACTCTTTTCCGTATAGGTGGTAGCTACGAATCTTATGGTTCCTATTTTTTAGACAATAGTTCTTTATACCACTACATATATGTGTTTAAGAATAATAGTGTCAAGTTCAAGTCCAGCTTTAACTCTTGTCTATTTTCTACATCTATCTGCTTACTTTACTGCTTTGGTGCAACTCTATAAAAACACTGCTCTCATTTACTACGGAAGGAGTGGAGTGAACTTAGGGTCGCCAAAGCCATGGTCGGCTTTAGCTTTCTTTGGTCATTCAGAGGCGTAAGTAATGTTAGTCAACAGAAACTCTGATCGTTAGCCAGGAGATGTACTTACTATAAAACTAACTGAAATGGTCAAACCACGATTCTATGGAGGCAGACGCTCAACTTACGATGACATTGATGAGTGACAAGTTCTTAATAGCTATAGCCACTGTCACTGCACCCCAGTGATTCCAAAGATGGATGACTCTCGAGATACTCAAACGCTTTCATACCATTTCACATCTTTCCTATTTATTACTCCACTTCTCCCATGTGTTAACTCACATTCAACATCATTACATCAAGGATAAAAACAACTTTCAATAGTTAACAACATAAATTTCCTATCAATATCGGTTTCTTCACTCCAAAACTTCAATCACTCCCCCCACTTTGTCCATTACTTCTTTGCCATTTATTTATATATGGATAAGTTGTGTTTCCGCGATCAATCTGTGTTAGTAATGTTTTATTTGGCCAAATCCTAATGGATTCGGAACACTTTTGACAATTTATTAAATTGAACGACAATTTTTTATATGCTGTATAAAAATTATTAAAAAGGACTGTACCCATATATTATTGTTCCACTGCATAAATAACGTACTTCAAACTTAAGGAATACTCACGATTTGGTGAAATAAATTGGTAATCCTGTATATAATAAAAAGGCAGGTTACTTCGTATATTAAATGGGCTATCGGTCTTAACTTAGGGTAAGTACCGGTGTGTGGTATTAATTTTTGCTTTGCTCGATTCCCGTCTGGTAGTGTATCTGTATTTATTTTCCAGGGTATTATACTGTAATGTTTGTCTTCTTGTCTCTACTGCACATTGAGTCTGAAATTTATGTGAGTTTGGTAGGAAAGCAAATTCTATGCATTGAAATGCAAACATTTCGTGTACAATAGTGATTATGCAGTGTACATAAGAGAGTCTCTAGTTTCATATGTAAAGAGCTCATTGTGCAGTGTGTAATGACTTTGTAAGCTTAGCTCAAGTATCTCGATTGCCGTTCAACTAAATCCAAAGTCTCATTTAGTCTTATTCTATTCTGTGCACCTATATATTGCATGCATTAGACTAGGTATATAAAGTATTTTCTTCATGGTCCTTTTCTATTCAAGCCTTTCAGTAAGTGAAACAAGACCAACTGCTGAGAACTTTCTTCTCTTTTCATTGTCGCATCCCAATGCAATATACAGCATGCCAAGTGTACCTCCTTTGCTTTCTCCTTCCTTTTACATGCACAAGCTCACATTCATAGACCATTCCTAACCTAAGTAAGTGTAAGTAGAAGTACATAAATATACTCCTCTATAGTGTACCTATTAGTTTGTTTTCATTGAAAACCCATCGGGGCTAATATAACACGAATCACATCAGAGTCCCTTTAGCTTTTGCCTATACACTTATACGTCAGGACCCAGTAGAATACTTATCTGCGGATTAGTACGTAACTTTCCTAAATTCATATACCTACTGAGCAATAATAGTAAACTAGGAAGCTTAACCAAGGAAAATAATATTCCTCGCACACCAAACCCATGTACATTGATCTAGAAAGACAGCCCATAATATTCTAAAAAGAAAATGCAACTCTGAGCGTAAATAAGGATATACAGATTACACATTTCTACACTGGATATACACTACACATTGTAAAAGAAAGGTAGCTAAGCCACGGAGAAGCTAAGAGAATCACTATGTATAAACTGAGCACAAAGAGAAGAAAGGCAACCAGGCAACATATTTATTTAGATATACCCACCCTACACTCCAACTCCAACTCCAAGTGCGATCAACTGAAGGAGCAGAGTACTAGCACCACATTGAATAACCTAAGAAAGTGTACACGAAACTATACTACTCAGTCTACAAGGTCTGTCTGTACTAAGTACATAATACGCGTAACGTATGTTTGGTGGATTGGATTGGATATAACTGTAGGAGTAGTTAAAGGACAGCTCTTGCATTCCAGAGCAGCAGAAGAACTTAACCCATCTCAGCCCTGCTGATTACAAAGTCAGAAGAGGTGTTCTGCTTTATTTCTTTGGACCTCTTCTCTACAGTCCGCTTTCTTCTCTTTCTCCTTTCTCTCCTCAACTGTATGCATTAGTATTGTAGCTTTCTTTCCTTTTATTCTCGCATCATTCTTTAGTAATGTACAAGTTTACCGTACCTTTATTCTCTGGTAAGGCTCTACATGTATTTCCAGTGAACACTGCAACTCTCTTTGTAATCTTTCTACTACACAGTGCTTTTCACGTGTTTCTTTCCTGAGGTGCCTACCCAAGGTTACATTTACTATTGTTACGCTTAACACATGTAGCAACCTCACCGCATCTATACTGGCATTAGATACTTAGAGACTAGTAGTAGACTAGGTATATAAATATTGTTATCACTATTGTAATGCAAATCAGCTCTTTTATGATACAGTAGTACATAGCGTATATTATGGGTACACGGTCCTCATGCATACACTGTGCAGTTTAGAAGTGTTTTTGTGGTTTACTTTTATGTACTGATTAGTTATCAGGTTTTAGGAATAAAATACATCATATCTGGAGAATTTGAAAGCAAAATTATTTAGTAACTTTGGGTGAAATTACTTAAACAAAATATTGAAAAAATGTGGAAATAATAATGTTTGAAAAACCCTTTGCTAGATATGTAGACCATTTCAGAAGGAATATTCACACCAGACTTTTTTTCCTTGTATTCACTTTGACTGTGTTCCTTCACGTTTCCGCTTTCTAAATGGCATGGTGTGTATGTAGACATATTAAGGATACACTTACTCACTAAATGGCAGCCTCAATTTGATATTGTAAAATAAATGTACCTAGATATTTTTGGATCACCTACGAGGACTAGAGATATGTAATGGGTATCCTATATCATACTGTATCATATCGGAAGCACAATAAGAATAGTTTAGTCATTCGCCGAATTGAAAGCTAACATAGTAGAGAAGCTGGGATCTAGCTTTTCATTTTCATGACTGTACCAGCATGTTGACTTAGTTTTCCGTTTCCTTCTACGTATTACCAGTTTCTTTTGCGAAGAGTATACGTTTCTGTACCTTCTGAAAAAGATGCAATAAGGGAATAAGAAATTTCGGTAAGCTTTCTATCTTGCCTTACTGGATAGGTTACTTGGGAATGGGATGGGAATGTGTTCTGAGTTAGGACGCATTATACAATGCTTACATTAGGTATATATTCTCATCCAAGTCTTCTTTGACATAAGTAGGTATTAGTCGTAGTCTGGAGGGTACAATGGGGATTCTCATGTGGGGATTATCTGTCCATTCACTGTCAGCGACCAGAAAGGGCCTATTTGCAAAAAAGGCTGGAGAAAGTGAAGTCAAGGAGGAAAATAAATGAAAGGAAAGGAAGAGATAGGAAAATAGAGCTCAATTCATGGTATGCAATAGATTTTACTGATACATACACTACACATAAGGAAATCTAAACTAAAGGAAAGCAAACCATGATTTCATTTTTGTTGTCAGGAAGGCAATCGAAGAAAGCCAACGGGAAGCCCGTTTCTGGGTTTGGTTTACTAGATTAATTTAGCTAACAACGTCAATCTACTATCCTGCATGGTTTCAATTTCCCAGACTCCACTACACGACTACACAATAAACAAAACACACAACAGAAAAGTTTTAGTCGAAATAATCCCAGTATACAATACACGTGGCTAGCCCAGTGCTTCCAAATGCCGTTCCACGAACGTAGTAATATTATGGTTATTTTTTAAATGAGCAATTCTCTATACCTATTGGAGTAAATATGCAGTTGAGCTTTCATCCCCACAGATGCATTAGAAATCTCGTTTAGCTTGTTCTGTCTGCTGTGCTTTCTTTGTTACACACATATCTGTGGGCTTGTTAAATGCGAACATGTGTATGTATGGCTTGCTCTCGGTTTTCATTGCAATGTTATGTGATACTGTGTGTATACAGGATGATAAGAGAAAACCGGAGGCAAATATATACAAGGAGAACGATTGTCCTGTGTGTAAGTACGCAGTAGTATTGTGTAATTCCCATTTACCAACTAGAATGCTAGAGCTACTCAGAGAAACAGATAGACAAAGCAAAGCAGAGAATTTTATTTGATAAGAAATGAGAAGTTGAGTCATCGTGTCTGTATCTGTCACACTGTTGGTACTGTAGGACTAAACGTCCTAACAGGATTCTCAATTTTCCTCTATTGTGCCATCTAGAAAAGTGATCTGACGGACTGACTCGTAGTGAAATACAAGTAAACTTTGTATTTGTATGTTTTCCTTAGTTCACTTCGTTTCTAAAAATTCAGTCAGGTTAGTTTAGGTACTTTACTGGGTTAGCTGTTGCTCAGTGGACTCTGAGTTCTTGGAAGAACGATAAGATGCACCCCAGATGCCCATACTGTTCTCAATGCATCGCAATACAAGCAGAATTGCAAAACACGTAGAGAACAGTACACAAAAGCAAATAGTTGAGTAGACTATGCAAACTAGTCGACTACAGCAGAAACCATCTCACCACAAATCCCTTTTGGCCCAGACTTGGACTGTTTCCGCTGCGACGAACCTGAATAAATAACAATTAGGCTTGTCCCTTGTCGCACGCTCTGTTGTCATTGTGTCTGACAGTTTTTCCATCTTTCCAAGCCCAGTTCGTGATCTTTCCTATGTATATTTTCAAACTACGCCGCTATGCTACTGACTACTTTGTTTTCTGCAACGTGTCCTGTCTTACTACACTTTCATTCTACATATTACACATTAAGCTCCATTTATGCTCTTATCTTGTATTAACTTATGTAGCAAACCTGTGCAGGGCAATACATCATATATATCTAGTATGAACATTTTCCTTTAAACAGATATAAATACATTTGCGTATGTATTTATTACATTGCATACAGTATCTGTAACTATTCAGTGCCATATTTTCCTCATATCTTATATCATATCTAACTAAAATGACTTTTTATTTGATACGAACAATCCGAGTTAGTAATACATAAGTAGGCAAAGAACTTCCCTTGCAATAATCCTAACTAAGTACATTATAATGTGTATTATGTAGGACTGCGGTTTTCATTTTATAACCCACTCTAGTTTGTGTTTTGTATGCAAAGATGTGCGAACAAAACTAACCTCGTGAGTTTCCATTGAGAGCTTACTATTATTTTATTTCATAGAATACTTTGGTATACCAACTACAACCACAAAAGCCTTTTTATGTTGCGTGCACAACAAATGTAGGAAAAATAAATGAAAAAGGTATATTAACTTGCTCAAAAGTTTCTGTCCATTTATTTAGCACGATAACAAGAATTTAGTTTATTCAGCAATACGTATTGGAATAGATGCGATTTCTGCACATGATTTTTTCCTTTTGTATTATTTACTTTAATATCAATGCTGTACTGGAACACAACTTCAATTATACATATATGGAAGATATATTGATCGCCGAAGCAAAGCAAAGTGGGTCTGCCCATTTCCACTTCATTTATATTAAATGGCAACCTACTACCTACCTCCACATATACATTCTCACAACCCATCGTTAGGTATCCATACAGAAGTGGGTGTAACATCTAACGACTAACAACATGCTTCGTCCTCTTTGTATCTGTGCCATCAATTTGTGTGTACATATTTCCATGATTGTGTACGATTCTGACGATTGATTCAATGTTACGTCCCATTCCAATTTTCCTCGTCATAAACGAGGTGGCAACAGTTTTAATAAAGATGCCTTTTTAGTCTTTACATGACATGTAAAACTTAACTGGTTACAGACTTTTATGTACTGATGGGTTTTATATGTCATCATGACAATCTTTAAAATGCATTGCGGAAAATAAAAATCATCCTAGTTTAATGGAGTTAAATTAAAAGCATTTCAAAGCAGATAAAATATAAATTAAACTTAGCTCATTAGATCAATTGCCTTGTTTAAATCTATACCAACTATCTCCTTTGCGAAAGAATTATCTTATGAACAATATGTAGTAATATCGTAATATGTTGAGAAATGAATTAAAATTACATTTATTATTTTCAGGAGGTTCGATCATCCAATTCTTCCGTCTCGAGACTGCTATTCACTCCCACCCCAAATGTAGATGGGCAGCTTTTAACGTGTCGAGCCGAGAATCCGCTTATTGTTGGGAGTGCTATAGAAGACTCTTGGCCTTTGAGAGTTGTTTGTAAGTAAAATGGATTTTTCTAATGAATCATAGATCTGTAGTATATGTAGCGTATAAGTTTACTGCAAAAGTTGCAAATGCGGATAAGCTTATCTACTCTGTAATACAATAGGGGTGGAAAGTGGATGTTGAGTCCGTTATTATTGAATTTCAAAGCTTTTAAAATCTTAGTAGATATTCTGATTCCAAAAGCGTAAGGAAATAACACCGGATGCAATCTAGCATGCCTTGTCGCCCGTGATAAAAAACTTTGAGTCTTTTGCATGAAATCAGATAAACTGCGATCATTATGACATTAAAAGATTGCTTACTACTATGATTTTTAAACAGACACTCTTATAACTTACCATGAATCGGAAGGTAAAATGCACGCCATATTACATCATGTATTACATATGGTTAATAAATTCCCTCTTGAAAGCACATCCAACCGAAGTGCGTACCGAATATTATTTATACCAGCACCGACGGATAATGGTATACCTATAGGCTGAGTATTTTTGCATTATTACTAGTGCCGGAATTTCTTCAACTGTTTGACATTCCATTCCCGTCCGACATGAAATGGGCTCAACTCATGCTCAACTTGAACATTCAACATGCTCCATACATCCTACATGCTTGTAGACGTAAAATGATAGATATGAGGATGTCGAGTTACGCTTTGCAAACTAAATGCACATTCTTCTTTTTTATAGTTCGCATAGTTGTATTTCTGAGAAAAACTTTTTTACGGGAGTTATATAATATAGTTTCCATCAAGAAAATGTGGTAGACTCTCTTTTTTAAAATAGGTAAATTATGGTCAGTTTAGCATCATTTATAATATAGTCGTCAAAAAAACGAGTGAGAGAATACAAATGCGAAAGAAAATATGTGCCATTGGAACACGTCTCCAGAATAAAAAAGTAAACTGCTTTTCCTGGTCTCAACCATTTTAGAAAATCATTTGTCAGTGGTGTATGGTGGCGCAATTAATTTTATGAAGTATTCTAAAAAATTGTCGTACAATTCGGAGGAGCTACATCCCTGGTAGTTCATATAAAATTGGTTGTACAAAATATACCTTAGAACGAGCTTACGTCCTTTGTGTGTAATGAATTTTAAATAATAAATGAAATCACAATATATTTTCGTTTTCTTAATATTTTTCTCATTTGATTGTTTGTTTTGCTGTAAAATATAAGGAAAGCGAAAGCGTAAAGAATTTGTCTGTTTTAACTAAACAAAGTAACTGACTTAGTCTGTTTGCTAGTCACTGAAACGCACATTCTTTTTAGAGCATACGAAGACATAAAATTCTATTTCGATTGTCGACATAGTAGTCCCGTTAATAGTGTGCGACATTCTCATAAAAATACAAGCGAAGTGAGTAAGTAATCTAAACTAAGATAACTACAGTATAGGGAGAAAGTCAGGCGAAGTTGAGCAAACCATAGTAAACTTTAGTTTAAGCTGACTATATTATTATAGGAGAAAAGTCAATCCATGTACTCTACAGTCTATCCTACACTACACAAAGTACAGAAATGAATTCCCATTATATTTTTCTATATTCCGTGACATTACAAGACCCAAGTCAGCACATCTAGTTGGTATTTCAAAGTTACTATTAAGTATACTATATCCCTATATATTTGTAAAGTGTAAACAATTCATGTTGGACGTAATACGCAGTACGTAGGTGTAGTAGATAGGTAACAGAAGGGTAATATAAGGATAAGGATAAAGTTTTGCAAGTGCAGACTCGCGTTCACTCGTTCAGATCCGAACTGCAGGTTAATCTTGCTCTTGTTTCTTGCATTTACCGGTGGGTTCTAGCGTAGTATTCATGCTTGTCTGTTATGTTACATATGTATGTATGTAATGCAGTTAAGGCTTTGAGTATAACCTGGTAAGTATTACATAACATGCGGGAAAGGGTGCCGAAAATATGGGAATTGTATCATTTTTTTGCGTGTTTATTACTCCTCTGTGACGGAGAGGAAAGGAAACTGCTATGTTGCGTTGATACAACATTGCTTTCAGTCGTTCGCATTTTCACAGTGAATGGCTGCTGTGTGTATTGTACAATATACGCACTTACACACTGTTATTATTTATAGGATCTAAAAATACAAATGATTCCAGCGTAGTTTCGTAAAGGAAGAACCCGGTATTGAATTTCGACTAGGACACGTTTTCTCGAATGAAGGTATTGACAAACTACCGAAACCTAAACAAATACAGTTAGGTTCAACTGTGACTGCATATGTGATGGCACTGTGACTGCATATGTGATGGCACTGTGACTGCATATGTGATGGCACTGTGATTTCACATATAATTGCATTAAGTTCTTAGGCAAAATATTAACATCATAAAATGTTATAGAAGGGGAAGAACAAGCCAACACCAACACGAACAGTGAAACACTATCCGGTTTAGTAATAGTATATCTATATCTATGATCCGGACTAACAAAGGAATATACAAAATATTTTGGGAAATTCTGCTTTTGTGAAAGAATGAAATGTCGATAACACTTGATGTTCATAATGTGAGTTGTAAAAGTATGCACTTCGTTAGTAGCACTTATACACTTCAGTTATTTAAATAAACCTGAATACTGTGTTGAGTGTACAAATATTAAATCCTGATTACTTTAAATATAATGGTGTGGCAGATTTTGTGCAGTTATTTGCGAGAAGATTTACTGATATTCAACAACTACTACGGACATAATAATGGAATTCATCTTTTATAGGCATTCAATGTCTGTAACTGCAAAATATATTTGCAAAATTGCTAATGACACAATATTACCTAATACCTGTGATTAGTCTACAAAAATGCTAGGAACTGGGAATATTCATTTCAAATGACCGGAATTGCCAGTACATTTTGAAGTATTACTGCACAACAGAATTATAATCTTATTACGCCCAGTACGCTCTATATATAATTGGATGCTTAGGTTAATTACTATTAGCCTTGCATTTGAAATTCAACTACATGAATGAAATATTTAAAAGTTAATGCGATTATTTTAGACTGCACACTTGAAACTAGAGTGATGATGGCAATGGGAAATCGCACGCATACAAACTAGTGAAAATAGGAATATTAATGCAATTTTTAAACAAAGAGAAAATGATATCATAAATAAGTGCATGAAAGAAAGGAGAAATCCAAGGCTAAAGGAGTATGAAATTGGTTGTGAAGTAGGGTATAATTTGAATTATATATTCCGGTGGCAAGATTATTATTGGGAAATGGAAACCCCTTTACTACAGTTGAATTCAGTGAGAAGCCAGTCACAAAGTAGAATTCTAGTCACCCTGCATTCGTTCACTGTCGTACGTAGTCTCACAGTGGGTAAGCTAGATGCAAAGCAATTTGTTTTAACTGCAGTCACGCTGTGCTAACTAAGAGAACAGATTTGGGAACTGAATGCTCAAACCGAGTTAGTTGCTTTGCTCATTTTACTTCTCTGGGATTACTATTCCTCTCATTTCCCTGGCTTTGGCTTGCATAAATTGAAATAAGATTATTAGCTGGTGCAAATCGATGCTAGAATTGGATTTACTACCACCTAATAGCAGTAAGGATTTTTCTTTTGTTCAGGAAATTAGCATTGTGACCTTGAAAAAAGAAGTTAAATGACGCAGATGCACACTTTGCTTTCCTGTAATATATTCTCTAAATCATGATTTTTTTCTACTAGAAAGTGATTAAACTGACCATGTCCCTTCGGTACTTTTGTGAACAAAAATTCTTATACAATAAGCGATAAGAAAGAAATATTTGGTTTGGTTTCCAATAGTAGATATGCTGTAATAATGTGTTCATACTTTTCATGAATGTATGCAGAGTAACTGTACCTACTGTGATTGATTAGATAATAATAATTAAAAATACAATGCTGGCTGAAAAATTCAATCTGCACAGTTTTAAAATAGCGTAGGTCGCATTTTTTGGCAGAACAATTAGATTTGTTTGCATTTAGTGCGGTATGGTATGGGGTATCAGTATGCAGTAATAAAGTTTACGTCGATAATTAATTTAATCCCCTGTTTAATAATACGTAATAAATAATTTGTAGGTAATTAGGAGTAACAACTGTGCTGACTTAATATGTTATCTTTGGAGCAGCAGTTTTTCTTTGCAGTTTTATCGTAATATACATGCGATATTTTATACTACACAAAATAATACATAATTGGGAATTGTTGTCTTATAGTGCATCAGTCAAGTGCAGCAACTGTGGGAGATTGTAATGACTTGAAATAGCGGAGAATAACTGTTGTGATAACACTGTGATTACTGATTAGTAAGTATAAAAGAATTCGGAGAAGAAGAAGAGCAGTGGATCACCATTTAACTGCAAGTTGTCTACTGTGGGTACATAAATAATGGTAAAGCAGTCCATTTGAATAGGGACAGATGGGAATCATAGGTATATCTAGAATCTAGATATGTGCATACATTAGGGATGTTAGTTGAACTGCATAAGCCTCAGTGTTAATGGAAATACAGAGAGACAACTGCTGTCGACTATGATTCGTTGACAAAGACAAGGCTGTCAAAACTGTTTGGAAAGTCGGACAAGAATGAGATGGAGGGTTAATGAGTCGTTAGAAAGTTTTAATTGGTACTGCATGGCTCAAGTGCGACTCTTGTCTAGTTTTGTGCTGGTTGGTCCTCTCTTTTCGACTTTATTCACTCCGATCCACTTGAGTCAACTCTAACTTGACTTACTTAATTTTCCTCCTAGTACTATTCTCCTTCGTCGAAATTCCCTTTGAACTTCCCTATTCTTTCCACATTTCATTACATACTTAATAACTGCTGTCTATTATCTGACTAAACCAAATGTACCTTACTCAAGGCAATAGCATAGGGCGAATGGGCACTCTCATTGGTTCAAGCATTGCAATAACGTGATTTTACATCCAACTTAAACCCATAGTATTTACCTATCTGTATTAACTGTGCACATTTACTGACAGATTGAAAATTCCTACAGAGTATTTAAACTCCTATCTTATTAGCAGCGCTAGTATTGCGACATAGACTCTAATATTATTCATAGCACCAAATAGAAAGTTTCAAATTGAATTGACTTTTACCATTTGTGCTCTGCAGGAATGTCTAAGAGCTATACTCTATTAGAAAATGGTTTATGTTCAACATACATATAATTTGGGGTTATGGAAATTGAGCAATGATGTCATCTCATTAATTGGTTAGACTGCTATGCAGTCAACTGACTGACACTTGACTACCTTTAATTAAAATCATTCTGTAGTATACTTGGCTTTTCCTACTTGGAAAACTTTCTCTTTCAGGAAACAAAAGTAAAAGCTTTTCGGATTAAAAAATTAGGAATGTCATTCTAATTTCCTCTTTGTGTGGGACGAATGTATTAACATGTTGATGTTATTAACAAATTAACATACCTATTGTTATGTCATTAATTACTTTTCTAATTACTCTTGTTTACGTAAGTACTTCCACTAACGTACACTTAATTTATAGGCACCATCTTATACTAACGTTGTTTACTTAAGAACTTTGGATGTGTGTTTTTATCTTTAGTCCTTAAATCAGGATAAATTGCTTTTGCGACATAGCTTTCCACAGAATTAATATTAGCATAAACGATTAGTGTCATTCATTATGGGTTGACAGGTCATTAACTCCAGTCGATATTCAATTAACCACGAATTACCCTTTTTATTAAACTAGCACTTGATCATTGAAATTAACTATTGCGATTTTCTAACACACAAAATTAGAACAGCAATGATTGATGTCATAGTGTGATGGTCAATTAAATCAATTTATGTACACACTGTTTGTATTTTAATTGCTGTACTATTTTAGTGGCTATTTGAGTTGGAAAATTCAAAATTGTAACTTTGACATTGCTTTGACACCAGCAAAATATTCAGCATGCTTAATGTTTACTTTAGGATGCTTTTTCTACCTTCTGCATGCAGGTTCAATAGGTTGGAATTTCGTAATATGAGTACAAAGCAAAAGCGTCATACAATATAAAGTTGGAAATAGCCTATAGGCGATTGCATGGGAGAAGTGAAAATTGTTAACAGTGTCAAAGAGCGATATTGAAATCCACTTTAGCTTTCAAGCTTATTGTCAACTTGCTCTCATTGTCACTGTAATTTCATTTGATTGGCTTTCTGATTTGATTTAACGTAAGTAGATACAAGAGGTTGTGAAATGTAAAGAAATTGGAATTGCATGCACCCGTTGAGTTGATAGTTGGTTTGATACGTACGCATGTAGCAGGTTGTAAGTTGAAGAGAGAATTCTGGAATCGAATGAAATCTCATTAGAATCTCAACCCGAAATCAAATCGTCTAACAAGGGCTGTAAGGATCGTTTATAGATTGAAAGTCTTATCTGAATATATGGGCATATGTAGGAATATAATATTAGATCTGTGAATATTCGATTTTGCCCAAGTACCAGTCCGTATTGGGTACCTAACGTAACTAGTGCGGGGAAATAGTACGTAACAGTAGTTGGAAAGGACTGGGTGATGGTGAGTGAGGACCAGAGCAGTCAATAGTGTTCTAACTTACCGACATAAGTATTAGGAATTGTAACCGAAGAGCTGAGAGACTTGTGAAGAGAAAATAGCTAAAGGAACATAGGGGTCTAGGAAGAAATAGAGGAGGAGGCAGGGAGCCAGCCCAGCGTGTCTTGGTTTAGATTTAGTGTGGCAGTAGTCAAGTACAAGACAAGATGAAGAATGGGATTGTGAAGGAAGACGTGAGTTTGTAGCTCTGATTTAAGGTTGGAAAGGATGTCTATGGCAGATATACGTACATTACATACACAGACGACTTATAAGTTATAATAGTTACAACTTTGTGTATGTATCTATATATGAGTGCCATCAGTAGTAGATTACCTACATATCTGTACTTATATCTTTAGAAAGATTCTCTTCAAGTCTTGTTGCCAATATGCAATGGGAATGCACTGTAGTTCAATTCTGTCTGTTTGCCATGGTATGGTTTGGTTTGATTCAGTTTAGTTGCCTCCTTAGTATTTTCTATGTGCTGGTACATACAAACCAGCAGTGCTACTGCATAGGGAGTAAGTGCAGGGATATAATGCTATTCCAAACTGCTAGAGTTGAATTCAAGTGAGCACGCATCAGTAACTCGTTATTTGAAATGCAATTTCCTCCGTCAGTCACAATGAGGAAGGATTAGAGAGAGTGGGTTCGTGACCGCACCTTGCCTTGACGGGCCTCACTTGACAATAACAGTCAACTCAAGCCAATCGGGGCTAAGTTAAACCAAACTTAGATAAACTGGAACTAGAGCAAAATCCAAGAAATAGAATAAGAAGATTCAGTTCACTTCAGTCAGTCAGACTTCAGTTCAAGCCGACTGAGGATTCACTTCAGCTCCTAACCAAAACCAAAATCTATGGATTTATATGCATACATACATACAAAACCAAAATAAGGAGAATCAAACCAAACCTACACTTACTTTCTATTGCAAAAAACGTAATTGAGTAGGTGTTGACATTTACTTTTCTAATATTGACTTACGATATAACGTTTTCATATATAATGCACACGACTGACCGTAAATAGAACTTATTCCTTACCGTAGAATCCTTTAGGTAACATTTGTGTGAGGTATGAATACAGTTTTGTAGTAATGGTCATACCTATTGTTGGAAATGGTATAGATGTGATTTACTAAATACAGTGTGCTTTGCCTAGTATGTATTTGGCTTTTAGGATCGTGTTTTATTATTATTTTGGCTATCGGTGACTGGTGGTGGTTTGGTGGATTGTAAATGGAAATGGATAGATCATAACGTAACATATCACAACCAGGTTTAAGTGTGGCTTATAAAACACGTTTCTGTATAAAATAACCTACATAAGTAAAAATGAGATTTATATGTATGTATGTGTAGTATGTCTCAGGAGCAAACATAACTTTCTCCAGGACGTACGGCTGCAAAGAGCGTTTTGTATTGTTTGCATTTGGTTCTCCAGGAGGTAGAAGACTCATGTTACAAAATCATATATGTCATGCATTGCAACGTAACTGTAGTACTGTTACGGTTTGGTAAAAGATTGCTGGCGAAGTTTTATGTCTCTTGACATTGTAATCGATTGCATATGCATGCCATGTACATTTCGTCCATTTTATGCCTTAAAGTATATCTAAGTCAATCTTTTGTTTTCTGATGTGAGTCAAGTCAGTGTGTGTGTTTTTAGCAGAGCTATAGTCCCTCCAACTCACGTAGGCTTAAATTTAACTATTTACTAGAACATGTGTGTAGGTATAGCACTTTGTACAACTACAATTGTACAATTCTTTTCTATTCGCCTCTGTGAAACTCAAAGTTTTCTCATGAATACAAACGATTGACAATTGACCTTTTCGTATCAAAGAAACTATCAAGAGACGATGCGAAACGACACAATCGAGACTACTGATACACACACAGTACAGACATACTGCAGCTATTCAGAACTCTTAGAATTCACAACATTGTCATTCTCTGGATCAAGCTGAGCTTCTAAATAATTATTTTAGCATCAAACCAAACTCATCTGTAAGTTAAACGACGAATCTCTTTCTGTAGTCTGTAGACATTTTCTGTTCCCTTTCTGCAATACACTTTCCGTATTTCCATGTCAGTTGTACCTTATCTCCTGTAGTCCTTAATATGGGCTGACATTGTATGTATGCAGCTATGTCATTTAAACAACCCAGTTTTGCATTATTCTTATCGTAATTCCAGAAGTGATGGTAAATTGAACGATTTCTTTTCATGCATTGTCATTCAGATTTTGATTTTAAGAGCTCTATGGAATTTACAGAGCACTTCATGCAGACTATAAGCTGCTTTCATCTAGAAATATCTTCCTAATAATACATGCATGTACTCACGTACGACATGCATAAGCGTAGATAAGATAAAAAAATATTTAGAAGCAAATGCCATGTGACTATATCATATAGATAACTAGTATCTTCTTTAAATACACATTAAGCACATCTACACATAAAAGCAAAACTCCTTTGCCAGCAGACAACGTTCTTTTACATAAGCTCACTCTCATTCATTCCATCATACTGTCTCAATTCAAATTCCATTGATGTGTCCTATGAGAAATCAACATTTAAACCTAAATAAAACAACTAGCAGTTTGCATATGTAAGCACACTGCAATCAGAAACAGTGAATGCAGTATTTATTCTAAACATTGGGTGACTAGGTATATACATTTTGCTGATATAATTATTATTGCTCCCACGATTGTAGCTTAACTACTGTAAATTATTTTTTGATTTAGGAATATGAAGTAGCAATAACAGTTTTTGTCATTCACTGTATCTCTAAAGTTTAGAAACAAGAATGCATAAGAAAAAATGCAATTTATTTATTAAGTCAGGCAAATGTAGTTACACATTTGTTACGCAAGAAAAGAATTCCGTCTTACATTTACTAGTTTATTTGAATTTGAAGAACACATATATAATGTCAATGTAGTATTTTGGTATTGGCTGATCGATCCAGTGAAATAAATGTATAGCATACCTAAGTACACTACACGCAAATAACAAATTTTATTTCCAGAGATTTCATGCACACAGAGGAATAGCAGAAATACAGAACTTCTGGTCTCGTATGTTTTCTCGGAAAGAGAAAGTAGAACCAGGTAGGTTAAAATCCAGACAATAAATGCATTCTTTCTCCCTGCCAGCGCCAAGTCAGTAGCAGAAAAGTATAGTGCCTCGTAAGCAGTATACAGAGTTACGTAATGCAACTAACAATAGAGAGTTATAAAATAGAAAGTAAAAGGTAAGGCAGTTTGTGTGGAAATACCTGAATGTTTATATTACAGTTAGTTAGCATTGGAGGAGTATGAAGCAGGAGAAAGCAGAAGACAAGGAATGGCATGCTAGAGTACTGACTAGAAGTAAATACTGAATCAGAAAACACAATGCAATGCTGCATTCATATGCTTACCTTCAATACATTACTGGTTTTGGTAGGTATTTATGTTTTATATTAAGGTATGTATATTGTGTATGGGAAGTGCTTATGTATTTGTACTTTGTGCAAGAGTACGCATTTAGTTTAACCGATCATAGTGGCAATATTGTATGTAAACTTGTGTAAAAATTCTTTGTTTGTGTGTACCTTTGGAAGAGTGTGCATGTCGTTCTGTTTGACTCGTTTAAGGTTGACGTAGACATATTCTACTTACTGGTATTACTAGGGTTTTACTCTTTCACTTGAGCTTTTATTATAGTGTCGCATTGACTGGTTTGGTTTGGTTTGGAGAGAGTGTACATATTGCCGTACGTACTTACTACTACATTCTTGGGCTGCAACCGTATTTTGCTTAAAAACCTACAGCTACTTCTGCAGATCGCTTTTACTCGTCGTACACTAGAGTTGAATTGCTTTAACGACTTGCATATAGCGAGAGTCGTGGCAGAACTAGATGTAATGTGCATTTGGAGAAAGCCTTGCCCATCGAGATTTATATTGCATTACCACTCTTGACAGACAAAACTATGCATTGCCTTTGTTGTCACGAAAGAGACAAAAAATGTTCGTGAATGCTTGGGGAAGGGAAATTCGTCTTTAAAATACATTACTGAAGATAAGACCGCAAAGTGCAAAGCAAACTCGAGGTAGCTACCTATTTACTTAAAAAGCGCCTTCATTTTATCCCATTCTACTAAAAGTTTTATTTCTGATCGTGCACTCTATGACAAGTACAAAAGATCTTTCTAGATCCTTAGATTTCACTACATTTTTCCAAATTTCCAACTTTCGAAACACACTTTAACCTTTTGACAGATTTGACACGTGTTCCTAGAAACAGTTCAATTGCTTCAGAAACATAACTTTAGAGCCTTCCGTGATATATTATTACGTTTGACATCATATTTATATAAAGGATTGCATGCAATTCTTTTATTTTGGTAATATCAGAACAAAACTTTTTTTTTATTGAAATATCAAAATCAATCCTTAGCTTTAGTGTTAGCGAATGTTGTTATGTAGCCTAACGATATATCCATATTACGTTTTAGTCTTCATAATATTTTGTTGATGGCATGCTAAATCTGTTCTCAATTACACACAAATCATCACTCTTTTGTCATTATTGAACAAAGTTAACTTTAACCTTAGTCTTGAGAAACCTTTACTATCCTTGAGTTTAAACCGAGTAATTTTCTTACTTGTCAATGCTCACTACAAAAGGCAAGAGCAAGCCTTTCTTTTAAGAGATAATAAATCAGTAAACAGAAATTGGTTTCTAAAATAAATACATTTAATTCTAATAATTGAAAGGTGTGGCCGAGATATTCCGGCCAGGAATCTGAATCAGTTGAAAAATAAAGTTGGTTGTCCTTTCAGAAAACGGTAATGTAATTTCTTAACGTTTCTAAAAGTAAACAGTTTTGTTGCATGCAGACAAATGCAAATGTTTTATATTATGTTCACGCCAAGGAAGTGAATAGTGGGAGGAGCTTTAAAAATGTTAAATTAAAAAGTAAGATCAAAAGGTAGAATAAAACTTTTTTCAAATAAATTGACCCCCTAACCTTACTTATCAATTAATGGAAAATACCCGTGCTACATAAAATTGAGCAAGTCAAATGAAATTGGTGAAAGTGTGGATTTAAGAGAAAAGGAGCGTTTGCTCCTGTGGAAATGCGTTATTGCAATTGCATTAGGGCGTTAATTTTAACGTGGCTGAGACTTGAGACTTACCTACGTGTTCCTTAGTTATGTTTAGCTACAGTTTTCTAGCTTCTATTTTAGCTAAGAGTCTGGACTTCTGTGCAACTCTGTTGGCAGTAGTAGGAGTAAGGAACTTTCTCATTTAAGTTTTCGCGTCTCTTTCCTCTCTTCGGCCTGTTCCTGTTCTCTGTGTGATGTTTGCTTTAATTTTCTTTCAGAAATCGATTTGCAAGAGCATTGTACTAATCTGGATATGAAAGGAAACGTGATAGAGAATTCCATATACAACTTACATCTCGTTTTGTACAAAATAGTCGAGTTTCGTTCTTAGTCAGTCTGAAAGCACAAAGGAGATTGAATTCTGCTCAACTTGAATCGACTGAACTCATGCAACGAGATAGAATGTGTCTTGTCTGTTTTGTATACTACATTACTCCATCGTCTAAGTGTGTAACTACAAGTAGTTATATCCACTATGGTAAATAGCATGTAGGCAGGTACTAAAACATATCAAATCAGCAAGTATACTATATGTTTGAATTGCATGCTATACATACATGTCTATTTTCTGTAGGTAGCACTTAATTCGAATCCAGGAAAGAGCTGCTAGATCCATGTGCAAAATAGACTGTGAAAGAGTGGCATCACCAAGTAGTACTGCAATGCGTTGTCTGTAGAGCAATTATTTGAGGAGATAAGAATACTCAACATCTATTTCATATAGACAGGGATGCTTAGTTAAACTTAGATTTATTCACCACACAAATTAGATTCTGCATTAGAGATTGGATATCGGGAATGGGAATACAATATATTATAGTTTGACATATCATATTTTCATTATTTTATAACTTATTGTTGTAAAATTATGAAGAAAATAAAACATTTTAATTTATTGCACACATATTTTAATGCACATATGCCTTTTAAGGATGATTATTTTCCTTATTGTGTTCTGTAGTTGTACTAGTGTGTCTAATTATCAAAAATTTGAAAATGAGTACTAAAATACATACTATTGCAAATATTTCATGCCATTAGCATTTCTATGTAAGTTTTAAAACCAGATTTCATAAATTATATTAGGTCATAGTGGTGAAACAAATTTTGAATTTGAATTTGAGAGATTCTAAAATGAACTTTCATTCTGTGTGAGTGTGATGCAAAGAGGTATGCGAAGTGCAAAAGCCAAATTGTTACATACCATGCTTATTATAATATTACCCAACACTGCATTACATTGCAAAACAGAAAAGTAACAATCACGCATAAAATTTACATTGACAGTGACAATGGTAGTAAATGATTGCTTTACTTCCGTAGGGTATACTTTTGGTATTGTGTCATAGAAATTGCTATAATTTGCTAAAATTCTTATTGTGCTGGTTTGTTTAGAAATAAGTGCCTACATGTTGAAATTGGGCACTTTGTTCACTGATGACTGATGACGAGTGTTTGGTATGATAAATATAAGCCGTTGTAAAAGCATTAATTTTACGTGTAACTAATGTATGAATTCGATAAAAACAAACTGCGTAATTCTAGTTTGAGTAGACTGGTAACAATGGAAAACCCCAATTTACAAAATTACATGAAAGTTAAATGCTTAAAGTATTTGTTTTGTCAATAAAAATGACTGTTAGCATAATAGGAGTTGATAAGTCGTGAGCGCAAAGGAATTGTGAGTGTTTGAGTCATCCCCTGGGATTGTACTTGTGTATTGTATTACATATATTGTACTTGTAATGTAATGGAAAATGAAATATCAAACAGAAATCAAAGCTGCTTTGTTGTTGTTTTGTGACAGATTCTCCTATATTGTCTCTACGCATGGGGTCCTCCCTCAACCCAAATGACATCAAGGAAGGAGACGATGTCTACTTTGAATGTCACATCAAAGCCAATCCATCGATACACAAACTGTCCTGGTACCACAATGTAAGTGATCTCTCTGTCTATAGATATTGTACTTGGCTCTTTTGTTATCCTCCCCGTCATACAATCATAGAACACAAAGCAACTGAATATTGTTGAGCTCCCTTTACGTAGCATTCAACTATTCCACCAAATCGCACTGGTAATGACAACCAAACCAAACCGGGAGTCCTTTTAGAGAAAACGTTAGTGCAACCCTTTATGAAAAGTAGTATCAGCATTGTACACACTACCTTTTAGTTTAGACAATTTGTGTTTCTGTGATTCTGAAAGAGAAATCAATCCAGTGACAAATACTCGTATACTGAGTGCACTTTCCCTTCCAGCGTACCACAACTACTATCTGCTTTGCTAAATTCAGCCGATTCCACCATTGCATTGTACATTCGAAGTGATTAGAACACGTCTTTATTTATTTTACAGAATGATACAACTATCTAAGGTAAAGTATATACCAGGTAGGTGGAATTGAAACTGCTGAGCCACAAAACCAGAACACGAATGCAATGGTGATTGCCGTTGTGTACCCAGTTTGCAACTTGTTTTAAAGATTACCCATGCTTTGCTCCTGAGCTGGTTCGCTCTCGGGGATGACTTGCTCCTATCATCACTTGCTCCTGACTGAAATGCTCCTTTGACTGATCATTTATTCGCATTAGATCTAAATTCTCAAATAATTATATAATTCCGATTTGGCTGAAAAGTTAAAGCAACGCAGATGAGACCCATATCTAATAGATTGTTCATACATGTACCGATCAAAAATCAAAACTCAGACTCCCTGATCCGTGGAACATTTTCGAAGGTCTGCCCGAATGCATACAGAGTGAAACCCTGCACATAGGAAACCAAGAAAGGTCTCCATGTGCACTGCGGGTCTCACTCTTAAAAAGTGAATTTTTTATTTCGTTTACCCACAGGTGAGCTAACCTTCTGCGCCCTGAGGCTTCGCACTAAAAATTAAAAAGCCTTGAGTAAAAGTAGTGACAAAGAAGAATATTAAGTTAGGAGCAACTCATGTCAGGAGCAAAAGAAGTTAGGAGTTAATTAGCAAGGATCATCTCAGTCAGGAGCACTTCAGTCAGGAGCAAGTGATGACAGGGGAAAATCATACCCGGGAGCAAACCTGCTAAGGAGCAATTCGTGCTTCACGATTTTAAAGGATGAGCCAGCAGTGCAGTAAGTAGGCACAATAAGTGCACTATTGTGTTTATGAGAGTTAATCCAAGGAAAAGCAAACCAATATCGATTCCATTAAAGGGAGTAATCATGTAGAATTGTTGCAGAATCTACTTAGGTAAGCTCCATTGCCTTGGCGTTGGCACGTGACACTGATTCTCTTCTGAGTGAAAGTTATGTGAGAAGAATAAGATTACTGGATTTCCATTGTTTGTTTCTGTGTTTTCTTTCTGAAGGCGTAAGTTGATGATACAGCTAACGTAAGGTAAAGAGTCTCTAGACAAGTACCGTGTACCAGGCACAAGTAAGTATGTACATATGGGAGCACAATTCACTAGCTGATTTAGTTGACACTTTAAATGCCAAGAATGTAAGCTCTGTCTGGCAGAGTGTGAACAATGCCACTTTACTATATAAATTCCTTGCACGATACCAAAGGAACGTAAGTTTATACATTTTTATAAGGCTTCCCCTATACGTACCCCTTCGTTGTACTTCTACTACTAAATACAACTGCATACGTATTATACAAGTTAGATACTAAGGACTTAACACGTAAAGTTACTTCCTACGTACATAAAGTAGTACCGAACGTAACTACTGAAATGCAATTCTTTCTCTCTCCTACTGTGGACTTACTATCCGTTTGTGTTTGTGCATATTGTACGGTACAGTTACAGTTGTAGATTTGACTCGCTCTCTTTTTTCTCTTTCCCTCCCTTTATATTTGTATTGTGAAAGCAAAGAAAACAAAATTGAATTGCTTTACTTTTAGTTTAACTTACTTAGGCTAGACCATGACTGTATTGAATACGCTAAGAAGGATTGCTGTAAAAGAGACAAAAACCTTACAAAGCAAACAATCCAAATGGTTCTATTCAGTTACATATTACATAGAGACAAAGTGCAACTATAAGAAAATCGTCCTTTCACGGAATCTTCCTCCATTAGTAGAGATGTGAAGAAAAACTGCTCACTACAAAAAGAATCGACTCAAAGGTCAAAAGAACAAACTCTGCTAGTGAGCAAACAAACAAACAAAACAGAAGCGTGAGTCTGCCACTTTTCACAGATCTTTCTCGCATTGCGTTACTCAACATTACATCACATTGCGTTCTGTTACAGATCTACTAGCACATAAATATCTACTCCCACTTAGGTAACTTGTACGGTTTCTTCTTTATACTGCTTAACTATGTCCGTTAGATGCAGCTGGCGGAATAGTAGTGTCCAGTCTGCACAACTTCACCTTTCTCAGTGCACTACATAGGTCGTGAGCGTTAATGTTAAATAGTCAAAGTCCAAAGAATCCGGCACGTGTTTCAAGTTCAAATACTAATGGGAAATGAAAGAGTTCCCGAACGAACATGACAGGAGAGGAAGTTGAAGAAATACTCTAATAGAAAATATACACAACAAATCTAACAAAACACAATCAAATAGTTCCTAACAATAATGCCATTACTATTTCAGTGCAGATCAAATGCAACAATGACAAATACTTAGTAGAGACGCTAACGCTAAAGTATTTATATACCTACGGGGTGTAGTGCAGCGAGGGTTATTTTTGTAGTAGGAATATTTTTATAAATGCCATCTAATATTATGTAAAAGGTAAAATGGCAATGCAACAGCTTCTCTTTTCTATTGCCTTGTATTGTGCTTCCTTTCCTTTGATGTGTGGGTGGTGCGACTGTGGTGTTGTAAAGGTTGTTTCATAATTGACAAAAATCATGATCGATTAGATTACACGTCTGCTACGTTGTGCTAATATGGAAAAGCATAAAGCCTTTATACGTTGTGCTTTTATATAGAAAACACGATCTGCCTGAGTTGAAGCCTTTCATCAGATATGAAACAGAGTAATAGACATGAATGCTCTGCTCTGTTATTATGCTCGGGAACTATAGAATGGTTAATATCTAATGTAATGTGTACATAGTTATTTCCCCGTTTCGGATAATGTTGACTTTTTCTTACAATGTTAGCTTTGCAGTAGTATGCTAAGGGAAAGGTAGTTCAAGTCGAATTTTCCATGGAAAATAGTTTTTTATTGGATGCAGTACTAATAGCAGGCTGTGTACAATATACCTTTGAATGTGTTCGAAGAAAATTGAAACCTACTTTCCGCTAGGTGTGAAAAATGCGTGAGCTGATTCCGTTGAAGCGATTAATTGTTATTTCAAAGATAGTATCATGTTTTCAAATAGCATGCATGCAGCTCTTTTGTTTTTTCTTGTAATCTGTTGAAATAATACACTTTAGTTTGCCCCCCGTCTATATTAGTAATGCGGTTGAGTGAATTAATACTTATTTTCAGATGATGGAGCAGGCGGGAGTTCAAGCGGCAGTTAATAATAGCTTCTGTACATACGAATTTCGTAAACTTTATGCTGTATAAGAGTGGCATCGGCAAAGTGTGCATGAAAGAAAGAAATGTCCAGGTAGATATTGGATTCGCCCACTCACAATCACAACCCCTCTCTTCCAGTGCAATACGACTATTTTCACTTACTTTGTTTGCTCTTTCCATTTTGCTGTATTTACATGTAAGAAAGGATAAAAAGGCTGAATCATTTCCCGAAATGTTGCGCTGCAGAAAAGAAATGAACAAAGAGCAGGCAAGCACTTTCGTTAAAACTTAATACTTAAACTAAGACTTGCTCGGCTTCATTTTTACAAAAAGATGATTGCGTGACTCCATTTCTTTTATCAGTTCACAAAATGCAAGGAGGGATGATGAAGGCTTGGTTTTGTGATTCCTCGTAAGTACGAAACATTATGTACCTACCTATGTAACATTAATATGAACACATGTAATGTGAATGTCAGTTTTCCCTTATTTTGGGGTGAATATACATGTTTCCAGATATATGGGTATACAGATAATACAAATACTAAAACATATATATTTATGGTAGATATAAACGAATTGCATGCGTATGAAGGGCTAGACTTTATGCACACTGTACTTATAAGTACATCTCTTTTGTACACATACATATATTTACACACATAAATAACAAACCATTGTGTACAAATCAAATAGGACCTACATACTACTCAGTGTAATAACGTGAGCGTCTATACATTATCACGGAAAGGCATGAAAGAGAATTTGTGTTCATGTAGCTATGCTTTTTCATAGTATTGTATCTTTTAACGATCATGTATCTAGTTATAGTATGAATAAGCAGTAACATTTGAAATGACTAGTGTAACACGTATAACAATGAGGAGGACGGATTAAAGAATTGGGAGCGACGCAATGAAACGATGTGTGATAAGAGTGTTGCGCTATTTACGTTACGTTATGGTAACTCACCTTGAAAATTTTGTGGTCGTGTGTGCCGTGTGTAAACAAATTCAAATTACTGTTGGTTGGCATATCTGGAGCTAAACGATTGTTTCAGTGCATGCCTAGCAAGTAATTGCTCATAAATAGAAAATAGTATGTGATAAAGGTAATTTCCTCAATGCATCTATAATAGTGAACTTAAATTATTTAAATATCGCATTCATGTCACTTTTCAGTTGTTGAAATAGTCAAAACCTCACAAAAGGCGTGCTTCCAGAGAAATAAAATACTAGTTGATATCTTAGAGCCATAAACATGGAAAAGGCCATAAAGAATTTAAAAGTAGAAACAGTAAAAAGCATGCATACACCAACCGTGGCTAACTTTTACACTTGCAAGTTACATAGCTCAATAATGTCCAATGTGAGTATGTGTAAGTGTACCTAAATGCGAAAATGTGTACTAAGCTGAGGAATTCACTGCTCATTCAGAAAGGCAATAAGAATCAAAAATAAGCGCAATGAAGATAGTCTATCTCTTTGAAAGTCTTTTCGTGCTCATAAAATAAATCCACCAAATTTCTAATTCAAGACAGTCGATGTAGTTAAACGAAGTTGCTGTACAAGTCGATCAGCTCGGAAATAATTGCTGGATCACTCAAGATATTTCTTGTGTCACTTTTATGGCTACGAAAGGGTTAAGCTTCTACATTTATGGATTAACAAGTACCTATTCACTTCACTCCCTCTTCCTTTACTGCACCACATCCCAAGTCCAGCTTAACTAACACGGAGGAATGGAAACACGGAGGAACGGAAACACAAATCTATTTATACACCAAACAGATATGCTAACTATGACAATCTTTTATTATACTGTGCAATGACTATTCCCTTAATCTATACTGCCGTGTTTGACAAGAAGTATATTTATGAACGTTAAGACAAGAGCAATGAGTTGTGGTAGTATTATTGCAGCAAAAAAGGACAGATAGTGCTGATATACAGAATACATAGAAAATATATGCTTTCCTGTATAGAATACTGTGAGTTATATCTGTAAATTATAGGAGACTATTCTATAACTGGATAGTGGGGCAAAAATTGACTGCCACTATGAGGGCAACTAAAGTAAACTAAACGGAGGGAAAAGTGCGTAAATAAGTTTATTGAAGAGTTTGCTGAATAGAAAATAATATATTGAAAGGATGAGGGAAACGAAGCAGGAGAAGCGAGCTCACGATCAGCTCAAATAAAAGTAGAGTGAGCCCAAGTGAAGCTTTCTATTGGCTTCATTTTCCAGAACTGGATTGGTTTCTGGTTTTGGAAATACTTGCCCTACACACTATAATCCTTTCTCTATATCTAATCTGTGGTTGTATTCTCTGATATTTTAAGCCACCATTCAATATCATACCGTCCAATCCCCAGTGTACTATAGACACATATCAAGTATCAGTCTACTAAGGATAAGTACCTACCTACCTAGTATTTAAAATGGTTTATAGTACTGTTAGTACTATTCAGTAACGACGGTGGGAAATTTTTAGGATGCTAAAGTAAACGGGTTAGCAGTAGGTAATATAATTGTGTTCTGATCTTTACTGATGGAATGCGATATGATTTGAAAGCTTTGATGGCAGTTTTACTCATAGTGACTCTTTTATTACTTAGGGGGTGATGCTTCATTACAACCAATCTTCAGGAGTGATTCTTAGCAACCAAAGCTTAGTGCTTCAGAAAGTCGGTCGACCTTCTGCGGGAAATTATTCTTGTAAAGCCATCAACCAACAAGGAATGGGCTACAGCAATGAAGTTCTCCTGGATATCATGTGTAAGTAAAACCAACTTGTCACGTTCGCATTAACTCTTCCTTTTACCTTCTTTAATACCACATAAAATAGAAAACATCACATATCCATTTTACTTACTCTTCCAGGACATGACTATCGTTGTAATAAGTTAATGCATCCTAATTAGTATTTTTTATGTAGGTTTTATGCAATTAATTCGAATGGATCAATGTCCTAATTACAATAAACATCGTAACTATCTTTAAATACTTATGTTCACTGCATAATCCATAATTGGAATCTTTTTTAACATTTGTGTGAATAAAAAGTCAATATTTTGGCTAAGTTAATTTTTTGTAAATTGCCTGTCAAACCAAAGCAGGTGTAAAATAGCCCTAGTTATGTTGAGGTAGGAAAACATGGTACAATGCAAAATTATACTATCTTGCTACTATAAAGATAGAGATTCTAAATGGAATCATAAAGAAATTTTAGCTGGGTTTCTTAAAACCCACAATGAGAATCAAAAACAGGGAATGTAAAACTATCCCATTGTAAAAGACCTCACTGAAGAATGTAAGTGAAAGTGGTTTTTCTTTAAGTACTGTGCCTTGACATTGAAAGCAGTACATTTGCATTCCCCTTTTGAAATTGCTTCATTTGTGTCATTATTTCGTTAATATAACTTACTTGATGTGAAATAACTGAATTGTCCTGTTATACGCTTGGATCACGTCACTACCAGGTTATTGTAGATGTTTGTACAGAACAATGAAGAATGGGGGAAGGTTAGCCTGGTGACAATAAGCTTTCATAATGAAGAAAACTTAATAAACTGCGATATGAATGAAAGAGGGCAGACAATAAACTTTGCAAAGCCTTGAAATGTCACGAAGGAGCGACGTTTTGTTGTAGTTAGAGAGTATAGAATTTCGTATAATGCACCTACTTGGTTAAGAACTGGATTTTATTGTACAATATAACAGTGAATTTAGTGAATTGTAGTATGGAGTCTATGTAATTGAAAACATAATGTGGGTAAAAGCTAGCTGGTGAAAGTTGGAGTACTTATCTGCTTAAGTACATAAGATTCTCAAATAATGTGACAATGAGACTTTGAGAATGAACGGATGATGAAAATGCATAATATAATAGAAAGAGGTAAGTAAGAAGGTATAATCTACTTATGATCTACATAGAGAATAATGTAGGAAGTTTTTGATTCTAAGAATAGTATTATTATATGTACATTGTACTGCAAACTCTAGTGATATAGTGAGATAATAGAAAGTGAGTTGATTTGAAGGAGAGAAAGATAGGCAAAGGGCAGACTACAGACGAGACACTGAAGAAGACACGACAGATACAACACACAAGACAGGCAGGGTAAAGTAAGCAAGGGTAGCTTATATAGTACGATACTACTATACTGGATGGGGTTCTATGTGTTAAGAATATAGAGAGGACCTGTATTTACTATTAAAGTAAATCTTCGTTGAGGAAGCTGAGACAGGGAATTGAGTGTTTGTTGTGTCTGAAGAAATAGTCCTGGTAGTAAAGAATGTGGCTTGTGTTGTGTAGGGTTGAGTTGAACTAATGTAATGGCTGATGGATACTTTTTGTTGTTTGTTGTTCGCAGATGCTCCAACATGTCAGACTGAGTTGTCAGGTACAGACGCAGTAATTATAGCAGCATCTCGGTCGGAGATTGTGAACATAACTTGCGAAATGGACGCACTGCCAGATAATCTCAACTTCCAGTGGGCTCATACGAACACAGTGGGAGAGACGAGCGGTATACTTCCAGAGATATATTCAAGCAAGGGATCAAGAAGTTTTCTGAGTTACCATCTTGAGAAGGAAGATGACTTTGGAACTCTTCTGTGCTGGGCTTCCAACTCTATTGGGAATGCGGAGAGACCTTGTGTTTATCAATTAGTGCCAGCAGGTTGGACTTTACTTCTTCATTTTCTATTCACTCATATAAAATATATTCAGCTAGGTTACCCACCTTATCTCTTTCACTCCCTGCCCTGTTTTCAATACCAACCTTACTTTTGAACACTTTACTTACTTTCCGTTAACTCACAGACAATATGCTCTGCCGGAGTCTTTTTACTGTAATATTATATCTTAAATATACCTACTTTCCTTACGTGCTCTATTATTTTATACTCTTTCTAACCATGCAACTACCACAGACTAATAATAGACAAACTAACTTCTACTCAACGCTTTTTCCATACATATATTATTCAATAAGATACAGTGAAGTCTCCTGAGAATTAATCCGTATCATTCCGACTCGAGCTTTCCCCAAAGCTTAACAATCTTGAAACAATACTTTCTCTCTAAAAGCTTAGACCAAGTAAATATCTAGTCAGTAAATAACTATCTTCAAAGTTTGCTACTCTCTTCACTCCTAAACAACCTTCGCAGTATAAGTACACAACATAAAAGACTTAAGTATACCGTATTTCTTAAATAAATAACTGGGGACTATTGTTTTCGCTTGTCCCAAAACCAAACTGAGAAACAAAAATTCCTATTTTACAGATAAAAGATTTTGACCTTTTCATCATTATCATTATATTTCGAACAAAAGGAAGAGTATTTGTTGACTAAGGACTTTATTATTTGTTTAAATAATTAACAAAATATTGTTAACTCTCTCGTTACATCTGTATGAAGTAATTAGCCCAGCAAATTACAATGAACGAGTTGCTAATTAAGTTTAGCAATGAAAATAGGTTCTAAAAGTGTTCAAGGCATAATTTTCGAAAGCCCACATTAGTCGTCTTGTCATTCTAAGCGACATTTAATTCCAATTCACAATAATTCGTCGTCGAAGTACCTAATTTCTATGCTGTCGAAAATTTCACAACGCAATTAATTATTCACTATGCTCTGTTCAGTAATTGGAAGAATACGTTATCCATTCAACCCAAGTATGTACACTAACGATAAGTACCTTTACTTTTCTAAGTTAAGAAAATGTCAGCAGAGCAAAGCCTAATATCTTGGGAATACTCAACTCTGCTGTCAGTGTTTCATGTAATTCTACAAACATTTCCAGGAATAAATAGCTCAGTTGATTTAGGCGAATTGAAAGACAGAGTATTAGACAAACAAATAACGCTGTGTTAGGTCTAGAATTTCTTTGCTACAATGGACACTATAAATAAGAACACCCTATAAAGAAACGTACACCCAAAATAGAACAGACGATGAATAACTATTATTGGCATGTTGTAAAATCAATGCAAAAGTACAGCTATTACATTAGTATATCGACGTCATTTTTAATCGCAGAATCAAATTGCTGTTATGGTTGTTTCACACTCTTTAATTCATTGAAGCTCAAAATCTAACTACCTTTATTATATTCTCAATGCCTGTCAGTCTACTAAGCAATTTTCTTTTTGGCGACTTGGCTAATGTGTTACATTTCTGAAGCTGTACAAGTACATGCCTGATATAGCACTGATAAAAAATTAAATGTAATAAGTAGATGAAGGACAGTTGCTTAATTATGTCTTAAGTATATATGTGTCCATGGCTCCAATACAGGTACTAATAATTAACATCCTATCAGATGCAGACAGCTATACAATCAATGAGACTCGTGAGTTGTACCATTGCAGTCAATGAGCTCGAAAATATTTTTTAGTACAGCGTTTCATCCCAAATGTTGTGCACAATCTTATCTTGAATGTTGAAGTAGAGGTGTTACGTATCGTTGCAAGAACAGTTAATCATTAATCATTTTTCGCAAATTCATTGATTTTATGAGGATTTTGAACTTTTAATGAAATATTCAGATCAATGAAGAATAATAAATTCATGACAAAATTATAATTATAAATAAATAGTAGTACACCAGGGTGGTATGAATTTTGAGGCATTTAATAAAAATTGCACCCTGTTGCTGCACCGCATAGCTCTGTTGTGGATCGTTCGTTGTTCATACCCATTAAGAAAGTCGTATTTATGGTGCTAACTACTTTTGGAAGACCATGTAGGTTGTTCTGTTCAGTGCAATGTTGCACATTCATAAAAGATAAGGTTGAAGGTAAATACAGATGTAGTAGTACATGCAATTTACTCATTTAGAAGGGAGAAGCCAAATATAGTTTAAGAGAAGGAGACTGTGTGACCAATAAATCAATTGAATTGGGGAACGGTGCAAATATACTTTCCTAATTAAATTTTGCAAAGTAGCAACTATGCAAATACAATGCAGAAAGGGAAATTAAAGTTCCGAGTAATGAGACGTCACAACAGACAGGGTAACTTCGCAACTTTAATTCTTTCTAGGTATCTCTATCAAATATCAAATGACACTCTTGTAATGCTTGTTATGAAGTGCATTTTGCTATTTTTATTCGTATTGCAAGTATACTTGTTTGTATTTACGTTGTTTAAAGAGATACTGAAATTCCTATGTCAATACGTTGATCTACTCTAGCGAGTTATTATTATTTGCCATTTGCACAGCATGAACGGTAATAATGAATGATGAATGTTCGACGACTACAGTACAGGTAAACTTTGTGCTATGAGTAATGTAGAGAATACAATGGCACTCTTTCTGTCGCCTTATCAAAAGAGAGCGGTTACTCGGACTTTTGACTGTTCTTTGCTCTTGGATATGCATTATTAATACTGCACGCAAGGATGGTAATAAGTAGGTCTATGTGCCTTACCTGCCTATTATACAATTTCATTTCCCATTTCTCGGAAGACTGTGTATTCTTTTCGTTGATGTGGGTAATTCATATAGGCACAGGGGAAAGTGTAATGTTACTACCAACTGCAATAAAGAAAAGCAGTGTACTTCATCAATAGGTTTAGTTTTTCATCAAATCTTTTATGAATTGTTATTGGATAGGAAAACAATAGAGTACAGAACGTAATATCCGTGCAAATTGTAACTACTTGTAAAATCATAATAGTATTTACAATTGATACGTATGCTATTGTAGAGCGCTCACAGTGCCATTTAGGTGACTTAGAGTTGGCTAGTGTAGTTTGTATGTGTATACTGATAATTTGGTTGAAATTACGCCATAAACTTAGTTGGTCAAAGAATAATATTCACAAAGCAAAAATATGTGCAGACAGTTCTACTTTACCTAGCTAGTGTAATGCTGTGGAATGGGAATTGAGGAAAAGTTGATTTAACGACCATTCTACACGCAATATAAAATTGCGACATTTTTCCACTTTCTCACAATGGTGATTTGGAAGGCTGCTTTAGAATGGCGTGGTTGTGTGGTACTTGGCCAGTTTGGCTTCACTTCTCTTAAAGCAACTCAAGTTAGTTTGGCCGCTTGCCTTCCTTTCTGGTAGCCTTCTTGAGCACAGTAGCACAAGTAGACCTTAAAATATGTGTATCGTATTCGTACACTATGGGTGCATGCCATTGCCATGTATACTTGCTACACGGAACATTGAACATTGCTTTCCATCGGTTTCGTTATGGACTTACGCCAGTACTAAGTAAACCAAACGTAAAAAACTATACATACATTCACAGAATGGAGCGTTATTATTTGGATTGCACTTCTTCAGCTATACATTTCTGTTGCTAATAATATGTAGCATATACCATAGAAACTTTAGATAGCTTAATGGACAAACACATTTCTATAGGTGGCTTTCTTCTAGTAATGTAGTGATTTGGTGTCTATTCGTCTTTTGTTAAGTTGGATGCACGTATCTTACACATACGTCATAGTCATGTTACTGTAGTGCTTGGCAAGTAGTAGAAAGTCTGGCTTGACTTCCCTGAGCTTGGCTTGGTTTGGTGTTAGCTTCGAAATCTCATATTCGTCTTGATTGTGGGCACTGGGCCGTGCAATACGTTGCTTTCCTCGAAAAATGTTTCTTTTTTCCCCTTCGATGTTTTTCCCATTGATACATTGGAGAGGACAGAAAAGAAGTCGAAGAAGTGAAGCCGCGACGCTACTCTTACTCAATGCACATCGGATCAGTTGCTTTATTTCGTTTGACCGTAATCTAAAGTAATGCAGTTCGTATACGTAACGTAATGCAAGTGTCGGGATGAATCGCTTTCTTTTCTTGGTGGGTGCTCCTCTCTTATACTAGAGCCCGTCTCAACAGTAAATCAGCTAATACTCTATAACCATATTAGACTTCAAGAGAGGCGCCTCCAAAGCACCCTGAATAGCTGTTTTAGTAGGTATCCCTGGTTTCCTTCACGACTCAACTCAAGTCTACCTAATCGGGCATTCATCCGTTCTTTTGCATTTTATCAGATACGGAATACTGATATATTATTATGTATCTGCATTCGGTGACTGTGACTCATGACTTTTCTTTGAAAAAGCATCAGAATTGTTACAGGAGAAGTGCAAAAGTGATAGTATATCAACTTGTGCACTCTGAACAATATATTGTTCGTTTCACTGTGTTGCTGTTGTAGTACCATATAATTTGAAATTTGCATCAGTATCTATCTACTAACAATATAAATACCTACCTACTGACTTTCACAAGTAGTCCAATCCTCAAGTATTTCTGAGTAAAAAGAGTTTTGCATTGAAATTGAATGGTTTTATTGTATTGTAGTTGTAGGTTGTTTGCATTTAGATATTACTTGTAAAAGTTGTATAAGTATTCGCAGTGTTTTGGAAGCACGAATGTATCTATAGATATTTATTTATGTTTTTGTGATATGGATTGGAGTAATATATTTTCGAAAGAATTTCTTTGGGATCGGTGACTACGAGAAACACAGAGTGATGTCGTTCAATTCAGGATGGGGAATAAGTAGATAGTAGTTGGCACTTGGCAGTTTCTTAGTTTTTTCTGTTTGAATGTCTGACGAGATGAGAAGACAAGGACAAGGATGACTGTCGTGTCGTTTGCCTTGTCTTCCTTTCGACTCCATTCTCTGCTGTACTTGTGAGTTACTGGTAAGAATGCCTGTCTTATATGTTTGTACTCTATAAAGGTTGTCTCCTGTATGTAGGAGTAGCATATCTGTGTTTTCTCTTATCCTTTCACTCTGTTTGGGTTAGGTTGGCTGTCTTGTCTTGTCTGTCGATGTAAGTATGTGCAGTACTTTGCGTCCTATTCCAAATTCCTCCCTTACACCTCACTTTTACGACTTTCAGGTTTTCTCGTCGTAAAATACGACAATCGTCAACCGAATCCTACACGCTTCCTTAATCACTTAGATAAAGACCCTATCTATCTCGTCCTTGTTCAAATTCCCGTCGCTTGCTTTCTCTCTCCAGCCAGTTCACCGTATTATGTACTATGTACCGTACTAGTGAACAGAACAGCACATAGCCAAGCCAAGTCAAACGAAGCCAAGCAAAACCATAGCAAAGTCTTTTCTTCTCACTCACTATGTGCTCTGCACTAGTATGTAGTACTAGTGTAGGGTACTACTTACTACTACCACTGGCTGTTAGTGTACTTACATGTAGAGAGACAGAGAACATAGAAGGAGAGTTAGGAGAGACAGTCAGATACCATAATGTTGAATGTACGGATTCTGTATATGCACAGGAGAGAGTGCAACTCTCGTTTTACCTATTCTTGGAAGTATACTGCAGAATATAAGTAGAAGCACCTAGTTTATTACCGTAGGTTAGATACCTTGCCTTAAAACATATTATCGACGATATACAGAGTAAGAACTATCTTCTAAATATGTTATATCCGACTCTTTTATCTTGGAGTGTGATGTGCTTAGCAGTGGCATGGCACACTTATATGTCCCTACCTAGTTTCGGTTTAGAGAGGTGAAGTGTATAGAGCGCAGAAGGTATACATCACATCCCAGCTAGAATCGACTCTACTTTTCTCCATCTCATTACATTCTGTCTCTGTCCTGGCATGGCCTGCCCTATCCACTCCTTCTCACAAATAACATTGATTTTTCTCGCTAAATCTCTCAAACTTTCACCATACTGGGCAATCTTCACTCACAGTTGTCTCTAAGGAATTATTTTCTAGATTGCTCCTCACTGATCTTTTTAATGGCACAAATAATAAATATTTTATTTCTTTTCAACCCATATATTCAGTTGAGGAAGACTCTCAGTTCTCAGCCCAAGACAGTTCTAGGACAACTCCTTTTTATCATATCCTCAATATTGGATAACTTCGTTTGTCGATTTATTTCTCGTCCAATGAATCCTAGAAGTCTTTCTGTGTTTCGCTATTTTAATTCATTATTCATAGTTGTACCTATAGTTGCACTTCTGTAGGTATCTACCAAAACAGTATAGCCTACATTATGTAATAAGGTTCCAATTTATGAACTGTTTTATTAGTCATTGTAAACATAAAACACTCTTACTTGAGTTTTCATCTTATAACTTCATTAGATTTGTCAATTAAAATAGCATGCTTGTTTCACTTTCATTAAAGAACCTATATATTTCATTAGTACATTGTTGTGCTACACTAAGGTAAATATTAATCTCATAATGTGGGTTGGTTTGTTGGCATTAATTCATGCAAAGTAAGCAAATACTAAGCAGTAGCACATAAAAGGATTTTCCAAGCCTGGCCAGAAACCGTATTTCTAAAGTACATAAAAGTAAAGTGTCCTCTGCACAAAACAATATAATTAGGGTACGTTGTATTCCCTAGAATTGTAGATGCTCGCATCATATACTAAATTCACGATACAATAAGAGCTTAAAGCACTAGAAACGGGGATGTTATTGAGGATGAGTGCAGAGAGAACGCTTCACTTCTCTCTTCATAAATTTAAGTAGTGTAGCCAAGAGTCAGATCTGCTTTTGACCCAGTAAAAGTAAATCCAATCATTTCGAAGTGGCTTCAATAATACCCACCGTATGTGACAGTATTGTAGATTGAAGGTATCAGGTATGTAGGTAGTGATGTATTGTAAAGTACTCTAAAGAAATCAGGCAGTGCTTATAAAATACGAGCGTAAGGATTATATAGCCATATTACCTTCAAGAGCACAGGACTTCTAAAGATAATCCACAGAGTCAAAGCTAGTGAATTGTAACGAAAATCTGCAGTCTACGGAGAATTGAAACTCATTCAGTGAAGCAGAATTGAGTGCCCATGAAATTTATAACTCGTAATTATGAGGTTGTAAATCTCTATGCTTTCAATCAAGACTTACCTATATTTATGTCATCACAGGCAGTTTACAATGTTCATTGACACAACAAAACTCCTCTTTTATGTTTTCAAAGCTTGTTTAAATCATCATAAAGAGCCTCTCTGCCTTCTCTTAATGATCAGCCAAGTAAATTAACGACTACTCATTCAAAAGATAAACCTCATTTATTATTACCTTTTATTTACCAACCATAAAAAACTCATGTTTGGAAAATAATTTGGCACATTGTGACACATGTCTTGTAAAAGTACGTAAGTAGTTAGCAATATAATTAATCGTTATGATTTTACCTAGTGGCTGAAATGAGATTTAAAAAGTATTGCCATCCTAATAAGGTTTGTTGTGCTTCATTGCAAAAAATGTTTCCGAAAAGAAAATGTGTAACATTATAAAATTGAGTGCATAAAACACGCTCTTTCATGTTTCGTAACTCAATTAAGGCATTAATTGCATTGCCGATTTTCCTGATCAATAAATAAAAAGGATCTTAATTAACGAATACTGAAGTTTAAAGGAGTAATTATTGCCTTCATAGTGCAACTGCGATATGCAGCAAAGACAGTAGAAGCTTTAAAACAAATGAAAATATGAAAAATGGTGCGTATGCAATGCGCACCAAAATGGGTTTACAAATGGCTGTAATGTCATGTAATTTACAATCCTACTATAAGGCATATAAGGTATTCTTGCAAAAAGAACATAAAATAGAGTAGTTTTGAATTTTGAATAGGTTGTTCTTACTCTGTTGTCAGTAATCTCAGCATATTATTTCCATAATGCTTATCACAGTACCGAGTACTTTCACCTTAGCTGTATATATTACGCATGTGATTATCATTCGTAGTTGTAGTTGTGAATTACATGTACATGTACATGGAAAGTGTTGAAAGGTCGTGCATCTCAACTCAAGTGAATATTTATTACTGTGAGTTGTACATTGTGGATTTTTTGTACATTTGTGTCTACCTATTCTTAAATGATTTTCAGATTGTCCACAACCAGTGGAGAATTGCAGTATAATCAACCGAACTAGTACATCCGTCGAAATAACCTGTGAGCCGGGTTTCGATGGAGGTCTTCCACAGTCTTTCTTCCTAGAAGCTTTCCAGTCTGCCCCACTCGGTCGTCGAGGTCTTCAATTCAACATTTCGTCCACCAGCCCAACATTCTCTCTTTCTGGTTTGGATGCGGATGGAACGTTTCACTTCAAAATCTACTCCGTGAACCGTAAAGGACGGAGTAGTCCTTCCGTAATGGACGGAATAGCTTTACACTACCCGTCTATGCAACACGGTAAGATTTTTTTTCTCCCTCTCCATGCTCTATTGCTACACTCGTATCACTTAGGTATATATTAAAGGATGCCCATTGCTTACTGTATAATATACAAAAGTTAAACCCTTCTGAAGAATACTTGCAGAAGCTGTACTAGCAACTATCTTTATAAGAATGGGTGTAACTATTATATTTTTTAATACAGAGTAGGTAGATACAACGGAAGGAGCAATATATAAATATTACTATTCGATCTAAAGGTGGACATGAACTAACTCTAGCTATTTCAAGCAAACTCCACAATTCGTGTTCAACTTAAGACAGCAACATAAGGTTTTTACACAGAAATGAAAACAAATGGTGACAATAGCCATTGAGTCAGGAGACTACTTAGTTTACTTTGCTTTCCCTTTACTTAACTCTAATAAAAAACTATGGCTCAATTACAACCGTTATATTTATTATATCTGTATCATTGTATCAACTTGTCCAGAGGGACTATGTACTACACTCTAGTCCCAGTTCAGTGGACTAGAAGCGAATTGTTCGACTTGAGTGGTCTGCCTCGTAGTTATTTTCTCCCTTTAGGTTTCGTTCAGTTGTACCACGGAGTATTGCAACACGCAGTACCTCCACTCTTAAAATACATTTTAAAGATCTACTTTGACAAAAAATACCTACACATTTTCAAAAAATGTTTCCAAATGAGGAATGTTCATACACTATTAAGGGTTGAAGATTTTCCTTTGCTCTTAAATATTGAAAACCAAAAATATGTGTGGTTAGAAACATGTTTTCTTATTGCCGATATTGCAAGTAACAAAAGATATAAGTTAATGTCAACAGTAGTATGCTAAATTTACGATTTTATTTTATTGCAACCAATATGTACAATTAATCAACTTGAAAGTTTAAAACATTGTATTGTCATTTTCGGATTTTTCTGGCACACCTTGAATTACATCCCAGTGCTCCACAACTTTCCCGTCTTTTACTCTGAATATATCCACTATAGCGTGATCTCTTCCTAAAATATACATTTTAAGATGTACCCAAACAAGATCTCCGTCCGCTCCTACACGTTTAATGTCCAGTTTTCGTTTCGGGATATCTTTCAACCATTTTTGGACTGCTTCTCGTATGCCTTCTTTTCCATCTTTAACCAATGGGTTGTGCTGAGTATAGCGATCACCGACGTACTGTTCAATAGCGTCCAAATCTTTGTCGCCGAACAGCTTCTGATAAAACTCCAATACTATTACTTTATTCTTCTCCTGAACAGTTTTATTTGGATTGTCCCAAGTCCAGCAATTCCATTGACCATCTGATGGAGTAATAGTCGCACCTTCCGGTTCTCGTTCAGTTACAGTCAAAGCATGGGATTCTGCAAAACCTGCAAAGATTAAGATTTTTTAAACCAAGTTTAGCGTAGAATTCAGAAAATATAATTTTGGCCTTTCTTTTCACGTAGATTTTCCACGTATTAAATAGTAGTTCTTAATAACACTGTAAGCAAACTTGTTTTGTTTTACCAAAAATCAAAAGAGACACAACAATCAATAGTTCCTTCATTTTCACTACTCGTGATTTCAAAGATATCTGGTAAACTGAATAGGGGAATTATCTGTCAGCTATTTATAGTAGAAAATCTAAAGCTACATCCAGAATGTCCCAAAGATCAAAATGCTGTGTCATCCTCAGCATTCATTAAATATGCTAAGTTACTATTGAAGATGGGAAACAAAACCTTGTTGATTATACAATTAGGATTGTGGGATTATTCGGCATTCAAGGTCATACGTAAAGTAAACATTTGAAAGTACTTAGTACAAATAATGTTGATGTTTGGCTTAAACCTATTAATAAATTCACCAAAGAAATTATTACATTATTTTATTTATTTTACTATGCGTTAATTTTATTTTTGTCCATTATTCTTAAGTTAATTTTTAAGAATTATAAATATCCACTCTCTCTATCTCTATCTTCAATTCTTGCAATATTCTTTGACATTGAAAATCAATTAGGAAAGTAAATACGGCTAAAAAAGTCATAAAACGTTTACGAGTACCAATTATTTTGCACTTTTTTATGTTATGTAAACTTCTGCTGATTTAATTTAGTTAATTTACCTATGGACTTTTACTACTTTAATTATTCAGCCAATATTAAATATCACAGAAGGCCTTTTCTGTTACTGATTAAAGAACTAAAAGAAGAGTTCGCATTTTCCATGTAGGTATACAGATTGCCACAATCAGTCATAAAGTGGCTATAATAATACATAATATTAAGGGAGTTGGTTTACAACTTACGTCAAAAATGTGTCTTACTGTATGTAAGTAGTATGGTAGTGTATCTTATATTTGTATTGTAAATACTATTTTGGAAAATGCATTATTCTTTTTAAAAATTGTATCACCAGCGGATACTTTTTCTCAAATAATCACAATGCTATAATCGATCACATTCGCAATGGAAACCCACTTCCCATTATTGTTAACAATCATATAGCTCTCCTAAAGTTGTTCTGTTGCAGTCCTTTCATTTAGAATGAGAAAAATAGGCTTAAGTTGCAAAATAAGCAAAATGCCGACTTGCTTAAAACAGTGACGCTAAGATTGTTATTCTCTTGTATTGGTTTGGTCATGGAAAATGTGTACGAGGATGTAGTTATTGCACTAAGACTGTACAGCGGGTATTATATGGAGTGATTGTGATGTATGTGAGTCCGTAGCCCATAATCTAAGTTAGTAGACTTATGGTCAGAGCTGAAATCCTGTGTAAAAGTAAAAGTTAGGTAGTTTTGTCTTGGCAGAAGAAGTATGAGTTCTCTCACAACATTTCCTCGGTCTGCTAAAATAACCAATAGCACACTTAAGCTTTACACTATAGCAGTATAGGTCCAAGCGGTCCCCTTTCTGTTTTCTCTTTTCGCTTCGTGTTTGAACAACAATAGTTACGATTTACAAATAGCATTGTAATGAACCACTCTTGACATAACTAATACATTCTCCAATAACCACCACATTCATTCCGACTTTACAAAATACGCAGAAGGAAAGTGAACAAGTTAGTTACTCATGTCGCCTTCCTTTGCCTAACGATAAGTAATTTACTAGGCACTCTATACTATTTTGTAAAGTAGTGCAGCCTACACACGATTCGATTGACACGATTATTACCCCTAAAAGGTATACTGAAGGCAGAATTTTGTTGTAAGCTTGCTCGTATCTATATTTCTCAAAATAAGTTTACTGTTTAATATACGGACAGAAACTGCATTATAAGTGTTTAGTTTAGTAATCAAAGGAACGATAAGCAAAACATCTTTGGTAGTAAAAATCTAAGACTTTACTTGTTTACTTAGGTAGATAAACTCAAGGTAGTTTTTGTTGTTAGCATTTGTATTCAGTTTATGCTACGTAAATAGGCTTATGTGTTCTAAAAATGTATATTCTGTAGGTAGCTGCAATACAAATAGGTATGTACACACTACATTTCGTTGCTGCACATTAAATCTCAATGAGTTAGTCTGCTTTTAGGTATTACTCCAGAAACATAATATAGTGGTTTGATTTAAATAGCTCGGTAGCTTTGCACGTAGGTATTTTCAATCACGGAAGTGCCATTGTATGTTCAGCACGCATTCGCTCACTTCTACTTTCGTCTATTTTCGTTTACCTCATCCAAACCAATCCATCTACAAAGTTATTGCACATCCATAAAAGCATGCATGCCGTAGAAGTAAAAGTAACTCATGCAGCATGCAGCATGTTATGTGGTATTTATGTATTAGCTGGGTACTTTCTCTAGTTATTGTTATTTTTCAGATTGGCTAGACTATTGCTTCAGTATTTTTATATTGCATGTACAAAAATATTTCCAGCAATAGTAAAATACAAATACATTCATACTTAATGCAATAGAGATATAGAGCATGTAAATACGATTGATCTATTATGTACACTATGTAGTTTACTTTACTATCTGGATTTTATTGCATAAATGTATGGTTATGAAATCAATAAAAGGTAATGCAATTGTGTTTTGTATAGGTAAGTTTTTCTCAGACTGTTAGACTATAACTTATAGTTTGAGACGTTGATGTTATTCAGTTGACTCATAGATATACAGTTAACGAAACTGTTACTGTGGTCTAGAAGCTATAAAATGCATTTAGGAAATAGCAGAGACACAACCTCGTAAAACATAAATAATGCAAATGGTTAATTTTAGTATTCATTACTGAGAAACTGAATATTGCAACGTACCTAGTAAACACATACGTATTTCCCAAATTATTCTACGATTTCCCAATAACAACAACTTATGGTATTTTGTACCGAACTGAGATGCGTGTTTAAAAGTTTTCCTCTGTAACGTAAATGAATTTTCCAAATATCTGCCTCGTAGATAATAAAATTGTATTGGTAAGGACTGTATTTGTATAGCTATTTACTCTGCATCTAATCGTAAATACTTGGGAAAATAATTTATTACTTTTATTACGTATACATTGAATGCAAACATGGAAAGAGCATTGCCTTGGTTCTCTAGAGATTTAAAAAACATTGCATTGCTGGGCAGACGAATATAGTAAATAGTAATATTATTGATTAGAAATCTGTGAGTTTACAACATGTAGCAGTAGTAATTGTATTCGCAGAAATGTTTTGCTGTGTGGTAACCAGGAAAGCATCAAAAGAATAACTCATCTGACTGAAATCGAATCTTAGGGGAACATGTGGCTTTCTGTGCTGGAAACAGTTGATTACTCTGTTACTTCAATACAAAGATAGTGGAATTGTCTGTATAGGTAATAATGTAATATCGGTTCGCTAGCTATTTTCCCACAACCATGAGAAAACCTGCTGATATTTTCCACGGAAGTACTCACTTGCCAGAACGATTAGGGAATTAGCAGTAATGGTAGAGTTTGTTAGATACACAAACAAACGTAGATATACAGTTTACTGATACGATACACACTAAGCCCGGCATATACGTTTGACCGCAACCGCAAACTGTATGAGCAAATGCAAACATGCCCTAGACACTAGGTACTGAAAATATAGTTACAAAGAAACTAAGGTAGGTTCTAATATTGTGCTTAGGTATAAGTACTATTGTAATACAATGATACATCTCTAGCCATTGTATACGCAATACTTACAAAGCAATTAGTTTCTGCCTGTAGTTTAGAGAATAGTAGATTGAACTATAAAAGTAGTATATTTGTAGTGTATTAGTATTATTGCCCAAGGTACGCAAGGATAAGGAATGATAAATTCAATATAGCAGCCCTAAAATCGTTGAACGGTAGAAATAAATTATACACGGAAAGTTTGTGTGCACAACAGAAAGTGTTCACCTGTACAATTCTTTCCCTACTCCTGAGTATACATACGTATTAGGGACATTCATTACAAATAGTGTGTAAATCTCTACTAGAACTTTAAGGTCTCTAAAATATAGTAGTGAAAGCAGAGTAATACATGAAATGTGGTTTCCTTGTTATCTCTGGAGAATTGAGTTGCATTGCATCACATCCCATAGCTTCATACAATTTGTGAAGAGAAATTGAACTCGAAATGTGCTAGGCTCGAATACATGGGTAAATTTGCAGTTTTGTATGGTAGCTGTAGCTTTCAACTTACAATTAGTTAGTTTAGTTTACCTTACCCACTGTGTACATGTGAAATTCTCATATGCGTAAGGTGAAGTTATCTATCTAAGTTCTCTCTATATTTAAGTGTTCGTTTAATATACCTATACAGATATATTGTGAAGCTATGTAAAGTATGTAATGTGAAATCAAGTTAGCTGTTCAAAACTAAACAGAGCATGTACTTACTCATGTATGCTATGTTGCGTAAGTACTTTTGTTTGCTTTGAAGCCGTGCATGCAAGCATGTAAGTTTTAATTGAACGAGATGCACAAAATTTTAGAAATTAGCGAGATAGTAATGAATGCTAAACTCGGTTCAAGTAGGAGATACTGGAGTGTGGTGTTCGGTGGGTTACAAGGGTTTTGCTTTAGTAATTTGTTTTGTTTTTCTCTACCTTGCTTACACACAAAGTAAATCAAATCAGTTCCTTTTCATATTTACAAATACTGCTTCCTAGACATAAATGTAAAGATATAGTGCAGTTTCCCTTTATATCAACAAGGTTCGAACCAAAATAATTTCTGCTTTCTCTCTATAATGAAACATAAACACACATTTTCGTTGAGTTCTATTATTATACACTCTGTCTCTGTCTTTAGTGTATTATTCACTTTAGTATCATTCATATCTGCATAGTGTAAACTTAAACCTGAAAGATTGATTTTCTTTTGGTATGTAGATATAAACCCTGTTCAAGATTGTTCGCACACAGAGTTTATATTTGTTCAGGATTGCTAATTGGTACACTGTACGGTTTGATTGTACCTTGTGTGTCCACATGAGTATTCATACACGAGTAAATGACCAAATAATTACTATTTGTTACAATTCAAATGTTACAAATATGAATTAGTAACCATAATAGGTACACGAAAGATGTCTATCGTAAAGGTATCCAATAAGCAACTTGTAATACCATAATAACACTGTTTGCTATGTAAATCAAATACATTCAAAAAGATAACCTACTTCAAACTTCTTTCGCACTTAAATAACTTAAAAGATTTTGTTATATGGTGTACTTTATGCCGTAATTTATAAACGCCCAAAATGCAATCAAAATCTAAATAGATATTTGCACGTGCGAAAATGTGAAAATGTATTCTGAATCTGATTGCTAGAATTAGCTGACAGAAAACTATTGGAATACAGTGAATGCAAAGCATTATGTTTAGTGAATTAAGTAGAAATTAACCCGAATGCTAACGTAACTAACTTTTGCCATACCTGCCTACTAATCTAACGGGAAATAAAATTACCAACGCTTGACTTGCATTGTATGTCTGCACATTGCGTATGTATGCTCTGCGTAGTAGTAGTACAATAAAAGGTTAGCCACTTTGGTTAACTGTACTTAATGACTAAAAGTAGTAAAAGAGCTACTGGGTAATGTACTAAATACATAGGTATGTGATGAGGATATTTACGAAATATCTAGAAAAGTATTAGTATTGTATGTTGAAGTGTAATAAAAGTTAATAATAACCAGTCTGAGTTAAAACAGTCCTCGAACTGAAGTCAACCAAAGTAGATGTGCATATGTCATGTCATGCAGTGCAGAAATACTACACAACAGTCCAGGAGGTGAAGTCTGAAGTAGTAAGCAAATGTTTTGATGGCTGCTAATGTTAATGGCCACACAGTGCTGGTATACTTATAAGAACTGAAGTGAAAGCAGTAGAAAACTATTTTGTACTTTACTAACCATGTATTCTATTGAAATGTATTGCCATTACTATGAAGAAAGTTTGCGATTCAATGCTGTCCAAGTAAATGCACATTAGTATTGCGGTACGCATCTGGCAAATGCACCACTATGCTTAAAACCACTATATTTTATGTATATTGTACAGCTATAGTAATGTGTAATAGTAATAAGTGGGTAGTGCTAGTAGATAATGTAATAGTTTGCTGGGTTTGGAAGTGGAATGTTTTTCTTACGGAAGGAAAGATAAGAATGGTATACGTAGTAGTAGCGGAGCGAACTGACGGGACAAGTCTTACATTTAATATGTAGTAAGTGGTAGTAGGTAGTTGTAGATATCTATGTAGATGAATTGAAATGGAAAATGTAGGCCAATGCATTATTGCATTGCATGAACAGAAATGATTATGGAAACATGAAACAAGTTATTAAAAGCACGGCAGGCTACCATTTGCTCACAATTCAATTAGCTCACTCCGTAGATAAATTACATGCGACAGAATGTAATCAAAGTCATTTAGATATTTCTTATTTATAAGTTACTTCTGCTACTTCGTGGGTACTTGCTGATTTGCTGGAATAACAAAAACATATAATAAACTGTTTATTGTACTTATCTGTCTATCGCTTTATCATTTAATTGCAAAACCGACGTAAATTAAGTATTCTCTAACTTATTGCAATAATGCATTTAGCAACCATGCAGTAAATGACAGTGTTTTGACAAAAGACATCTTCATTACTATAACTCACTAAATTACTCGTATTCAACAACTTTCTTTAGTATACATTTACTGACCTGAACTAACTTCGGCAATTCAATTTCGGCTTTATTAAATAAGTCAGTTGTTTACTATTTACTAAAATTACAGTTTGAATACATGATTTTCACTCTACGCTAATTAGGCAAATTATAAATTTCCTTTTCCGATAATGAATGGGGATATTTGAATTTGACTTTTGAGTGTCTTAAGAATTTCGTGGACCAAAGTTTTGTCACCTTATAAGAATTAGAACATTAAGAAAATTGAATATTGTTTTTGTAAGTTATAGACAGAAGAGCAGAGATAGAAATTGTATTGATTTCTTATGTCTATGTGTTACAGCCAAAGTTCGAGACTTGGAGAAGACCACAATTGCCATCATCATCGGAGCAGGCTCTGCAATCTTCTTAGCTCTCGTTTCACTAATTGCGTTCGTCATACACAGAATAAGGCATCCCATTAGCAGCGGAGAGCTGGACAAATCCTACAGTCGTGAGTTCCGGCCGTCTCGTCGCTCTTCAACCAATGATGAATTATACCACCACAATAATTCCAAAAAGCTTCCCACGGACCCCACAATGGAAATCCCATTTACGGCCACATCCGACTTTGACGAAGACGGTGATCCGGATTTAATCCCTTCCAAAAACGGTTAGCACCACATACACTCTTCTCCTATAGGCGTTCACCACTGTACAGTGCATAGGAAACTTAACTTTGTGCTACTATATTGTACTACTGTTACTATATCTAGTATTTGTACAACCGAAAAGTTCCTGGTAGTAACTTTACTTTATTCTACATAGTCACTCAGTCAGTAAATAACAAAACAAGACAGTTCGTGTCATGTGTCATTTTCCATCGGGAAATATAAAGTAATCTATTGTAGTAGAAATACTTGTGTTACGAAGATTTCATACATTGCATTGCGTCACACACTAAACCCAAACCAAACCACAAGCCTTCTGGAACTACAGGATGGAGTACCTAAGTCCAATACATACATGAATACTTGGAATTACTTAACTTCAGGACACGCGATTTTCCTATAGAAGCTCATAATAACTTATTTCGTCATCTTCTGTCAATGTAGACAAAGGTTTAAAAATTCTATAGACTCTGCCATTTAGGATAATCATAATGTCAGTCACCGTTTAGCTTTGCGGAAGTAACTATCATATTAGCAGTCTAAATAGCCTTTCGTTCTATCGAAAAAATCTTTTGATGTCTGCTTTGGCATCCACAATTCTATGCACGTTTTTCTGGTTCATTGTTAGTTGTCAATACTCACTGTCACAATTTTTGTTTTTCAATATCTCAACCTTGTGTCACTTTCAACAAAATCATTAATGCATGGCCAACACTCCATATACTGAAATTGGCATTATTACAAAATACTATAACAATTACAATTCAGGTTTTTAGTAAACAATTAATTGAGTTATAAATGCATCGTTAATCATTTTATTTTAAGGCATAAAAATTCGAAAAATTTACGCATGAACTTTCAGGGAAGCTTAGTTTTATGTCAATGGACCATTTTTGTATTGATAAAGTGCATAATATTACGAAATGATCGATATATAAACTAATATGCAGAATATATGCAAGTAGTAATTGTTAAATCAAAGCATTGAAAGGGTTCTCTATCCTTTGTTTGATTTTCAAAGTAGCATTCTTATGGTGCGACGATGCATGAGAAGCAATTTTTCGCCCATTAGTTTATTGCGCTATGTAATAATTATGATTGACACAAAAAGTTATAAGCGAGAAAATTATTGTAAGCGCACGAAGGGGAATCACTTCAGTCTGTGCAACTTTCTTCATAATTTCTGTTTCTCCCAGTATTTTCTCTTTTAGTCTTTCCCCACTTTCTTTTCTTCATTTACTTCTATCCTTTCCTTTTCGTGAAAGTACAAAGGATATGTATACCATTTCCACGGAGTATCACTACTGTCTCTATTCCGTGGTACAAGCCTGGCTTGGAAGACTAATATTTAATGACGTAAAATTATACGCTTTATCTTCCAAGAAGAGACAGTAATTAGCCAACTTTTTCCGCACCATTTTCTCTTCTTTTCTTTAGTTGTCTTGTCTCGTTTTTCTAGTGAGTAGTCAGCTAACACAAAACCTAAAGGCATCTACTCATATCAACTTATTTCTATTCATTATATTCCACTCTTTTCTTATTCACTGAGCTCTATAATGTTTCTTGGCTGTACTGTGTCAGTGTCTATATCCAATGTAATCTCACCAGAGAAACCAGAGACGTTATTTCCTCTAACATAACCTAACTATTAGGATAATATTTGAGTACATTTATAATCGCATCGTTACTCCAGTTTATTCTTTTTTACTGCTGTGAGTAAAGAAATCTTATAAACTATTAAAATTTTACTGTTTACAATGGATAATGAACTAAACTAAGGAAATACAAATTTGCAATGAAGGACTGAAGAGATCGTTACAGAAAAGGATTGCACAGTATAGGATACACTGCAACTCTATTAATTTTTTAGGTTTCTTTGTAATTTGGCAGTTATTCTTAATTTTCTTTTTAGGTCGTTTTTCTTAGAAGTGCTATGATATGAAACTATATTACTACTCTGAGTGTCTTTTATTGTCTAGTTATTAAACTTAAAAAATATTGTGGTCATTAATATACATGTTTATATCCAAAACTTCAATGTTTCACATTTAAAGTACTGAGCCAACTTTTTTGCAAAAGTGTCATATTGAATGTCCTCGAGTATAGCTAGTAGCTACCTTTAATTTTCTTTACTGTTTGTCATCTGCTAAGTAAAATAGAGAACCAGTGAGCATTTACAATAAAAAAAAGCCAAGCAGTGCCCTAAAATGATAAGTAAACACAAGTTCTGCTGACCCAATATTTTGGGGAACCCTAAGATAAATTAAAAATGTTTATAGGTACCTAAATCCGCTTGCCATTGAAAATTATGTCATTAGGTTATCATTGTGCAAACTTTTGCACCAAGCTAGAATAAGTAATAGGTAACTACACAAGAGTACGTTTTGCATGTATTAGGTAATCAGAAGTTAAGAATTGGATATTTTAGGAAATACAGCAAGTTTGAAACTTGTAGCGCTACTTTGGGAACAAACTTTAGAAAAGTCAGAACACTAGGTGTACGCAATTCAAATATTACGTACCTATGTATCTTTATTGGTTTATACGTCAACTCGAGCTGAACCGTAGGAGGAAAGTTGAACTTAGTTTTCTAATGTAAAACTTAATTTAAATTTGGGTACTGAATCTCAATGACCTCGAGAAGCAAGGTCTTACAAATCGATACGTAATTCCAAGTGATAGCAATATTATTTTTATTTTTGGAAAAATATTCTAGGAAAGCTGTGCATTTGCAGAAGATTTCATAAATATTTAGAATCAAGGTAACCCTTGAACCTTAACATGTTTTTGTGTAGAAACGTGACATTGTGATTGTGACACATTGTTTAATTTACTTTAGTTGAATCGCAATGTTTTTAAAGGGCTTTGTAGATATCTATTATTGTTAGTAGGAGATTTAAAGAAAGTGAACATAATATGTGGGAGTTGTATTGGACCGTTTGTTTTGTCTTCGCTGTCTAAAAAGTCAGGCACCTTAAGTAAGTTATTAGCCCGCAGCTCACGATAAAAATCGTTTTGCTCTTTTCCAATCCACTTTTCTTTTGCATAGCTGTGTGCCACTCTTCAATCCGAGCCGCCAACTTGGTTTACATTAGTGGAGAAAGTTTAGTTTATGTAATGTGATGCAAAGTAAAATAAACTGAGTCCCACTCAGTCAGCCTGCGTAACTTTCTTTTCGCAGATTTTCTTTATGCAGGCGGGCAACTGAGTGAGTGGTTTTCCCTTTCTTTTTTGGATCGGTCTCTCTTGGCTTCCATAAGTTTTGAAAGAATTAGGCCAACGTTATAAATGTAAACGAGGCTACATTTTTCACATGTCTTTTATTAGAATCTTGCTTCACTCACTGACACTGTAAGGATCTCTTCTGTGCTCAGACGATAAGTATTCTGTATTTACTGCTTTACTACTTTACTAAATTGTAAATGGTTCTAGCTTTCTCTCTCATAGGATTTGTAAGCGTACACTATCCCACATAAAAAGGACAGAATCAAAAAGTCAGGCATCAACGTAGGCTTTGTAGTTTACCTTCCAACATGTAAATACTAAGTAAGCTATTTCTGTGTCTATGCATTTTATGTACGTGCTGCAGCTATTACAATAGGCAGAACATCTGAGTTACTGCTACACATAGATCAGGGCTGGATGAATTGATTAGATAAAGCTAAAAGAGGCGGGTGTTATTACTCTCCATTGTATCAACTGTCGCATATTAGCTCATGCTTTATCGTCGCGATCCAGATCCTGTTCTAACGAACATTTTCATTATCTATCTTTGTACAGAACATACTCCTAGGAACTACACTAACAATGTTGTCTCCTGTTTTATATGCTCTGATCGATTCCGATTTACTCTGCAGAAGAAATGGTTAGCCTAGTTTATATAGTACATTGCCTATGTTCTGCTGTTAATATATTATCTTTACAGAAATACAAATCGCGTGGCCTTGTAAGCAAAATAAACTGCTAGTATACACAGTATGAAGCCACATAGTCAGAATGCAATATCTTGGCAAAGTGCTATTTATGTAACAATCACCTGTATACTTCGCTAGCTTTTCCCAGCCAGGGCAGGGATAGGGTTAACCGTGTGGCATTTGTGAGTTGGAATAACTCGTGTCGCATCAATATTTGTTTGTATATTTCGTTTGGAATAAGGTTTTTGAACCCGAAGAAAGGAAAACATAAGTAATGACTCCGTCTCAGCATAGATTTGCTTACATAAGTTAATTTACAAGACTATAATTACATTAATTGTTCATTTCAAGAACCAGTTATTTCTAATATCATCCGGTGACATTCACCATGGATTTTATTAGCATTGCAGTGCATTTGCCTTAGGTTTTACTTGTAGTGTATTTCTGTGGCTCTAAATGATGTTACAGACAATTTATTTGATATGTGACGCAATGTAATGAAATAGTGTGGTATGGTGGACAGAGTGTAATTGTGAATGAATGTGGAGTTAAAACCGAAGTTGGTTATTTGCAGTGAAAACATCAATGGGAATTGGGAAGACGTACTCACGTTTGAGTAATGGGGAAATTAATCAACGCTATGGACTAGGAACGATGGAAAAAATCCCATTGCGCTGCCTGGATCCTGATGTCCCATTAACTATGGAGCAGGCGGCCATGGCCATGTCTAATTACGCCACATTTAGGGGCAAGCCAAATGGTCTGGGACTGAAGGTAAGTCCCTTTTTGCTTTTATAATGTGACTAATCCTGTTCTTTCTCTTTTTCATTGTACATTTACAATTGCAGACGTAACTTTAACTTACAGTCCATTGCACAGCAGTGTCATTCCCTATTTCTTATCCGCAAAACCCTTTAGAGTTCATGATATGGCCACTTTATGTACTATTTACTAGATCACTACATTACTCCTCTACTAGCAGGCATACGTAATGTTCATGTACACAAGTTGATGTTTGTTTGAATGTGGTAACCCTTTAGGAAGGTAGCTGCGTTAGCCCATTACATTAGTCTCTGCTTATTTTCCACACTGAAGCATTACTATTTATGTGTATACCTTAGTCGGTACGGCAGAACTGCAAACTACATCAAACACATTACAAGGTTTACAACAGTGCATATCCGAACATGAATAGGAAACTTCTTCCTCTATACAGAAATTCATTGTATGTAGACTAGTATTATTTTGTAACAATATGTCCGCCTTGTGTTGGCTGGACCCACCTTCACACATACATACATTTTATATTAGTGTGATGATAATATCTTCCAGTTATACATACTTATGTAGTGTAGTTATCGTTAGTTGATATGGCAGTGAATTTGACCGCAAAGTGTACATAGAGTCACACAAGTTGTACTTGTAGCTCCCAAAATGACGATCAGTTTGCAGAGTAAGCAAGGTTCATTGTGTGAGAGCTATTCTGAGTTTGTGGGAGCCGAGCCGTATTAATCAGACTGTCACTGAATTGCCGTTTTGTCGGTTGTTCGTTTGGTGGTTGGGTCTGGGTGACCACAGCAAAATGAGGCCGTTTAATCAACGACAAAGTCAAAGTCACAAGTATTGGGAATTCAGGGCTTCTGATTCTCATCGTCAGTCTATTACTATGTGTGCAACTTAGGGTCATACGCTGGATACTGTATTTATTTGACTTGACTTAGCTCGTCTCATCTGTAACATGGTTAGTGTTATGTGAGCTGATCGCCTTCCTTCTCTACGTGTGTACGGCTTGGCCAAGTCAAAAGAGTTACTCACATTTAATGGAAGTACATAAGTAACACACAATTCTCCTATGAATTACTTTGAGCTTACAACTACAAACATTATTCCCTGTGTAGCCCAGCCAGCCAGCCTATTCTTCGCCTATTAGTTAACTTTGTATTAGCAAAGTGCATTAAAGCAGTGGCTATACTTATTATTAGGCATTTGCAATTGTACCGAATGAATCGAGTCCCTTCCTTCCGTTTTTCACTGTAGTATTTAATGTTCCCGCAGAGCAGCCCCAAGCCGTGCCACTGAATTGACTGGAGAAAATACACATTTATTTAAATGAGTCTTGTCTCTTTGTGTGTTGCAGAGACGTGAGCCGCCAGTACCACCGCGACAAACTGAAGTTGGAATGGGAATGAGCTCGTCGGGAAGTTTTCATGGTAAACCCTCATCCGTCGTCGTCAATATTGATACGAGATTAATTGGCCAACAATTAGCTTCTAATCAGCTCCCTGAGAGTTGCGTTTAGCTTAACTACAAATGAATGTAAGTATTTAACTATTAGTATGTAAGGCAGACAGATTTAGAGAAAACAAAACAAACCAGAGATCCGACAGACTCTTTTGTCCTATGTGTTGTACACGTACAGAATATTATATTATATAATATATAATGGATGTGCAAAGGATGTCTTGCATCCAAACGTAAAGTGTTATCTTTAACTGTTTGTAAATACTACTAATTTTAATATTGTAATATACTTGTATGATATGATAAATCATTGCTGGTATGGTATGGGTAACCGTATAGTATAATACTATATATAATTGTATGTAAATTGAAATTGGGATTATACTGGTGAAAGTTGATATTGATATTAAATTATGTAAACATTAGTCATGTTTACAAGATTAAAATCACGATTACTAGGTACAATACATTAATGCAGGTAGCTTAAGTTAAGTAGTATTATAATAAATGCAGACGTGAATTCGTACTTCTTAAAAATGGAAATTAACGTTATTATTGTTCAAGTATGTGTAGGAGATACTAGAATAGGAAATGAAGCAGAATTAATTAGTAGATACAATAAAAGAATTAATTAGAGTATAATACTAAAACAGACAACAAAACAACGTTCCTCCAACTGCTCTTCCTTAACTTAACTCAACTCAAGTCAGTGTCAAGTCAAGAATTCAAGTTAGTGTGTATTTCTTTTGGTGTAGTGTAAAGAAAGGAATCTCCTGACCTTGGCAGTGCTCCATTGCATAGTGTTCTATTTAAATATGTGAAACTAGTGACTAATTTAGTTGTAGTGATTAAATTATAAGAACAAGACAAACGTGTGGTGTGGTTTTGTGTGCGGTTGGGTAAAAGGTGTGCATTTGAATACCTGCCGTTGTGCTTGAGTGTTTGAGAGAGAAAGGAGAGGCAATCCATGTCATTGGATTTCTCCACTTGGAAATACATACTGTTCATGAATACATAATGGATAGTTGGATTGAAGCCTATCAACCCTTACATATAGGTGCAATCATCACATCAGTCAGTGCAATGCAATGCAATGAATCCAAATCAATTCAATATTATGTACTACACGTGCATTTACAGATGTAGATCTGTGTGTGCAGTGAAGACACACAGAGTCCGTATCCCGTTGACTACTGTTCACTTGCACAATGCCTACTGTGTACTATACGTGTGTCTGTTGTGTGATCTGTGAAATGACAGTAACTGAAGAGAGAAAGTCAACCCGATCTCTCTAAAGTTCTCTTGTATTCCATTCGGCTCTTTGTCAACATGACAGTGTCTGTCGTGTCGTGTTTCAATTTTATGTGGTGTGGTTTGGTTTTCCTTGAATCGTTGGATCTAACCGAAAAGCGACCAGACCTAAGGACATTACTATTACCACTACCACACTATGCACAACTTGACTGAAACTACACATTGGACGTAGTATAAATACATAAATGGACATTTTATACCTAAAACATTACATGTTCGTCTACGGAATAGTAGTGCAGTCGTTTCATTCCAGTTCCCCTCTTCCGTCCCTTGATTCTAACTCTGACTCTGTGTCGATTCGATTTCCTTGTGTGTTTCGTATACCTACACTCACCACTCGCTATGTTATGTAGCTACTTCCTAAAGTTCAACTTAAAATGAAACGACGATGAAAAGACGGAGACAATATCTATCCAGATATCTCTCCTTTCTACTTTGCATACCCAGTAGTATGTAATGGTTGGGAAGGAGGGAAGAAAAGCAAACGATTCTGGTGATGAGTAAATGAAACGAGTGAGTGAACAGACGGACGAGAGACGGACATACAGTTTGACGACTCATCTGATCTTCTCTCCAACTAACTTCCAACTCGACGACATCGTAGTCATCAGAATGAGTAGACCACTGTATGTGCTCTGTGTACAAGTGAGCTTCGTTTGCTAACAACTAAACACTATACGTATTTCTTCCTATACCACATCATTACAAAACAGAAAACATCTAGACGACAGATCTCTAGGTCCAGGACCTACTATAGAGGTAACGAAAATTGACAAACCTTATTTTATATGCATCACTGCTTTAAGAGACACCACCACCACCAACAGACAAAGAGTGAAATCGTGTAGATGTACATAATTACACATTGTCGAGTGTTCCCTGTTAAAATCCATACGTTAACTAACAATAAGTATACTTATATTGTAGTAGGTGAATTCAACGCATACATATGTACATAGCTATAATAGTCCTAGGTAAGTAAGTTGTATCTAAATAGATATAGTTATTTAAGAAAAAAGACTATAGGTAAATATGTTTCCTACTAAAGCCTAACTACATCCTACGGTATAGTACATTGACCAGACCGAAGTCCAAACCCAGAATGTACGTAACGAGAAAGTCCAGTCTAATGTGTAAAGAAAGGAAGAAGGGAAGCGTTCAAAGCAGATGGAATGGGATGCAACGTGGAAAGTGTAGGATACTTCGCGGACATGGCACAGGCATTCAGTTCATTCAATATGGTCATAATCTCGTAGACTCTTCTCCTTGTCCCTTGCAGTAGGAACGCTGTAAAGGGTTATAAGAACAAACGAGAGGAGAGCGAACCAAAGCAGAACCGAACCAGGCCATAGGAAAATCCATTACCATTATGATTACGACTGCCAATTGGGATCGGGATTGGCAGTGGCAAATATTGGGATTTTCTATTCTAACACTACGTACGACATGGCACAACATTGGCAATTGCACATCGTCTCCTCCTTTCAAATAACCCACATTGCTTCACATCCTACCACATTTAGTACAGCCACATCCATCCAGGACAATCTCACAGAGTACCAGGACGTATACAGTAATAGGTATAGTCTTACTGTAGTAAAACACATCGTATAAGGTCAGTTGAGTTTAGTGTAATGGCAGACAGAACTATGTACACAGGTTTTCCAAGCACACATGTACCACACTATGTGTAGTGGTAGTATGAGAAAATAGAGAAACACAAGACGGCTCATCAACGTTACGTGATGTCATACTTACATAACTATTCTATATACACATACATGGAATGCATTTATTTTTGGTTGGGTAGTGATAGTGATACGTAGAACCTGAAGAGAAAATAAGTGATGAAACGTGGGTTGAGAAAGACAAGTACCGACAAGTTGAGGGAAACGAGGAGATACAAAAGAGAGCAAGCTGATAGATTTTACACGAGTGAATGAATGAAAGGAGGGAAAACGTTCCCATCCGAAGATGATTTGATGTGCCCTGTAGAACGTCCAAAGGGATAAGTATGATTGTTTTTGTATCCTTGTATGTATGTAATGTAATGTTCATTCATACATATTTCCATGTATAGAATCTCGCATGAAGACAACAAAAGGGTCGAAAAATACAAATACGCTAAATCTGTATGAATAAATGTTACAAGTGCGTGATGTGGATATCAATTTCCTTTACGGAGCTTACCTTAGTGTTCGTATTAATGCAAAGCATACTAACAGGTTTAGTTTTCTTATGGCTAGTTACACATATACAGAACAGTAAAATGGCTAGGCGAATGTGCAAAAAATAAAATGTAACTCTTTACTTGATGCTTCAAAATACTCATTGCTTCCCATTCCATCTAATGCAACACAAACACATCAAAAATATTTTGCATCTAACGCTAAAGAAACAATGAAACTAAGAAAAAAGCCCTTCCCCATACCGTTGGCTACAATGTGATGCGATTCAGTCTCAAATGATGCAGAATGCTCGTACAAAGTGCCATTTACGCGTATTTAGTGCTACCATTCTCCTTCAAAATATTTCCCATTTCCCTAAAGGATCTCATCATACTCGTCATATACTTTTCATTACAGGGGATACACACTTTCAAAAGTAAAACTTTTATGTATCTTGTCAACGTTTTACTCTAGCTGGATTTTCTTCTTTCATCGAATTCTGGGAAGAGGCATAGTCCGGTGTACTGTATTGTTGTGCAGAATAGACTTTCTCTTTTTCTGCTAATCTAAAGTAAGTATAATCTAAGTGGGCGTCAATTTATCCGAGATAATACGCCCCCGTCCCCAGCAATTAAATGCCAACTATTTTTAGCAATTCTTCCCAAGACACAAATAGTGCATATTGGACTCTTTTATACTACTAAACTAGGGATCGAATTTGTTGGATAGCGTTATTAAAGCAGATTACTTGCTTACAGTTTTGCTTTCCGGCCTTTACAAATAATTCATTCAGAAATAACGTTTCGTCATTTTTCTGAGTTAAAGGAATTATAATAACCCACGCAGGCATTATTATTATGTTAGCATTATTATTAATACGGTATGCATAGCTAGGTTTGAAATGTAATACAACCTTGCGTAGGCATGCCAGTTTAGATAATACAATTGGCACAACAAGGAAAGCTAACAACGATCCCTTATTGCATTACGTTTCATTTGAAATACTTACATAAAAGATGACTGATTCCTATTCTTACATGATATTTGTGTCTCGGTGGACATTGTGTAAACTCTAGTCTACGGAAAAGTCAGTAACGCACTGATGTCATTCATATATGTAATTTTATGTAGCAGATGCATGTATTTCTACTATTTTAGTCAAAAAGATGTGTACATACATAATGAGGTTACGTAAGATGTAGTCAGGAAAGCGAATTACAGAAGAATAGTACAGAAATTTGTACACATGTATCAAATTACTGCAAGCTCTCGATGTCTAGTTCTTTGTGTTACCTAAGCATTAGTATATGTATAGGTACACTAAGAGTTTTCAGAGAATTACTAATGGTTTGGGAAAAAGGAATTTTTTGAGATGTTGTGTTGTAATAAACCAAAACAACATTTCAAAGAAATATGGAATTGTGAACACAGTAACTCTTAGCATGAGAAAGTAAGAGTACATATAGAAACTCCTATTGCATACTGTTGTTGCTAAACAGGTAAGGTATGGTATGATGTTATGTATCGGTTAATAATACAGTAAGCTCGTTTATTATTAATTATACATACTATTTGTAAGCAAGGGAAATACTACAAAGAATTGTATAATAATACGGCTTTAGCTAATTGTAAGGTAAACTGTATTGTGTGCTAGAATACAAATGCAAATACAAAATAATGTTGACCTGTATTGTAAAACGTAAAATACCTATGCATAAATCATGTACTGTAATAATATTAATAATTAATAATACTATTATGTATCTCGATTCTCGATCCATATGCAGACAAACGTACAATATATATTATATTACAGTTGTAAATGTATGTATCGACTAAGCATCTACTATAATATGCAAATATGTAATGGAATTATTTACTCTTTTGTAAGTACTATTTGTAGTGGGTGGTTTGTATCTGCGTTCATGCATTAATAATAGATTTTCTTTTCATGTTTGTATGTTGTATATTGCATACTCACCAAATAGGTTCTTTCGTGTGTACATTAAGCATGAAACACTTGTTTGTACGAATCTACGAATGTCTTAACAGAAATGTTCTTGCTATTCGCTAATGTTAAACGTGAAAGGCATTAATAACGTGTATTCAATTATTTAGGTCCAAAACTGACAATTTGTTACTAATATTTCGTTGCTTCCAATTGCTTCCATTATTACATAGTGGATATTGGATACTATTATCTATTGGAGAAAGTAAATGGATATAACTAAGAAGGTTTATGTAACGAATTACTACAGTACTTCTTTATTTCATTTGTCTCCATGCGTAGGTGTGGTAAGTGATGATGTTGGTGGAATTGTTTGTTGGTGGTGAAAAATACATCAGTATTCTTCATAAAAGAAAAATCCCTTGTGTAACTTTCTTTGTATTTAATGCATTTATTTGTCAGCATATAACATCGTTGCATTGCAGTTGTCGGTCTATTACAAGGCAAAATTTAAACTGGAAGTACACATAAAATGTTATAGAGGCAATGACGGGAAAAGTAAAGGCGGCTGCAAATGTATAACGGACCATTAGCAGAGCCGCTTCAAAAGAAATAGAATAAAATGCAGGGTAATCATGAACAATAACACAAGAAGTATGCAAGCTGTAAAGTTGTATCGTGCATTTCATAGAACTGTTGCAGATGCAAACTACATCCGTGCATCCACGAAAAACCCGGCTATGTAGATTGCCAAAATAAAATCTTTCTCCTATGTAAAACTCATAAGTATATTTTCACCAATAATTGACCGATTCATGAATGAGGCTCACTTATGGAACCGTGTTGGTTGTCCATACGTACGTACGTATGTATATGTGTACACATCCCTAAGCTAAATTTTTGGGTGTTTCCACTGTTAGGAAGCGCTAAATTAACTTTCTGGGTGTTTCCACTTTTAGGAAGCGCTAAGCTAACTTTCTGAGTGTTTCCACTTTTAGGAAGCTCTATGCTAACTTTTTGGGTGCTTCCACTTTTAGGAAGCGTTAAGCTATTTTTTTGGGTGTGTCCACTTTTAGGAAGCGCTAAACTAACTTTTTGACTGTTTACAATTTTAGAAAGGGCTTGTACTCTGGCTCGCTTCTGTTACCCCGCGCTGTTAGTTTTAATTTTTACATTCAACATCCTTAAATACCTACAATTCTACCAAATAAATTCAGTCAGCTTAGAAAGATAGTTATAGATGGGCTCAGGCGGCACAGCACACAGATATATTTACTTGCGTGAAACGAAGGCTGAATGTAAATCTAGAATGAGTGCACATTACAGTATCATAGTGGGTATTATGGTAAGAAAAAAATTGGGAGTGCCATGGGCAGTTTACTGTTCAGTTAACTGGTAATAAATTATATTTTCAGACAGCTCTTTTGCAATGAAAACCAAAAGTAGCTATTTACCCACTGCATAAAAGCAAACGCACTTGTGGGAATAAGTGGTGGGAGTAGAGTTGCATGAATACAGCTTAACTCAGTACAGCAAGTTTGATTATTGCATTAAAGCGATTAGAGAAGACGAGAGAGTATTACCATTGCCGACAGCAATATGCTTGATCTTATGTCAGCATAAATGTAATATTCACTCATAATATTCATCATAAAATTATCTTTTTAAATCATTTTATTTTCAGTTTTCTCTACGCTTTTACCTACCTTCATTAAACTCCTACGCATACAAACATTTATCTTTCTGACTGTATTAACTTTCATATTAGCTTTTGTTAGATCCATAAAACAAAAGTTAATGTAAAATACGCAATAACTAGAAAATTAGATTTGTGTGCCATTAAGGTCGAAGTAATGGAAATTATTGAGTTGTTAAAGACTGAAAGATGAAGGTTGGTGAATATGATACTATGGTTGTTTCCCAACAATGCAACGATTTATTTGGGATGCAATGTTTTAAGGATGCCGGAGATGGTGTGTAGCATGTTTACATGAACGAGCAAATTTTACGTTGAATTGAGCACGAGAGAGTTTATGGAAAGCAGTATAGTAGGGAACTATGTACACGATGTAGGTATGCACCTTGTTTAGAGCCTAACTAACGTATGACAATGACGGTACAGTTTGTATTATTAGAAACAAGTGAAGATAGACATATACATCTCAAATACAAGATACAAGTAGTTATATAGCGCCAAAAATTCTGCTATGTTTTCCTACATTCATAATATCGTCGTATGATGCTTATATAGCATTTGCTGGTGTATTTTGCATATCGATACTATACTAGAGACGGAGAGCAGAATATTTGCATTCTTACATACCCAAAACATGTAAGATCGTAACTTAGATTTCGTTGTACTCTTCTGTAAAGGTAGGGAAAGACGTACATACCGCCGTTTTGAGGATATTACATAGATATGTATATAGGTAGGGTAAAGCATACATAACACATTGTATCTTATCGATTGTTTCGCTCCTTCTCATCTCGGTCAGCTTACATGACTGGTGAAAGCATGAATAGTCACACAGTTAGTTATTTATACTCATATACCTACTATAGTGGGAAAGATGCCACTCACTACTGATGCAATGTGAAATACTGTAGTTGTAGTGTTTTTGCTCAGTTAGACATGTACCTATAGTATCTGCAATGTAAATGTACCAAAGAATGTATAGGCTATTTATGTATTAGATACATTTGAATGTATCCATACAGTAGAAATGACAAAAGACGACAGAATTGAATTGAAACGTGAACAAGTTTGGAATTGAAGTTAAATTTGACTTTGCGTTGAAGAAGGAATGCATGCGATCTGCACGATGTCGTGTTGAGGCTGATATTACCAATGTGATGCCTTTATCATGAGCCAAGACAAAGCAGAAGCACACCAACCAAACGCATATATGCCAGACCGTGCACAGCGAAAGATCGCACATATCTTCAATTCCTCGACATCACAGAAAAAATCTTTTAGCTTGGTCTTTTCTCCGATTTGATCTGACTTGGATCGTGAATCAAGTCAATGCTAAAACTAAACCGAAATTACACTTGCATGTATCCGTATTGGTAAACTGTGTCAAAGAACTGGATCTGTTAGGATGATCAGCCAGACACCCGAGGTAACGCACTTGCTCTCCTCCACAACAAGTTCAAAAACAAAACAATACATATTTAAGAACGACATAGGCAGGTATGTAGGTCGCCCATTTCCCTCTACTGCTTATACATGCAATATTATGGCATGGGCAGGGCTGCATCTGTAGAAAAGACTCTTCGTGATCTCTCTCGTAGTCAAAGTATTCTGAACTCAACTGAGGCCACGCCATGTAAAACAGGACCAGCAACTGTCACAAAATAAATTCTGATGACTTCCTCAGACACAATTTTCTTCTTCCCTTCTATTTCGTACATACATCTGCAAATACTTTTATACTACTATCAGATGCAAACAAAATACCAGGTAAGCTGACAGCGTATAGGTAATAGGTATGCATGTAATTCTTTCAAATAGAACAGATACATTTATACCTATTGAAAATTGTATTTACAAAACGAACATTCACCTCCTTTTGCACGTGATACAGAATGCATAAAATAATACCTACGAATATGTAAGCAAGGAATTTAAACTATATTAAGTTGATTTTTACCACGGTAAGTATTTACTTATGTAATGAAGAATAATTTTACCTTAAAAATAACAATAGCTTCGCAAAAGCATTTCCAGTGACTGGGACAAGTGTTTTGAATTACCCTTATCTGTTTGAAAAAACATTGCCCCAGTTTTCACAAAAAATACTCTCAAGTAAAAACGGATGGAATAGGTAATAATTTTTTACTGTTCTCTAGTCAGGTTTCTACACTCCACTGTAGTATAGTATCTTTTTATCGGAAAAGTATCAAGGAGCAGCGAAAGTATTTCGCAAAAATTCCCATTGTCAGCTGTGTTATAGAATATCAATATTCTTTTGAACCTGTAAAATAGGATTCAATCACAATGTCATTGTGCTTTGCTCGAATGAGAGATCATATCTCTTACGGATCCAATTTTGAAAGAGGCCGCTCTGCCTCTTGACTCAATTGCGTCGTTCGTCATCTTCAAAGAAACCAATCTGTTCGCAACTTAACTCAGAACAATGCAATCCTATTATCTTCTGTGTCAAACGGTGGATCTAACTGGCCTGATATTTATTGCAGTTAAACATAAATGTAACTACAATTTTCACTGGGTCAACATACAGAATTTGTCATTGCCTTCAAGACTTTCCTGATTAGGTAATGTAAGTTTGTTATTTTTTGTCCCAAACTGTGTTAATTTTTACTGTCATTAAAAATGCATTTACTACACCATTGAGTGAATAATTCAGAAATGTATACATATCCTTATAAACACTAGCATTACTTGATAGTCGGGACAACATCATAAATTATTCAAATCTGTCCAAAAATCACTGGCTTATACTACTTCACAAGTGATGACATAACATGTACCATGAAGTCTATATATTATATATTTGAAGCATCTGGTATTTTACTATACGCTATTCTCTTAAGAAATGATGGGACAACGAAAAGTAAGTAGTAAGGAGAATGGTGGCAAATTGAGAGAAAAAAATGTTCGTTCTAATGGATGAAAGCGTTTTCACAAAGGAGTTCCTGTTCCTGATGATGAGCAAGTGGTGCGTGATGAAGTTCATTTTTCACAAGATAACAAACTGGCGGCAGAAGGATGAAATGCTTGGAGCTCCTGCTGAGAAAAGTATATTTCTCACCTTAGATTAGTAGTGGTAGTTACTTAAGAACTCATGCACTACTCGAATGAATTTGGAATCATACGGTTTAGCTTTCCAACTGTCTACTATACAAAATCAGACAAGATGCGACTATCTCCTTGATAATCTATTCCGTTCTAAATTACATATTTTATGAAGTAAAGTATAACAAACGAGTATACTATAATGTATGCAATTTGTTTCTGAGAATTTCTTATACTGCTACTTGTACTGCATTATATACATACTTTTAGAAAAGTATCTATATAATAAGCATCTATATATCTTAGTTAGCTATATGACCGAATGCATTATTGAGATGGGTATATTTGGTTTTGGTTATACTGTGTGAAGGAGAAATATCGAGGAAACTATTTAACTATGTTCTGCTGAAATCAGGATTCTTTATTTTATTCGCACCAAACCACAACACACAAAGTACGTAATACATGAAAGTAGGAGTACCAGGAGCGAAACTGAAAGTTGGTCTGGGTGTTCCCATTTCCTCCAAATCTAACCTATCCACACTTTTGTGCACACCGTACAATTAAATGCATATAGGAATGGCACGTACGTACGGTATAAAAGTATATGGTATATGGTGCCATATTCATAATAGTCTATCCAATTCACCAAGAAGGAAACTTAAACCGACTGAAATGTAATATACAAGCACTTATGCATTGACTACAGCACAATGCATTAGATTTTCCCATAGAAGAGAAAGCGAACTTGTTTTCTCCCATTTGTTCACCTTTCTTTGTATAAGACAAGTTAGGTATTTCACTCTGTTCTGTGTTTCACTGTGTTGTTTAGTAGTTAGGGAATAAAGGTGGTTGTAAAGCACAGTAACAAGGCGAGCGCTATATTTGTGTATACAGTCGTGCACAGAACAGAACGGAGAAGAGGTACAGTAGAGTACACTTATAAATGTGCATATATGTAGGTCAGACGTTGATAGGTCGTAAATCGTGACCAGGGAATTTTCGACCTCACCCGTTAACTCACATCAATGCTCTACTAGTACTACACACTATGTATGTACCTAACTCTCGTTCTCGTCACTACCTAAATAAGTAGGTGCAAGCTAACCGAATTCTAAAGCCGTGCTTACTTAAATAAGCCCAACTATTCCTCACGCTTAAAGAAGTGGAAGAATATATTCGAATATCATGTAATAGCTAATATATATTTATAAGGAAAAGGTCTTATCTCTATGAAGAGTTAGTTGGATCTTTGGAATCTCTTCTAACAATGAATAAGAATAAAAGTGAGTTCCTAGTGTCTATTTTAACTGTAAATGCTTTAAGTTTAAGTTTTCGTGTACTTCCCTATATACCTATATCCGACTATCTGAGAAGTATAAAAGTGTGTTTGATTTTCTTTGTAAAAATACTGAAAACAAGAATGTTTTTACAAGGGAGAATTGTAGATATGCCATACGATAGTACCTTTACTAGAGAGAGATGTATGTACTTAAGACATTCAGAAAGCGTAACGTATTTTATGCGTTGGCAATAAGTACATATATATTTACTAAGGTACCGAAGTAGAAGTACGCTGCCATACTTTTAGTGTGTTTCGGTAACTACTTACTATGTACGCAGAACGAAGAAGCTGTAAGTTGGTTCAGTTGAATAGTGTTAGCAGAGTTAAGTTTTTCTCAGGGCTCCCGAGACTTTCTTTTTTTGGCTCTCTATCTAAATATCTCTTCCTTTTCGACTTTCTTTCATTCACTTCACTCTGGTCTCCTGTTCTCTGCTCTAAAGAGAATCCAGGGAGTAAAGTCTTTGTAAAGAAAAGTACCACGAACTAACATTACATTACATTATGCCCCATAAGTAAGTCGAGTCATACTCTATCCTTGCAAACAGGGACTAAGAGTCCTTCGGTCTCAGTCCAAGGGTGGGTGTCTATACCAATTTAAAACGGAACTGGACAACTCGGGAATTCTCATGCCCTGCTGAACAGTGTGTTCTGTATTGCCATCGTAGACCTCTGTGGGGTTTACTATTTATGTAATACGGTAAACTATGTATGTACTTTTTTAAAGCTCAGATATATTTGAATTGTATTGCATAAGTATATCTACGTGTATGTGGTGCTACTGAGAGAGTTTAAGGAAGACTAAGGATTCCACAGAGATGCATACTACTAGGTATGTCACATTGGCTACTAAGAAACGGAAGGAAGTTAAGTTGGTCGTCATGAGACTGAAGAGAACAGAGTTGAGTTGAGTTGACAAGAGAGAAAGTAAAACGAGCGCAAGTTTAGCATTTGCTTCGGTATAAAATTTCCATAAACTCAACTCCACGACTCTACGACATGACATCGCGATTCTGGGGCTGAGCTGAGTGACTTTGACTTAGATCAGACATCTTGCCAGAAAACCCAACACTTTGTTAGTCACTTCACTACACTGCAAGAAACATAACATATCTTTTATTTTCCCGTTATGGACCATTTTATGCACAAAAGTACTTTCTACTCAAGCAAACCCATAACCCAACCAAGTTTATCAGTACATTAGTTGGGATAAAGATAAACCATTAAGTATGCCATCGAAACTTAACCTACAGATTGCTTAAATTAACTCTGCACAATACAGGGTGGACAATAATGCTATGCTCCATAGTAAAACCTGAGATTGGCTTCTCTGACTTGCATGCATAGCGTTTACGTGTATACATATGTAGCGTGTAAAACCTATTTCAGTACCTTGTAGAATTCAGTTTTGTCAAAGTTGATGAACATGGAAATTACTACATCAAGGGACATGTTTATGGTAAAGGTTTGCCAATATGTCAGATTTTAAAATTTTTGGCCACCGAAATAGATTTTTCCGGTTATGTCGTGTTCTTAATTTGGCTTCAAAATTGTTAATTACTTTCAATCAAAAAAATAAATCCTAGTCTCTGAATTATGGCGAGAATTTTTTAAAAGCATATACTAGAGTATAAACCCAAAAATCATACTAATAGATGGAGAACAATATTAAATTAATAAAATTCAGCAGTAGTATTTAGTATTTTGCGCTAATGCCGAAATAATATCTAAGTTTTCTATGTTGTCTGCTTCTTATTATATGCCAGTTAACAGTAGCAGGTTCGAAATTTCTATTTCCGAGTTAAGTCGAGTTTATATTTAGAATGTTTTCTTAAGAAAAGCAATTTCCGCTGGTTCGTGATTAGTCGAATTGTTTTAAAGGATACAACTTGATTGGCTAACGCCACAGTGGTTACTATTTTGTTCATTATCCCATTCCAATTAATTGACCTCTGACATTTCACCAATCTCAAGCCTGCAGAATTGCCCTTTCACTAGAAGGAGGCAATCTAAAATAAATGTAAATTCGAAAGGATGTGATGCAAACTGGTATGTTGGATTTATTGGTACTGAAAAAATAAAATAAAATAAATCAAAATCATGCTGATTGGCAAGTTTAACGTTTAACACATGCCAACCATGTCTGAACTGTGTTTTAATTGGTACCCGAATATATGCTAGTGACTACGGAATTATATACCTATAGTGTTATTATGTGTCTATGTCCCTATTTAGCATAAACTTGAGTGGAGAGGCGAAAGAAGAAAAGCTGCATAAAAATGCTTGAGGGCAAGATTAAAAGATTTGGCACGTTGTACATCCACTTATATTAATGTGAAAGAGAAAGGCTTGACGATGATCTCAAAAAGTTGTGGTTCACAATTTCATAACACTGTCAGTATTAAGCAAGTGAAGCCGTATAAGAAAAACAAAGGAAATGCACGGAGACTAGTAAAGCGAAACGAAACCACAAACCACCTAGTTGTTAAATAGACCTGAAGCTTTATAAAGGGAAAAATGTATATTTTCATTCAATTTGGTAAATGGTAGGACGAGTATGACTTTGTGGGTATGTTTTCGCTTACGAGAAAATTACAAAGGTTCAGCTTAACAAGTTGTGGAACACAACGGAGTTGTGTAATCCATTTTATATTTCCTCTCAATAAGATCTTGTCATGGTAGACAAACCAAACCACCGCCGTGCTCTGCTCCCTACAAATATATGCATGATGTTATTTTTGTTATCTTCATTTCAGGGCTTAGCCTGACTGGAAGCATTCAGTAATAGAATCCCACCTTATATTAGTTTAGGCATACCGCGGCCGTGGTAGGCATATAAGCTGCCTGGTCTCGTTGAATGCATCCAGATAATATTCATACCCTGCAGAAAATAAGAATGAAATGAGAATGGAGAGCATATACACGGCGAGTGAACTGTCAAGGGGGTCCTTAATGAAATCAGCAATAGACACTGTTTTTCTAAGTAAGGGTTTAGAGAATAGTCGAGTTTTAGTTAAGTTGACTTGAGTTCGCTTGGGAGTCTTTCAACTTCTCATGCCTTTTGTGAGGGAATCATAGTGCTGGCTGCCTTTCTTTCTTTACCTTCTTACTCTTTCCTTTCACCGAATGCTTTTCTTTCCTTCCTTTTGTGCAATGTGATGTGGTGATACAGATACTCTCCAACTCAACAGTAATACCCGACGCCAAAGTAACCGTAGACGAAGGAAGCCAGCAGAACATTTCGAATTAGCTTAAGCTAGCCTCGTTCCGTCAAGCCAAGATTAACCAACTTGAACGAGTCTCTCCGTTATGCAATCAGAACATCTTATACTTTGGCTAGATAACTAATTCTCTCTTCGCTTCCTTAACTCATTCTACATTTATTTCCCCTAAATTATTGCATCGCAACAATTTTGCGGATCTTTTTCATTTCAACATCTCTCATCTCTTCATAACTCGTTCCTTTCTCATTACTAACAAAGCAGTTTTGAATTGACTAAAAAATTAGACACTATCATATTTAATAATCATTTCCTCAAACAATAATTTGTCTTACTGAAAACCTATATTTCAAATCTGTGTTACTCATTCTTAATCAAATTAAACACATAATGGGCAATTTATTGGAAGGAACAAAAACAAAATAAAAGCAAATTTTTATAGAATTTATTAACTTTGAAGTTTTATGTTGGCAATTACTGTGAGTCGATAAGTTTGCGTTCAGGGTTACTGTTTTGTTGGCGTTTGCTAATCTGACGGTATTATTGAAGTCACTTTGATATTAAATGCAGTTGTAGGAAAGAAAAGGGAAAGCTTAGTTTTGGCATATGTAATAGAAAGACAGAGTATGAAACTAACTGGTGGTAATGGGCATTACACTTCAGGGTCAATTGTTTCGACGAGGCCATTAATCAGTATTTTTACCCTCTTCTGTATAAAATAAACTGTTCCTTATAATGACATATCTCTCTGTTAAAGCGATTATTATATGGTTTTCAGCCCCTACGAAATCATTCCCTCAGTATTTACCGATATCGCAGTAGAAATAAGTAATCTGGCATATAGATGTACTTTAACATAATATTTATTGCTATAAGGAGTATAGAGACGGAGGTTGATGCAAGTACATACATTCTGCTGCATCTGTGCCTTTGGTGTTGTAATGCATATGGGAAAAGGAGGAATTCTACAAGCTACATATCGTACTACAAACATCAGTTACTGAGCTGTAGGTAATGGAACATTAATCTTCCATCCCTCTCGTCTCACTCTATTTTCTAGGAGTTCGCCGTCTAAATTCGTTTTCTATCTTTCCATTCTGGTTCACATGAACTTTTCCTTATCCCCATTGAAAACATTGGCTTCGTTTCTAAAGTAATGCTCTCAGGCGACTTTATTCTTCTCCACAAAGGAAGAATCTGGCAAAGGTGACTGGACTCTACTGGACTTTATGTAGCGCAAACACACATTATGTATCGTTCGTTCTCATTTCGCTTCAGCTTTCTTTTTCTCTATTATGTAGTACACACACACTTACTTCTTCATATAATGCTGCATTAGCTTTTCTTGCGATTCGGTTTAACAGCGTGAAATTTGAATAACATTTCAACGCCGAAACTTTTATTATTGTAAATATATATTTATCCAATAACACTAATATCAGATGTTTATTACCAAAGTGGTTCTAAAATTTTATCTTCTAATTGGTGCAAATTCTAAGTGCAATGTAAAATAGTAACAAAAAGATTTATAAACTAAAGTAAACAATAATAAGACAATAATAAATCCTCGCATAGAGCAAATAATTTGTACATACTGAGAATTCGGTTATGTATAGTAGCAGTGATCCTGCAGGGATATTTCTATTCAAATCCTAGTTCTATATTTAACACTTTTGTGCATTTTACAATAACCATGAACCGGATTTGACTGTGCTTGAGTGGGTGAAAAAATGCAAACTTGGAAAGTATACTATACTCATTCATATATCCTTTACTGTTAGATATATATAAGTAAGCTGTAGATTTGATCTTTCTTGCACATTCACACTACAGCAGTTTCACCCAGTTGCTCGTTCTCTCGTCCTTTGGTTACTTGTCGATGATTGTTATGCCTGAAGGGATGGACAAAATCCTATTAGGACATGGTGAGATGTGATGACTCTTTTGAACGAGAAAATGCACTTTGGCAGCCATCAGCGGTTGAATATCGAGTTCTTTACATTGGACTTTGTATTGAGCTTGACCATAAAACTGCGATGCAGTCTTGTTCTGTCCTCGAGAGAAATAGCAGATCGCATCAGACCAGGCGGAGAGGGAGTTTAGCCTCACTCAACATCTCCTGAGTTTCCTTCTTTTGTCCGAATACAATGAGGTTTCTCCCTTTCCATAACACATCGGAAATTTTTCTTCCTCTATTTTATGGCATGAATGTATACTTTATATATGGTATGTAGTAGCTATTTTTTAGTATATATACAGGTAAACCTGTGTGCATCAATACAAATATTTAGGAAAAGTGGTATTATACATCTAAACACATAGGAGAACCATTTCCTTTAGCTAAGTACATTGCGCCATTCCATTCTACTGTTTTATCACCTGATCACCACTATGGAGAGGAATACAGCAGGATTTCCATGAAGTGTATTAATACTACACTATAAATTGATACAGAACATTTATTTAAACAAATCAATATCTGTTGAGTATTTTACCTATTTAAATAAGTAATGTTGGCAGAAAAATTCTGTAAGTTTGTACAAGGTATTACAGTTACATAACGTTGCAATGATCAACATACACATAAGTAGGTATTATTGGATCATTTAGGTACATTCAAAGAATTAGTCTCTCCACGACAATGGACAATTCTTATAAATAGTTGCAAAGCCTGTAGTAGTCAGCAATGGGCATTACAAGACAGTACACCAAGGTCACCAAGCCTAGAATTAAAAAAGTAACAATTCTCAATATCCGTTAGGTATACAATAAATATTACTGCAAGTTACATGTGTAGTTACCTATAGTGGTGCAATTCAATCGAATTTTAAAGGAATGGTTGTGTCAAGGATAGAGTTATTTCTGCCCTAAGGATGGTCAGTGGACTAATCTCGCCAGTAATATTATGTCTTTGGTTTCGGTTTTGAGTTTAGCAGGATCTGGAACTGGTTACTTATGTCTGAAAATTTTGTGTAAATATAATGCAGAAAAGTGGAGCCAGTGCAAAGTGTTGTTGGATATGAGGCGATAGATTATCCTTGTGTGTGTGATATAGATAATAATAATAAGTATAGTACACATAGTGCACAGAGAGAAAAGTGGAGGATGGACGCATGAAAAGAATGATAAATTTTCCTCGATTGGGTTTACAATGCAATTTGATGCCATCATAAGCTATTCATTTTCCTCTGGCTTCTCTGTCAGCATCGTAATTACATCCAGTTCAATACCGATGTGTATATATTTCATGGCTTTGGCTAGCTTTATATCTCTACATGGTCCTATCTATTTATACAACGTGTGTACATAAGTGCTACTCATACTCCTCAGTGCAAGTTAAGTATGGTTTGCTTATCACTTGGTATTTGCCAACATAAATGCGTACTACAAGTCACTACTATTCTTACTTGAGCAAATTCCAGAAGTAGGCATTGGACATCGTATATCTAGCCGTACTCATTTTCTAAATGATAGCTCTACATAGCTATGAGAAATAAATATTCCTTCGTATAGTAGTATGTGCTGTGTTATAGACACTTATCTGTTTGTATAAATTTATTTGAATAAGTCCATAAGTGCATACACCTTATATCTATGGGATCTTGTATAACCAACTATGTGTTACACCAAGTCATTCTTTAGTACATTTATGTATTAGATATAGAAGATTTCAGGAAATTGGAAATAACTATTCCACAATGGAAAAAGGAAACCTTAGGAGATAACTTTAATATAATTTTCGAGGAGTGCCTACTAACCATATTGATATTATAATTTCATTTAGGTACTTATCTACAAATACATATTGGTAGAAACTTATAGCATACAGTAGTATACTTATAAATGTGAGGACCCCTATAGCACATGCAATTTATTAATAGATATATGTATATGATATATGTATTATATTCTTCTTTCATATTATTCTCAAGTCAATACATTTCATTCTTTCCTCTTTGATAGAAATTCAAGAAAGTTCTTTACTACGTACGTGTGGATGTCCTAATATTACTTTCAGTTTGCCTTTTTGAGTTATGACATTACTTACATTGCGACTGAATACAGCAGTAGTGAAAGTTCACAGAAAGGAATATATATATAAACGAAGTGAACATCTTCTTCCAGTAATAATATCTGCATTCATATCAAATCGGACATAAAATTTTGCATTACACAACTCATTTTATATTGACTATAAGGAGATATGCATCCAAGAGAACATCCCTTAGCATAAGTGTACATACTAGGTATCTACATTACATAAATACAGAGATATGTCTTATCTTTCCTGAAGCTATTCATATTCTTCTCTGCGATACGATATCAGTCAGATACTACGAGAATAGATTTATATGTGTAGATAATGCAAAAGCTTCAAGAATGGAAGTTTATAGATTCACTCATGAATGATTTTACTTTCACGAGACACTTTTCTCTCAATAATAAAACGTTTCTCCTCTTCTCTTCTCACTTACTCGCTCGTAACTAATCGGACATTAAAATTTGAGCGCTTTTCATTTGACTACATGGAAAATTATATTACTTCCCCTGGAATGCAAGTATGATCACTATTTTAACAGTAATGAAACGTTTGACAATTTAATATTACCATTTACCATTGCAGAATATGATATTTTAGGATTTTTTCAAAAGTAATTTACATTGCATAGGACTTCATAGAAGGAAAAGATAATATTTGAATCGTTTGTAAAGAGAGCTCATAAAAATCAATCAAAATACTAATAAAATTAAAGGTCTCTCTTCCAAAGTCCCTTTGAAATGTCGACCTTTGAGAATTGATAATACTATTTCCCTGTGGCAATGTGATTTGGCACTAAAAATTAGTTTTACTTTATAGCTCACATATGTAAAATTATACTAGTAGGACATTTATAAATTATAACTGCCATGATTTAACAGAAAGAGAGTGTAGTGGGTAGTGTGGTCTTAGTCAAGTTAGCTAAAAGTAATTTTATGTTTGTCGCTCGTTTTGACTTCTAAGTATAGCGCAATTCTTAGAAAGTAATTTATGACTTGATGGTTTATTTGACTTGGGTAGTTTATGTGGGATTTTAAGTGGATAGAAATACACAGAGGATAACTAACAGCAAGGTAATCACCAGGAGAGAAATGTTAGATGTTGCATTCACATTAGTAAGGAATTGTGAGAGTTAACACAGTTGGTTTCGACTTCCTTGTGTCAAGCTCCAGTCCACACACTGGATAAAGTTTGCTAAATGTACATGCATTTGTCTTTTTTCTTACTTTCTGCCAAAATAATTGCTAAGAAATTTGAGGTTTTGTTTGTGCGCGGTGAGAAGTTAGCAGTCTGTCACTTCATTTGAAAAGAAAGCTTACAAATATAACTTACGACTTGAGTTCATTCTCTTCATTTCTTCTCCAACTCTTATTTTCCAGCTTGACTGATCTAATGAAAGGCTTTCTGACACTTTGCTGTACCTACACTCTTACTATGACACAGGTACTCATGCTATGTTTCGGCAGAACCATTGTATTTATATTCCTCCTACTATTTTCCTTCACTTCTGTTCCTGTTCTTGAGAAAACTGCTCTCTGTCCATTTAGTGGTAAAAATAAGTACTACCTACCTACAGATATTACCTACACAGGAACGATATATTAGATTCTAAAGACTTTCTTGTTTCTACACTAACTTTTGCAGCCTTTATTTTGAAAGTTAAACTTTTTTTGCACTGTTCTCCTCTGCTTTATAGTAAATGCACTTATAGATATTATAGGTACTTACCTAAGTGCCAATTTTATACTGTAATACTTTCCCCAGTATTAAATATTTTCTTTTCCAGTGTAAAATACAAGACTCCAAGTGGAACAGGATAATACAGCAACGCAACCGAGCAGAACCGACTTGTTTATAAAAGGGAGAAAAGAAAGGGGCAGCAGAACGAGTTTCACAGCATGGAATATTGTTTTTCTGATAAAATATACTCAAAGTTAGTGTCCTTTGTGTAGAAGAGAATTCGTTTTCCATGGAAATCATACTCCCTACTGGTCCACCTTTTGACTTCCCTCGGTAAATGGAGAATCAACCACGAGAAAAAAGGAAGAGCATTCTAGAATAAAAACTCAACTATAATATTCATATTTTCCACTAGTACGGCAGTCAATAGGTACCCCTAAAACATCAGAAGCTATCAAGGACAATTTCCAAAAATGGTTAGTACCAGCTCTACTTAGGTACTTGTGTAGTGTAACTGTACCATCCATTTTAATAACACTTGCTATTATTATAATAGCAAATGCCAACAAGAATCTATCTAATCCAAACTAACAATAAGCCACTGTACTCTAGCTATATTACACTTTGTCTTCATCGCTTTCATTTACATTTCTTCGGTTTAATGCCCTTGCAATAGAAAAGCCTAAATGATTCCTAGTTTCAGAGTAAATTCATTGTTAGATAGATTATCCTATGTAACATTGCAGAACTGTCTTTCAACAAAGATCTTGTCTCTCCAGAAGATAACCTTCGAAAACTATTTTCAGTAAGAAAATTTTCAAGAAACTAAATTAATACAAAGCATACACATTAATATACATAGAAGGGCAGATTACATTATGCACACACTATAGGTGCATTGGATACAAGTATAAAATGTCCATAGGCAGAAAAGCATTGTATTGTAACTAACAAACAAGGGATCTTTTTATTCGCGGCGAGCTAAACCGAAGGAGATTTCTGGTTTGCTTTCTTCGTTTGGTTAGCTGAGACTGAAGTGAACCCTGTGAACTGAAAAGTGGTGAAAGAATAAGAGGAGACCTGACACGGTATACGGGACACTACAATAGCAGGACAATGAGGCGATAAAATACGGTCAAATAATGCAAGGGAACATGAAAGGAGACGCTGTGGGATGCTTAAGCACAAGTGGTTGTGTAATTAAATAGACCAGAAAAATTGGAATACCTCCGCAACCATCATTAATTTCCTTAGGGTGTCAACGCGGCTTTTGTCTCTTGGATGCCACGCTGAGACTTGCGACTCTTCGTACTTTTCCACTCCTGTCCCTTCCCTCTCTCGTTTCATGTCTACATGTCATATAAAATACATACACACCTTCATATTATTTAACTCTGCCACTCTGCTCTCGTCCTCTTTCCTCTCCTCATGTACATGTGTGAGTCTAACAAGAATCGTAAGTGTTCTTGGAAAAACATTCTGCAGCTAAATTCTTTCCTATATTGTGTAAGATGAATGAGGATTTCCATCAGAGGAAAATTCGTCTTTTCTCTAGTATTCTTGTACATTGTTACAGCATTACATTTCAACACTATAGTCTACAAACTACCTATGGCTATACCAATGTTTATTTGCCAACCTGGATATTCATACAGTTATTCATTTTTCTAGTTTCTGAACTATTACTCATTTACGATTATGATTAGGAGTCACTTTATCACCACTGGCTCCGTATATGTTCCACTTTCTCTTACTCCATCAGAAATTCAGTTCTTAGAAATGAAACCTAAGTCTTTCACTTTAAATATATAAAAACTTACTCTTCAAAGCGACATCCAAATCCGAAATATTAATTGCTTCCTATTCATTTTACTGCTCATTCTTCATTTTCGCAGTAGTGTTGCGTCACCACATCTTAGCTAATAAATCTATAATCCCTACTTCCACGCACTTCACTATTAATTTGGAATGAAGTTACCATCCTATAGAACCGTTCTCTTCAAGTCAATCTTTCCCTACTGAAATTTCATAAATCCTCCCTACATATGCAAAACGCTGACGTTGCAACCAAAATTAATGAGAAAAAATTTTTCGACTGACAATGTGTTGAGGTTGACTCACAATTTTATCTTGTGTTTTGCTTTAGAGGCAGGCTTCCCCTAGCTATGCTTTTTTCTCTTCTATCCTCTCGGGGTGTTTGGGGCTTATGCTTTGTTCTACGAAGCAAAGTTTTGCTTACTGACTGAGATTTCGAATCCATAATAATAGCCAAAGTATTTACTAATATGGATGATACATCACTACACTAAGAATGTACACTTTGCCTTTTACCTCACGATTACTTATTTTTTACTATACTCAAACTGTACTTATTAATTATAAACTAATAGATACAATTGCTATTATGTAAATAATATTTCATAGATGACAAAGATGATTGGACTGGATTTGGTTCTGACGGTCTGAGTAATAAAGAACCCTATTTTTAACTGTGTACTGATTACTGATTCAAAATATCTTACTCCTGGAAATGAGGGGTTTCATATTTAATGCTTTATTCTTATTGAGTCAACTGAAAGCTAATAATTAAAGCAAAATACAATTTTTCAAACGTTAGATCTGGTTTAAGTTTCAATAGCAATAATGCCAGAGATTTTAGTAGGAGAGAGCATAGTCGTGTATTTTTTGCCATTTGACCACATTGGTGGAAGATAAATATTATTTCAAATGCCTGCACTTGAAAGAGATACCTAAACATTAGTAAAGTTCTGTCTTCGTCCTATTTGTAGTAATAACGCTGCTTTCATTCAGGGTGACTGAGAAACAGAGTTGGTAAACATAGTTAAAAACTGAAACAGTGTTTTTCCTTATGACGTTTCAGATAAATAATGTTTAAATGAGATCTAGACTCGTCTAGCTCCGCGATGATATAATACTAAAATACTCTTCTCTACCTTAGCATATATACGCCTGAAGAAGCAGAAGGGAAAAGTTCTCATCTCTTTCAAAGTCAAAGTCATTGAATTCCTTACCTAAGCTTACCCTTTACCCTTACATAGTTGCAGAAGACGTAAATTTAGGGATAGTAAAGAATATCAGTCACTGAAATTCGAATGGCATGTTTACTTTGCCTGAAGCTCTTGCAGGCTACTCCAGCTGAAAGTCTAAATTTAAAAGCGCCCATAAAAACTGATAGCAAACTAAAGTTAGAAGTTAAATTTACCTATGAAAGGGATACGTATGCCCATGTTCTTAATATAGACAAAGAGGTTTGGCTTCTTCAAAAGGCAAGAGGACTGCAAATACATTATGCAATAACGTGGATTTTATAATGCATGATGTGACTAATGAAAGTTTCGTTTACAAATTGAGTTTTCATAATAAAAAAATTGAATTATCTAGGTTTCTCCTTTAGGATAAGTGTTTTAGATAGATGGCTCATATTACATTACACTAGAATACGTATTTGTTTGTTTCGTGAGTATCTACGAACCGGAGAAGGGGACCTAATGAGATAAGTGAGAAATTTAATTTAGCAGTACGGTGAGTCTAGCAAATCTCCTGCGAGTGGGTACGACGTGATGATATAACAACTGGCAGAGGGTTTTCCTAATGTATTAGGGAATCGTCTACATCGCACAGTACTATGAAATGTTCATTCAAAGAACTTACGATGAGTTGTCTTAAGGAGGGTTGAGAATTCCATTAATTAAATACCCCCACATGTGAATTTTTCCGAGGGCTAAATTAACGATACGAATTTGCTACTGAATAACTAACATTAGGCTTCCCATACAATGACATCTATGGTTGAACTGAATGGGAAGTAGATTCTATGAAATATATGGTGGTAACGTGTGTTTTTGCCATATCAGTTGCTTATTAATTAAATTCAAATAAGGCATCAATAAAACCTACTATTTTGATCAAAATTCTCAGATTGTGTGAGAATGGTCCACAACCGATCTAATGCTAATTTAGTATTGATAAAAAGTTTAAGAATAAACAATCAAAATTAAATAGAGTTTTGTAAAGCTTGTGAATTGTAATTAAAAATCTCATTAAAAACTACTACCGAAACGGAAAAACTATGTCATCGTCAACAGGAAATCTCGGGATTCCTACTATTATTGTTGCAAGTGTATGCAAACAAAATACTGGATTTCATAACTTGCAATATTGCATTTTGCATCAAAAACACAAAACCGACATTTCGTGGGTATTAAAGAGAGGAGCAAGAATTGTTTCCCTATGGAATGCAATAACTTCGCAGGTTTGTTTTCCCTTTCTGGCATTTATCTAATTCAGGAAAAGTTGGCTGAACAGTACAGGTGCAAGTATTATACTCTTGCTTTAAGTTTTGTTATGACCGAATCTGACAAAATACCGCCTTAATACTTAGTTACATGAAAAAATGAGTTTAGGTAATGTCTTCACAGTTACGCTTATGGCACTATGTGCTCTGTTCTGTAAGGGGATTACAGCGCTGAGTGGAATGAACAAAAACCCGAAAGGGGAGCCAATTCTTTGTTTACGTTTAGGTTTAGTATACGCAATTTATTTGTATCATTTGATATTCACACCCTGCATACAGTTCCAAAAATACAATTCCTGATTGATGCATTTGGATTTGAACTTGAAACGTAACTTTCATTCATAAGGTGTGCTGCCAATTCTCCTGGCAATTTATATAGGAGTCCCCTATGCAAAAATATACCGCGTACACTTCGTAAACATGCGTATATCGAAAAAAACACCCTTCTGAGCGCATAAATACCTCTCTTTTGTTTTTCTCGAATCTGTTTTCCTCTCACAGGACTTACAAACATAAAAACACACTACCAGGTGAATCATTGTAAGCCATAACCTTAGTTATTCCAGTCTAGAATGATGTTTCTTCAGGGTGTGCTTCCTGCATGAGAATTCCATTAGAAAAGAATAACGAACATTGGTAAGACTTTTGATACACTGTTACTATTCAGTACACTGTACCTTCCCTAGCTAATACTAAACAAGTATAAAACAAATTCCCAAATCTGTTCAAAATACTTCGTTTCTATATATAATATATACAGATAACACAAGTAAATGTTCCTCAACTAGTAGTAACTTAAGGAAATACTTGTAAGGTAGGCTGTAATGTTACACACACTATGTATTGCATATGTTAGAGTTGCACATCTAAGAAAACCTTTGTAGTAAAGTTGTAATCTTAGAATTGGTTTTTTAAGCAAAATCGGAAAGATGTGTAGGAGTTGTTTCTTTGCATTTATTTAACGTACACAAGTAGATAAGAGTAGGCTTGTTTTCAATGTGAATGTAAGTAATGTAAACTGATACACTGCGGCAGTATATTATGACATACAAGAGAAACGCGAAAAGAAAGCAAGTCAAGCAATGTCATTAAAAATTCAAGACAAGCACACCATTATTTTCCTTAGCGTAGCTAACTTCTGCTTCTCAATGTCTCTTCAGTTCTGTTACTTTTTCTATTCTGCTAATAGAAAGAAACTTTTGTGAATTCCCTATCGCCATTGTATTGTTTTCTATACGTATAGAATATATTTACAAACACTGATTCCATCAAAGTATCAAACAAATGCAATATCGTCTGCACCAGATATAAGTAGATACTGTAAAGTCGAGTCGGTATGATTTGCATGCACTAATATCTTGTTCAAGCTTCCAAATGGTCCCCGCATCATTTCCTTCACGACTTGGAATGAATATCATTTCTTATTTTAAAATCAACTACCCTGTACTGTGACTTACTGTTCTGTGAATCTACTTTTTTGCATTACGAATATAAATTTTCTTTTTCAGTAGCACTTTTCATGTATAAGGCGTTTCTTATAAGCTACACGCAATAGTTTTATTTCCACTACTCACGACATTCCCCAATTCACTCCAACAACTATTTTGTCACCACACGACGACATTCTTCCTGTGTTCATTGTACCGTTATGTAATATCTTGTACAGATCTAATGCAATCTAAATTCAAAATGAAGTGAGAGAGGCGCTTACAAATCTAAGCAGAAAGTACATTCCTATACATTTCAACATAACATCAAATCACTTTATCAAGCTTATATTGGAATATAGAATTCAAAGGGCTACTTCCTTATAAAAGGGTGTCTTGTAAACGGTTTTATATTTGTGGTGCACTTTTTCAGTATAATATTTTCCCCCGTAACGTGCAACTGTTATGTTTCTTTTAGTGTATATTGTATATTGTTATACGAATCATGAATCATTATCGTTGCAGCAAAAGGAGATAAGCGTATGAGTTTATATACAGGGGTATATAGGTATACGAGTCATCAAACAACCATCCGGGCGGTTAAAACTTTCATTAAATACCTCATTTATTTAGAAATCTGCTCTGGCATTTTTCAACACTTGTAGTAATAGCTATGAAGCTACTACTTATTACTCTTGTATTTGTGTATGCATGCATGCATTTCAAATCTTTTGATAGAAGCGCTCAATCTTGGTCGTTAGGCTGTATTAAAGAAAGCACGGCGAGACAAACCTTACCATCAGCTATCTTTCCGCACAAGAAGATTTGAACGTGGAAGGGAATTTTGTTTTCGTTAGTAAGGACGGATATATCTTCCTGCTCGACTGCACTGGAAGAAGGGCAAGGAAAGTGGAAAATACGAAAGAGCGAAAAGGTACATATAATGAGAGAAAAAGTCAAGTAAAGACAAGCTTATTTGTCATGACATGAGTCATGAAGAAAATAATAAGCCAAAGAAGACACTTCGTAAATGTTACATCAAGTGGAGGAAAGAGCGCTGACTTCCGTTATTATTAGAGAGGTAAATACTTCTACACTTGGATCTTATAACACAAAATTATTATATATTTCTGCAGTGCAACATTTACCTATACATGCCTGCTATATTTGTGAGCTTTTCTTTTTACATAGCAAGAGCAAGATGTTAGAAGAAATTCCTGGCTGTCGTCAACTTGCAATTGTTGCAATAACCCAACAAATGTCTTCACTAGGCTTTTGAACTTGCTGAAATTACTCTTAAATCATTACATGTGGTGATACTACACGGGACGTTTTCGTATTTATCGCCGAATACCTGTTTATTCATATTTTCAATTACAGATAAGTACATATCGCTTATAAATAAATCTTTGTGACACTTCATTTTTTGAGCGGGCATGGAAGGAGGATTTTCTACATTTCCACAATCTGTTAAGAAATTCTGTAAGCCAAATATGCCATGTTATGCTACCTGCATTTATATTAGATTTCCTTATATTAGAACGTATGTAATCGCACGTATATTTTTATCGAACCTAATTTTTGAAAAAGGAATAGCTAAAGAAATCGAGAAGTATGAAAGAGTCGTATAATAAGCGAATAAGCGTATAAGCGAATAAGTACAATCCTTTAATTAGTCATATTTATAGTCTTGTAAAAAATCGGCAAGGACTTCAATAAGCATTCTCCACTAAGCTTACCACCAATACGAAAAATCGTTTGGCACTATTGGCACAACACGGATGTAGTGGGCGTTTTAGAATAATTAGTAAAATAAATATTAAATACAAATATTTTTACAAGCTATACTTGAGTAGTTTAGTATATAATATCAGGAAGAGCTGTAGTACCGACCAGTGTCCCAGTAATACAGACCGGGTTCTTGTTAGTTACAAAAGACTTACATCGAAATAAAATTGAAAACTACAAAGGAAGATACGAAAACGTGGCATGATAATCTAATGTCTCCACAAGATATATCGTTGCTTATGTTGAGCTAAATTTTTAGGTCTGCTAACACTGCCGAAAGTCACGTCGGTGGTACAGATATAAAAAGTTTGATATAATAAAATCTTTTCCTTCGGGCTCCCCTTTCTTGTCTACCCACCCTCAGGATTCTGTTTACGTGTTGATAAAAAATATCCTAATTTTTCAAGATTTTGGCTATTATTCATTTCATTCATAGCGCTCCATTTGAAAAAGGACACGACATGTATTTGACACGGTGTTTTTCTTGTACGTTTCTCTAAACGACTTAAGTCAGTTGTGCTCTGTGCCTCCTTTGCTGGGGAACGAAGTGAACAACGCGAAATGACATCATTCACTGAATAATAAGGACCCATAGCGAAAACACTGTCAGTTCAACTTTCTCTTTACTCCAGTTATGATTTGAATAATGAGATTTGAAATTCAGTGTTTCGGATCACAACTCCAGTTTCCTTCAATCTCAACAAAGACTGCACTGCAATATTTGCGCTGTCCTACAAAATAACAAAATTATAAAAACTTACTTCCACGTTAACATTACCGCTATCTTGCATTGTGTATTATTCTGAATCTGAATTCTAATGGATGTTGAGTTGAACTGCAAACAACTTAGCACCCATCTACGGAGTAAAAGTAATTAGACTTTCAAGGATGATTTATATGTATTTTAATATTAAGCACATAGATAAATTATTCTGCATCTAAGGCTGTCTACTTATGTAATATTTTGTAAAATGTCATTGTAGTCAAATTCAATTACAGGTACAGTTATAATAAAATTGTTAAAAATGGTATTAAAGAACGCAATAAGGAATTGAACAAAGTAGGCCGTTTGCTAAGCAAACCAATCGTAGGACAAAGTGGAAGGAAAGTTTAAACTACCTAGGAACATTTAACTTCCTCCTACCTGTGTTGACAAAATGAATATTTCCATTCTATCCAACTCTAGTCTTCTCCTCCCCAGAGTAGAAGAAAGGTTTCACAGCCAATACATTTCATCTTGTTGTGTGACTCGGAAAGCCAAAGCAGACAAACCGAGACAGATGAAGGTCCCTAGACGGGAAACTTTGATCGCATTTCATTTTCAGTGGAAACCGCTAGACACTAGCTATTACATAAGTAATTAAACACTCTTTATTCATTGTAATAATGCACACACCTATATCTTTATATGATTTTACTTTGAACATGCTTCCACATGCAAAATTCTTTAACGGCCCAAGCACACATATCTCTGTATTGAACACTATAAAGCCTTTATTGTCATATTTGCTACATAATTAGAATAACTAATATGCATTAAATTGGTAGCTTTGATGGTGTCTTATTGTCATAAATGTAATACCTAAACTCTACTCTACATTACCAGTTTTGGAATGTGCAAATATTACAAAGGGAAAAATTGAAAATTAACACTAATTAATACATAAGTTACATACATCACTGAAATTGTTAATTCAGATTTTATTTATCGTTGCTGTAAGAGAATTCGAATAATTTAAATATTTTTACTTCCAATACTAAAGCAATTCATACCAGTATTTATTTGATGGAAGGTATAGTTAAAAAAATGAAATATCCATGATGTAGAGGTCAATCCGCCTAGGCCATTCTTACCTCTTTACATAAGTAGTCAATTACGCAATAGAGTAACACACGCAAGAAATCTTCGTGTAAATATTGGTAGAGTTCTCTAGCACTAAAGTTTAGTCAAAACATTGAAAATGCACACTCATATGGCTATTAGGACATTCCACATTCCAGCTTTCCTGTGCAACATCTACGGTATTTTTGGTGTTATGTACAATATATTTGTAGGAAATGCATAACAGAGGCGAATAACTATCCTAGCACCATATGCAAACAGCAAATAGTGGGAAAGTCGTATTTTATTCTTCAGGTTCCCCTACTTGAAAGCTATGTGAAATGGAAGGAAGAAGGTTGTCGTGTTGCGTTATGAGAATGTTGAAAACGAGAAGTCTCTCTCCTGAGAGTTTCATCTGTGGCATCAAGTAATCCTTTGATTCATTGCCGTAAAAACATAGTTATTTAATGCAGAGTAATATTTCGCTTTCTTGCATTTCATAAAGTTACATTCCGTCTCATTACCTTCCAAACTCTCCTGTCGTTATGTAACCATTTTGTACGGAATTTATCTGTTACTTTTACTTTCCCTTGGAGAGTATCACTATTACTTGAAATTTTTCCATGTGCAAACATCTCCATGTCTGCACGTACTTTACTTGGTTGGCAAGTTGGGTACCCTTACGTATAACAAAATATTCACCTTATCTAAGCTTAGGAATGTATGTGTTTACTTCTTTGGCTGCATTAAATAACTACTCTTGAAAACTATTTACAAAATTACTAATCTACATACTGCACTATATCATCTATATGGCATTACACAATAATGTACCTTCAGCCATCTAGCTACTTGTAAAGTTTCCAAATAATACAGTACACCATACGTATAGGATTTATCTAAAGATAAGAGGTATGCATTTACTATGCAGTGTACCTATGCAATTTTCTTGCAAGTATTTCATTTCTCTCCTCGTCAGTGGAAAATGTTCTTGAATTAGGGATCTGTTTATGGGCAGCAAATAGACAAAGATGCACAGATTTCTCCCCAAACGATGCAGTTAGTCTTAATGATTTACGTTGCGGCCCTTACGGAGCCCATCATGCGTAACACAACCATGTGCTTCTCCTTTATGTAATTCTATCTATCCACATCTACTTTATCTCCCATTACGTTACATTACTCTGTATTATGCATTCATTTCGTTCCCTTTAGGGGCTAATCTTTGAATAAAATGTAGAAACACACGCATAATATATACGTATGGCCTATTAAACTTCCATTTTTACGGATATAGACAACATAACAGTAACAAAAATGTTCTACAATACATGTATAAGACCTATTTATCTGTTTATTGCACAAAGTATCTCTCATATACCTACCTACACTCAAAGAAAATGCCTACAGCATTTTCTTTGACTAGTGTGCTTACGATTCACCTCCTCCGCTAAACAACTAACATCGAAACAAACATTTTTTCCGTACAAGAGTCAGACAATATCCTACGACCTAACTAAAAATCTGCACGAAAACGGAAACAAAATTGTGTATTGCACCTACTTGGTAATCTATATCAAGATAAACCAAATTGTCAAAGTTCAATAAGTAATAGTCCTAGGTATTCAATGTTTTTTTAGCGAATTTTATAGGCTGTTTCATCTCCTTGCCAAGTTTACAGAAAGAAACTCTAATTTGATATTTGCATTATAGCACAACCTGTTACACATTGAATGGATGGTAAGTGCTCAGATTTGTTGAAACTAAAATTCAATATTTACTAAATATTTAGTTCACAGTAACTTTTAATAAAAGAGGACTGCAAATGCCACTCAAAAATTGAAATTGCATATACGAATGAATATGAATGAATTTCATTTATAACAGGTGCAGAATTTTCATGACTAGAGTAAAGACTGTGTTGACAATACTTAATTGGTATTAGTCCTCCCAAAAAGGTATCGAATTAGTTGCATACATAAAACTACTTTAGGTAACTGGGTAAATTAAGTTGATTATAAATTGGGCATTCTGTATAAGAAAAGGCCATCTGAGTTTAGTGTGATGCAAGATGCAATAAAAATGACAGAGATACTGAATTTTCCAAACCAACATGTTCTGTTTTGCCGACAAGTTCTATTACTATTTCTTTCATCCGTTGTTCTCCTTTCATCTTAAGATATGATTTTATCTCATCGTCCAAAAGCCAATAACTACGAAAGGAAACCCATCTGAATGGAACAACTCACTGGATACTGGTTTACTTAGGGATATGGATTGGCATTACGTAGCTATATACTCATAATAGATATATCTCAAAGTGCCTTTACTTAGCATTGTGTGTGAAAATGATAAAGACAAGAAAGAACAAGAATTCATTCTCTCTGTTGGTTTTCTTTAGTTGTGACTGTAATATCAGTGGCATTACGCGTGGATAACCTCTAAATCGACATAAATGTAGCCATAGTGCATATTAGGCCATTACTATTGTTATTACTATTAGTACCTATCTTGTCGTGTCCATTACTTTTGTGTCACAATATTGTAGTAAGACAGAAATATACGAAATGATACATTGAGTGCCGTATTGCGTGCCTTTTCCATATAGAACATGTCTATATATGTAATAATACGCATTTCTTATTGCCCTCCCCACTACAAACACTTTTAGTTACTTTACTTGAGGTTTACTACGAAAATTGCGTCTTTACTTAATGCACGCAAGGTCTGTCGAAAGACATAGAGAAAGTGATCCAGAGAGAACCAAATGAAAGGCTGAGTAGTGGCTCACCATAACAATTCATATATACATAGATAAATTGCCATTATTATGACATATATAAGAGTTGATACAGTTTAATTGAGGAAATAATATCTATGTGGATAGTAGTCTTTCTTTCTGGTAGTATCATAATCATTATCTGGAGAATTACGATTACAATTTGGCTTGATGTAGTATGTGTCTGCTTGCCAACATAAATTCATACCTAAGCGACATTCGTAGAACCGCGACCCTTCTTTACAAGTCCATTTTCTTCTTTTCCTTCATTGATACCTAATTCAATAAACGTTTTAAATAGTAGTGGGAAAAGGGAAACCTTATTATGATGAATTTATCCATACAATTTGTTGCATTATGTCAATTAAGACATTTGTGTTCCGAGTTACATTTAAGAGGGAAAATTTTTTTGATTAAAAGTATGATTATTAAATTGAATAAATAATGGTTTTTATTTAAATGTCCTGCGACAAACTCCAAAATTCACTCCTGATCATAAATGGAATTGTCCAACTCCCTCATTTCTGGAAAATATGAGCAAAACAGTGTACGAAAGATGGTACGTAAATATATAATTGAATGCCAACATTAATATCTCTGTGGTACTAGTTGCTTCATGCATAAAGTGTAGAGAAAAGCAAAGGTACTTAATGTGCTTTCTACTGGTGTGTCGTCCTTCCTGCATAATGATGTGATACCAGAGCGATATACATTCATAAATCATAAGCCAGCAGTAGTCTCTTTTCCCACAATAATATTCTGCACGATCGCTGCCCTCCTAAAGATAATTCTGCTAAATCCAATTCATAAATAGTTCCATTGTGGCATGGAGCTTAAAATTGCTGCTATTTGCATTATTATGAGTTAAATTTAAATCCCATTGTTTTCATTTGCCTCATAGGAAGGACTGAGATGAATCAGAATACTGTATCGTGTCTCATTCCACTTTCCACAAATAGTAAATAGGTTAGAAAATATGTAGAATTTTACTGTATGAGGTAAAAATGTGTATTAGTTTTGCGTATCGTAATTAATAATATTGATCGTGACATCGTGGTAAACAAATATATGTGCAAAAATAATAGTAGGTATTAAAATTTATAGAAGGAGAAAGTTGGTTTTGGTTGGAGAACGAGTACATGGAATGAGAGGACAATCAAAAGTAATGTTATTTGAATGTATAAGAGTGTGAGAGTAAAGACCTTTATCGTGGATCGTAATAGTGAAACTGGATGTAAATTGAAGTCTCATGGCTATACTCAACTCACATACAGTTCCATGCAACGATGTCTTGTCCACTTTCGGGGAGATAGAAGAAATCCAAGTTAAATCTGAAATACGTGCCTACAGTTGCTCCTATATATATACCATTAGGTATATTGCTCCTACTAACGTGAGAGAAGACATTCAAGAGAAAGGCATTTCTTTAATATTAGCACAAGAAATAGAATCTTGGGAAATGTGGCCGTCTCCTTGAGTACATGCATGCACATACATACTACATATTACAACTGGTACAAATACACAACGATTGCACTGCTCTAACAGTTTTCAACAAGAGAAACTGCGGATCGAACCTAAAGCTTGCGGTTGTAAATGTTGAAATTATAGTTTCAATAGGTTAAAACAGGAATGTCGCTTGCCCTCGTCTCGTCTTTCTGCTTTCCTTTCCTCTGTCCCATTTCCAGTCAGACTGAATACAAATTCTTAGGTAAAGTAGCATGTACATGCTATGATCACAGACCAGAGGAAAAACACGGCAAGTGAACGCAAAGGAAACCAGAGACAAGGACAGTGCACGGAAAGAACAAGACAAATCCGAAAAGGTAGCAATGGCAAGGGAAACAGAAATCGCCCAGAGCCCGAATTCGTTCTTGCATCCGTACAACCTTCCTTATTACTTTTCTTCTGTACAGATAGAATGTGTGTGCAATGCAGACGAGGCTACTAAAATTGAGAATACCTTACATCTACAAGTACAAATAGAAGTTTCATATCTAAAGCTGCGTACATGTGGTTTGCTATGTAGTGCATTTGTCTCGGACTTTTCGTTTGTCTATTTACCCGAGTACAGTGCACAGAATCTTTTATACACAACGTAGTTTGGTTCATGTGCATCCTACCTTTCTTGGTTTTGGTGCGTCTTTAACTTTCGTCTTCTTCCTTACTTTAACTACCTACAATAGCTTTTTGCATGCATGCACGCTCAAGAATAGTTTGTGTAGTAATGGCACATTTTGCGGTTCTGTCCTTTCTCTACATGCATAACATACTAGATACTCCATTCAAAAGTTTATATTTCCCTAGAATAGTTTACCAACAAAACTACACACCCAAGCCATATCTAACCACATTTGCAATGCAACTTAGGTATACTGTTCTGAGAAGGTATCTCTAAAGAAATTATTACACAGAATGGAATCAATAATATTTTAATACTTGACTACTTTCCTAGGGTAGTTCAAAACTGGTGAAGACACAGAAGACACACCACTACAGATACAACTGCTGTATATATGTAGTTTATCGATGTACTAAATATTGTACTTTGGTTTGTAACTATGCATGTATAGATTCTGTCCCTATACACTTAACTTTCTCCATTCTGATCCTCTCTTCCCATAAAACTACATGTAATCTGTGGGAGAAATGTGACGGAAAAAATGGGCAAGGCTGATGTGATAGCAGGATTTATTCGAATCTCCTGTCCATTGTGGACTAGGCTCTTTTTACGGTGTGATTTCTTCCAGTTGAACACCATTCTTGGAACTTTCCTAGTCCTATGAGCCCATCTATATATATGTACATCTATATTCCTTCAGACAGAATCTATACTATTCACGTAACACAGAGAGATAGCTACCCTGCCCTGTAAACTGACATACATACCTAAAGAAACAATAGTCGTACATATTATGTACTAGTAACATCCTGTGGATGTATGAACACTCTGTTAGTAACTAACGTAATATGAATTTGAGTTAGTTGTGTCAGCCTTAAGGAGAGAACGGAGGGGACCCGTAGTTTTGTCTGATAAAAGGAGGAGAGCAGACAATATACATATCTAGGTGCAACATATATATAACACAACGTGGATAGGATATGCACTGCTATTATTACTTTGAGAGTTGAACTCCTTGCTACAACTGTGATCCATGAGAATCGCTCGACTGTATCATTTTGATACAGTCATTCACTTTGACTTCACTTCACTGACCAAACTATGTAGTGTGTACCTACTATCCTAAGAGATACTTTCCCTTCCCTTGCATTTGTCAGCTCTGGTCTGGTTAGGTTGAATTTTCAGGTTTTGGCTGAATTGGCTTGCCCTCCTTCTTCCTACGACAGTAAATATACAAAAGTCTCATTCTACTCTCTAATGGTATAAAATGTGTGGCTGACTTGACTTGACTATGCTACACTCTATTGTCCTCCGTCCTGTCCATCGCCGTGTTCTTACTTTCTCCCCAACTCAACTACATCGATACGATATGGCATGTTCTTTTGCACCCTCCAATGCTCTTTTTCAAGATCAGTCAACCAGCAAGCAAGCGAGCGAATAAACTGCCTACAACTTTTTCAACCTTTCAGAATGGACAAATATATTTCTTATAAAAGTAAAACTACATTCTCTAATACAAGTTATTATAATTAACCCAGGGAATTACCATTACTGATTTTTCTACCTGAGCACGAATGATACCCAAGCAAAACATTTCAATTATTGTGGATTAAAGTTCGAACGCACTCTGAAGTAATGTACCAAAATATCCCGTCATGGTCCTTGGGTGTAATTTCATGTATTCGCTGGAAGGAAACCCTGTAAAAATGTATAGCTTTGTCTAACTGAGTCCATTCTATCAGATTATATCACATTAAAGTCATTGTTGCCACAATCCATTTGATCCTATCCTCTTGTCATTTCCTACTCGCACAATTCACACTTGACTGGAAAGGGATCTTTCCCGAAAAGAGATCCATTTAGAATTTATTTATTTGATTTATTAAATATATCTACTGAATACAGTAAGGTAGAAAAAAGCGGAATAACGCTAAAAATCAATGTATCTAATAAATATATATGTAATCAAATAATAGACATATTGGAGACCAAAATAAGATTAATAATGTTATTTGAAACAGCTTGAAAACATTTTATGATCCTTTTACTACTAAAAACTCTAATCCGAAATGTGACACTTAATTTCCAAAAACCAAAACATAAGTAAGCTATTATGTAACATGGATATTATTTGCATTATAAGAATACTATTATTGTCGGATGGAGAAGACTAGGACTATTGTAACTTTTCAAGTTCAAGAACTGTAAGAATAACTCAGATACATTGATTCAGCCTTCCCATCAAAGAGGATTCAGATCTATTAGAGGAAGGATCAAAAATCAATCAGAGAGGGGCATAAGGCTTTCGTAGACAACCATAGAATCTGGTTTGATGTGATGAAATGTGATTGGAATCTTATCCGAGGGGATGAGAAGATAAAATGAATTGAGTGGATAGAATAAAACTGACTCAGTTCGTGTTCCCTGTCCTTCGTGATCTTAAGTGGGTACTCCTTGACAATGACGCTCTATTCTTTATCTCATAAGGGTTTCATTGTTCCATAAACCTTTTATTTTATTTTTCTTGCACTTCTTAAGGGTTCTTACTTACATACTTCCTACAAGTGTTCTCTTACCTATTCCAAAACTATTTCACTTTGCTTCGTCCTCCTAATCTGCAGCTGTTAATCCTTTAGTTAGCAGGTTATGTTGTGGCACACCTCTTTTATAATTAACTTTTGATATCTTGGTTTTTAATGACAAAGTCAAGATATTTATTTCCCTGTTTGATTTGGACTTGAGTATTTTGACACAGAAGTAAATTTATGAACCTGCAAAACTTTTATTGATTTATTTGCAGCTTTTGATCAAACTGTTCGTTTACCTGTATTTGCATCTTGCAACATAATGTTCAATTTATTTAGTAATACTTTCAAATTAGCATTTTATTTCCGATGCTATTTTCTAATTTAGTACACACTTTTGTATATTGTACTATTTGCATTACAATGTCCTCCACTGAAAAAAGTCGAAATGTTGAGATTTGAGAACGAATGATATCTTCCTCGTTTTCCTTTGGTAAGCAATTATTACTTACTGCAGCGTTCTTTATTTTGAATATACCCAGTATTCCTATACATCTTGTAAATTAAATGTATAGTTAGATGATTGAAATCTGTCCAGCTATCTAATTTAGAATTGGTATTCTCGGTTTATATTATAGTGAAGTGAGTTTACAATAATGCGAAATGCCATAAAAGCCTCTTGAGAAATGCTCTTGCATCATAATCGTCCATCAATTCCGTTTCACTTCACATAGCAGTCACAGGTTAGAATTTAGTGGACATATTTGTCAATTATGTCGGAACGGACTAGAGACCTTTTCTATCTATATTCATAGCAAGTTAGGCGTCTAGTCGTATACAATGGACGTGCCGGACGCACATGTCATACATAAGTAACATAAGTACTTTCGTACATAGTTTCCCTTTTTGAACATTCTGGTCGAGGTGGGAGCTCTCGAAACGCTACAAAGACAGGAAGAGGTAGGTCATTCACTATTTCGGGAAGGTTTTGAATTGGAATCCGTAATATAGGAAATAGCTGAAAGAACCCGAACATATTGCTATCCGATTGGACGGGAACATTTAATACCACTGGCAGGATGTGGAGGTGATATGTTGTTGTGTTTGCAGGCAACGCAACGCACCTCATGTCAAACTTGGCCACTAACTTAGTTTTACTTTAAAGAGTTTTTTGCAAATAGGAAAACTGTGTTTGGAATATTATAAGCATTTCCAATACTCCCAGTAAATTCTACGTCAGAAAAGCAGCTAATGTTATTTACTCACATAATATGTACCTGTACCTACTTTGTTTTGTTAGTGTAACTCTAACCAAAATATGTACTACTGCTTTTTTAAAGTCCTAACTTTTGTATGAAGTGCTTCTTAACTATGCCAGACTCACGTACTTAGTTTAAAAGTAGGTATCTAATCCACTTATCATGTTTTGTTACCAGAGTGTTTTGTCCACGTGTACTTATGTACCATCTTATCTATTCCTTGTCCTTTTGTGACAACTAAAACATACTTAGCACATATAAAATTTACCATCTGTACTGATTGTCAAACAAGCTTTTAATACTTGGAGAAATTGTTATCTTCAACAGATCTAGAAATATAATCGGATATCTATTCTGTGCTAGGCGCAGCACAAAAAATCGCTGTTTTTGCAATAATTCCCTGTAATTCCCCGAAAATCTTATTTATTTATCTGTAAGTGCCATGCTATTTTAGTAAAACCATGTTAAGGGGGGAAATCTTTCAGAAGCTATTTCCACAGTACTTTAGTTAACATTTCCATATCTAAATTATAGTAAATTATAATCTCTGTCACTGAGACTTTGTATAAGACAATGAGACAGGAAAGACGTCTCCTGCAAAAATAATTGTTTTGATTTTGATATATTGACAGTTTAATTAATTAAAATACTGGACACAAGAAAACTGAGTCAACCAATATGTAAGATTGGAGCATCTGGAGATGAAGAAAACATAAGCTTGAGTGTCCTATTCTTATGCTTCAAAATATTGGTCTCGGTACTACATCCTTTTGTATTTTTACTTAAATAGGTCGCTTTGGGGTACCGTAAGTTTTCTTTTAGGTCGAAGTTATGATCTCAAGATATGAAACTCATTTATTACAGCCGACAATTCACTAAATACTTATTTTGAGGATTGTGTTTGTAATTAATACTTAACGAGATCTGAAGAATTTTACAAATTAGTAATATTCAATTTAATTATGCACTTTTTACACTTATGGCTAATAGTTCTTATATTTTTGATATCTTATTATTTGTGTGCTATATTTTTGTGATCAGTTGGTATTCCTACAACTAAAATTACGCTAATGTCATTCCTACAACCTATCATTTTATATTTGAATTGTCCATTTGTTTATTTTAGGGAGAAATCGAAGTCTAATTTGTACAAAACAATTTTTTGATTTCAGTTGTTAATTGAAAATTCTAGAGCAGTAGAAGAATATTAGGAAAAAGTATTCTGTTGGAAATTTACGGTGAGTAGAATATTTGGTACACAGCAGTGCCTGGAGAGACGAACTAGAAATGGGATCTTCATCTAAAATGCTGGAGCTACAATGCATGTGCACTGAATTAGTAATAACGTAGTGAAGTTTAGTACCGTAGTAATCGCCGAAAGAAGCTTAAAAATCGACTTTTCTCTCTGGTAACGTGGACTTGACTTTCCTTTAGAGTTTTAGTGGCTTGGCCGATGTGACGTGAGCGAGTGTGTTGAACACGAAAGCATTGACTTGACTTTCTCTACTTACTTTCTTCTACTGAACTGGAATAGCTCTTTGGGTACTTACCTAACTGCTTGACTTGACTTTCTTTTTAAAGTAGAGAAGTCCAGTCAGTTATTTACTCCAGACACCAGAAGACCAAATCTACGCAGTGAAGAACACGATGATGTGGTACAGTGTAATGTACACAGAAGTGTCATAGTTAACTCCGGTCGTCGAGCACAGATCTCCTAATATTATTCTTTGTACCTATCAGTACACATACAGCACAGCACACTCTCCCTAAAATACCAAATACCATGCATTGCCAAAACCACCCAGCCAAACAGTACCTATATACACGTGCTAAACATAAAATACTTCACAATATGTAGCTACTACTATATAGACCTGTTAAATTTTTCCTAAACTAAAACCTCTTCGTATGTGCATTTTGCTAGAGCATCTTATCATTGTATGTACATATAAAAGCCCAACTTATGAACAGCGGAAAAGTCTATAGTGTATTAGGTGTGTATGATATTATTTATGTAGTATCTGTATAAAATATCTGTTCAGAAAAATAATACCTGGAAAGTTGTAACGAGTAAGTACATGCTTCGTAAAGAGAAATGCCTAGGCAATTGGTAATAATACCAACAAGTATACAGAAATATAAGATACTACCTCACATACAAAATTCGTTCGGGAATTTCTTGCTCACCTGAACGAATATGTCTTTAGGCTCTAATGGATATAACGTGTATTGTATGCTATAATGTTTATATAGTAAGCGCAGAAGCTATATATTTAATAATGGTCTATTGTTTGCTTTCTTTCCTTTCCGCAATTACCTAAGATTTAATCAGGTCTGACACCACATAGTTGACAGTAGTCATAATCCTTTACTTTCCTATCTACACATACTGCCTAAAACCTTATAAACCTAAAATGTCTACACAAGTTCACCTCTACATACCTATAGGTATATTGTGCATTTCTATTTATATTCTGTACACAGAATAGCTTATATAATAATCTCATATTGTATGTTTACCTCTTTACAAGTATTCGGCAAGTAGGGTACTTACTTTCTTCACATACTTGGCAGAGGTTTACGGTTTACGTTGTGGTGCTAATATTGATATACTTTGTGTATACCTAGAATCAACATTGCATTAGTATTTTCATTTTCTCTTTTGCTTTCGCTAGGAACACATTACATTAAAACTTGACTCAACAAATCCTGATTTCATGTACCTGAGATGTCTATGTAAAAGATCCAGTCAATATTTCTTGATATATCTGCGTAGTGTAGTGCGGGTAGTTCGGTTTTTATGTCTACTTATACACTCTTGCTGGTATCTATATCTCCTTGTAGTTGTGCTAGATACCCATCTTATAATTCTGCGGTTGGCAGTAGAGTCCTAATTCCATCCTTCAACTCATCGTTGGCTGGCATGGCGTTCGTTTGCTTTATTTCTGTTTCCCAAGTGCTTATTCATGCAATGACTTTCCAGCTAGCAATGCGCTTTCCACATAGTCTTTTCTCCTGCCTCTCAACCATTTCAACTTAAGGCATTACTCTTGATATAATAAGGGAAATTGTTAAGTGTACCAAAATAGTTATTCAGGTTATACCTATAGGCGAATATTTTCTGTTTATAATGCAGTATAGAGATAAGGTATTATAAGGACAGAGCGTTGCGTTGTTGTGGTGGTGTAAAAGATAGATAGGAGTAATGGGGTAAATATAAGGTATTAGTATCACAGATAGAATGTGTTGGTAAGTCGCTATAGGTAAATGGAGTCGAGCCGAACTCTACTGTTGTGCTCTGAGTGAACGAGAAAGTCTTTCAGGGTGCTTTTCTCTGTCTCGTCTCTTATTTATACTCTACTTGGCTTCAGATTACATGGCTCGATGAATGCTTCAGCTTAGCTCTCTCACATCGTACTATTTTATTGTGTACAATGTAACAGTATTTGTATCTGAATCAGTGGAATTCACCGAACTAGGTCTTACCGTGCACTGCTTTTCCATTGCATTCTCTACCTCTGCTCTGGCTGGTCTTCTCTCTTTCCCTGATACCTCCTTCAAATCTTGAGGAACATTTTACTTTGTATCTGCTGCATTAATTTAGTATTGAGGGGTTGAATTATATTTATTCAGAGTCTGAGAACTAGGTTGCAAATTTTCTTACTGAGTTAAATACAAGTCTAAAGTTAACACGAAGCGAAATATACTAGTGTTTTAAAGCAATTCATATAGGTAGTTTATAATAATTAAATCAGGGAGCTGGCATAAATTACGCAGTCACCCCTACACCCTATGAATTATTATTATTAGATTATTACTGTACTAATTAATGCCTAATAAAAAGTAAAAAGGTCTAAAGTCTAAAACTCGACAATAACGTCCTCGTCTCTGTTTTACTAAAATTAATATTTTCGAAAAGAGTAATTTATGTATGAAACATTCGTTCAGGAGTGAAATTATTTTACATGCTTACATTAGTTTAATTTAAGGATGGTGAAATGGGAACAGATTATTATGGAAGAATATTTAATGTACTGCTTTATTTATTATAAGACCTAACATTTAGTATATTGGGATAGGAAAGATGTTATTGATGCTTTGGCTTTATTATTGTTATAGGATATTGACTTTATTGACTGAAGACCATTGCTTATCTTGGACTACGACCTTGCACCTGAAGGCCTGCATTGTAGTTGCCCGACAACAGACTAACATTGTGCCTCTCACAACCGGCAGATGAATTATTGACGGTAGTTGCTGGAAAAACATACTGGAAAGAGTCAATCTCTCTGCCTGCCTGAATCAGATAGACTGAAATAGTGGTCTGAAAAATAGTGAATAGTCGTACTCTCCATTAAAGGTGAAGTCCCCGAAATGACTAAGCTCTACCAGTCAGAAAGGGCTTTCATAATAGCACCATCGGACGCTTGTTTGGTCACTCAGGTTGCATACGGTGTATGGGCAATAATATTTATAGTCATAAAGAATGTCAATTACACCAATTAATAGTTTATTTTTTATGGTGTTGTGCAATAAAGCGTAGTTTAACGACTCTTTTTATCCATGATCTGTGAATTTAAATTAACAAGCATGAAAAATGTTATGATAGACTAAGATATGATAATGCAGTGCATATTGTACGCATAATGTATATTAAAGAAAACCTATGTGTAGAAAGAATTTAAAAAATAAGCACATATCTTGGTCTGGTAAATATATAGGTACACTATACTACTTAGTTACAAAAACTTTCCAAAAGTTTCTTTGGCTAAATCATGTTAAATTCTTTTACTCTGACAGGTAACTAATATTTATGTTGCGCAACTGTATGCATATTAAGAAAAATATTTCTACAACGCAGTAGTTCAAGTGCGTACTTGCGTTATGAACATACCATAACTAATGCAACTAATTTTACTCTACGTTGACAAAATCGTATTGACTTTTGTGCGGGCTAAGGCAACTCTTCCCTTCCTTTTTAAGTAGGTATCTGTTTTTAAATACTGTGTGATATGGTTTTCCCGGTTATACATTATTACATTAGTTGCAGGGTTTGATATAGAAACACCAACATTCCGTTAAGTTCAGCATTGAGGTTAGTTGGTGAAGTAGAAAAGTTGGTTTATTTAATGTCAACGGTACCTTAGTGGAGTAGTTTTAAGACTTACGACTAACTGCTATAAAATGTCGGGTCTGCTTTCCTCTGAATGAGTTAGAATAAGGGAGTGGTGTAACCACGTGCAAAACTAACAGTGAAACCAACTTTCCCACACATATATAAATTCTAAGGTAATGTCTATACCAGTATTTCATATCTGTGGCTTCTAGGTGCTATAATATACGATTATACGGTATGTCATGTGGATAGGCACCTAAACATAGTTTTATGGTTCTGCTAAACAAGCTTAACTTTTGACTTTGTCTGCAGAAGCAATCATCTCAAGAAAATATGTGAAGTTCCATCCTGTACTTGGTTAAACACATTTTTGCCCAATGCATAGTTACTTACACTATGTACGCAACTATAAAGCGTAGATTATGGGTTACATTTGTCATATCTGCTACAACTCAGCGTAAACCACCCTTCTTGTTCTCACACAAAAAATGTAGTAAAAACTAGACAAAGTGGAAGTTTTCTTAACAACTCTCTACCCTAGGTAGGTAAACCTTATATATAATGTATGTCGAAGTTTTTATGTCTGAGAAAGTAGTATGCATTTTTAAAATGCTCAAAATTGCCAAAAATAGTAGCAGAACAGTCAAGATGTCAATAACATTAAAGAAACCAAACTTTGTCTTTCCCATTAATTTTAATACAAGAACCAAACAAGAACTTTATGATATTTTGAAATCAGTAAATGATGCACACTGAAGAATGTCCGTCTAAAATATGACCAAAAATAAAATTTATTGCAACCTATAATGCATTTACGGGAACTGCAGCGTGTGTAAATAAAAAATGCTGTGTAGGCTGGTAATAAATGCAGTTGCAATTTCTTCCTTATGTCATAGTCCTACTATGCACATAAAAAACTAAAACCTATACCTCTAACCATTTTCCTTTTTTCTTTTGTGCACAGAACCTATAGTCTTTAGCAAACTATCTAAGTATGTAAATGCCTTTGAGATAAACTTGGAAAAAAACTAAAACGAGGAAACTCACTTACTCCGATACATTTTAGGGTTCGAATAAGAACACTTGAGCAAATAGAAAGTAGAAGTCTTATATAGTAATCACTAGGGAAGTGTATATTCTTAATATGACTGCTGCCATTGATACGGTAATAAGATAGGAAGAGAAGACATTTAGAGGATGTGAGATAGTGTCACTTTTAGTATCGGAAGGATGTGCATGTTTTCTAGAGTTGAATGGATGTTCAGCAGATATTATACCCTACTCCCAAAGATATCCTATAGAGCTCAACAAACATAAAGGTATTTGTAATGTACGTACACATGCAGTTACACTCTAAATGGCTAACACTTCCTTATATGTGGGTCTATTTGTAACAAGACAGTTTACTAAACTTAGTAGCTACTAGTACCAATATACAGCGACTCTGAGAATGTAAGACTATCTAAAGAATTTTATATGCGTGTGTTCTGTACTTAGACACAAGAGAACAGGATCCATTCTTGTATGCGTGAAGCGTGTACAATGGAGACTACATCCCTTGCCTTTACAAATACCGAAATATTCAAGTATGTTGAGTGTTGTGTTCATATGTATAGGAATTTGTGTTTTACTTTCCTGATCTTGCGTAGCGATACTACCTTATGTAGTGTATTGAATACATTGTTACCAGAATATCTGTAACAGAGTAGAAAAAGAAACATGCGAGAATGAATTACGCAGCATATAGAGTACAAAGTGGCGAAGAGCAAACCAGGAGGACTTGAGAATTTAATGGTTTTCCGGAGACTTTGGATTGGAATGAAGTCAAGTCAAGAGAAGGTGCGTACATGCATGTAATGCGTTTTATCCGAGACTCCTTCAGACAGAAAAGTGAGAAAGAAGGTCCAGCCATAAAGCATTTTTGCCATTTTTAGTGCCTACTCATGAGCAATTCTTATGAGTGAGAGGTCGACTGGAGATTGAGGTTCTCAAGAGAGACTGCCACTAGCATGCCACAGCCGTGCACTGCCATCCCGTCCATAAGCCAAGGATCGACATCGACATCCCGACCGACATGATTGCACTGAGCCAAATTTCCCAAGACTCTGCCAATATTATATACTGTCACATATTACGTGTTCTCCAGCCCTACTTAAAAGTCTCTCCGCCTTACCCAACCCTTATGTGCACTTCCTTTCCCTCCTACTATACTTCCTCATTGTCTTAGGTTTTATCTATTTGCATTCCATATCCCAAACTACTACCAAACATTCAATACACTATACTGCGGTGTGGTGCAAAACTCAACAAGCAACATTCTAAACACTATACGACTCTTTTTTCAAGTATCCGTTCAACATTGAACTGTACTTGAAGGCTTTGCAAATACTTAGTAAAAGTCTGAGCCAAAATTTGACAACTTTTGTTGTTTCATTTTCAACCACATATATGATGTATTGACTAGTATGTGTGTGTACAAATATACTGAATGTCAACTTACATAACCTGTATTTTCAAAAGACGTCTCTTAGGCTTCTCCTGCGTCTAAAAACATAAATACTCCTGTAAATCCCCAGATCTTTTTACATCTAAAGCCAGTTAAGTTGATTTGACGTGACTTTTTATTTTGATCTGTCATGTCAGTTGTCTGTCTCGTTACATTTTTATATTAGTTGCTGAAATGCTATCTGTTTTCGCAAATTTCGTGTTTGCTTTGTGAAGTACGTCAACCTAAGCCTTTCAAGTGGTTTGAATCTTGGAAAGCTAAATGAAAATAAACGAAAAGTACATTTATGTAGGAGGACATTAAAGTGATTGGTGAAACTAGGATTTAAAAAAAAATATATTTCTATCATTTCTTATTACTGATGTTTGAATGTAATCAATAAAATGGTTCTTATAAGCTACGGCTGAAATTATTATTGTCGTTAGGCCAGTGGAATAAGTAAACACTAGTGCACTAAAATATTTTCAATTTCATATTTTAAACATCCAGACTATACAGTTGTATAATTTTCAGAGTTTGTAATACACTTATCTATTTCGCTAACTGAAGAAAAACCAATCTTGTGTTCTGTGTGTGTAAGGGAAATAGTTATGAGAAGCTAGCAGTATATTATCCATATGTTTTCTCTGAAGTCTACAATTAAAGAGATAAGTTACTTATATCCGTTGTGAAGTCTTTGATCAAAGTTTTCGTTTCCGAAAATGTGACTGACTGTCAGTATTTCCTTATTACATTATTTCCAAAATTATCTTGCCGAATTAAATGTTCTTTGATGTCTACAAGAAACTTCAAGTTTGTGAAGCATGATTTCATTAAGTTTCCAACTTGAGTAGAACAGAGGAAACCTAATTGGAAGTTATTAGTAGTTTATAGGTAAGTACTATGTTGCATTTGCCATTGTGGCCTACTTAAGTTTCAAAGAGAGATTCTTAATCTACTAAATAAATAGTTACATGTAAGAAAAAGGAAGTAATGGTATCTACTATAAAATGTATACCAAGCGGATAATATTACGTGTACCTAGAGTTGTGCTTCGCTATCCTCAAAAGTAGTTTATTTTCCTCCTTCAATAATAATTTCTTTGATTGACCGTTACACAGTAACCTACAATCTAGTTGTGTCTGTACAGATATATAAAATGATTTTTTCATAAAGATTGCTACCAGATTTCTCCCTATTATGGGTCAGCAGTCCCAGTATACATAGTAACATAGTTAATAGTACATTCTTTTTGCTCATACTGATATTGCACAACTTACGTTAGACAAGAGGAACTTAGCTTAATAGCCATTTCTACTTGAGTGCTAGGCTAAAATAATTTAGTAGAAGTAGAATCTTTATAATAATGGAAAGAAGGTTAATGTGTAAACTTTCTTGGGCCCGTATACTACCTAAGTTCATCTGCCAGTACCCTTATAGATAGTTCCAAATTGGCTCTACCCTACCATAACAACTCATATAATAAACATATGAACAAGATTCTTACAGAGAAAATTCATAGAAGGTCAACTCGTCGGCTAAGCGCAGCCAACTTGTTTGAGAATATCAAAGGAATGGCAATAAACTAAGGTTGAAGAAAAGCTAGGGAAATTGGATTGTTTTGGTACTCAGGAGTTCAAAGGAATACCTATGCATTACAGTAATGTTACAAAGAGAATTTTCATCCACAGCACAATTCATTGCTTTCGTCGACGTTTTCGTGCTATCATCCCTAGGATCTGGGACTATTCAATACAACGAAGTCTCCGCAGCACCCCCGATGGGTGGGTAAGCCACAAATTCAAATTCAAATTCGCGTTTATTAACATGTCATTTAAATCCCAGTTGCAAGAACATTACTGTTAACCAACAACATCAGCAAAATAAATCAAACAAATCTCGCAATTCGCTCTGTATTCGTCTTCCTCAGTATTCTGTGCAGTGAGAAATTCAGACAAACCACAATTTCAACAAATATTAAAGCCAAATATGTATGGTGGTATTATTGATTTTGATTATTTTCTTTATTTTAAAACGAAAGTGCTGTCAGTAATTGCGCCAATAACCTGAAAATTCCGACAAGTCTAATTTGCTTGTATAAAAGAGCTTCTTTAAATGTTAAATGAAACATCGCAGTAAGTTTTTGAAAATGTTAAGAGCAACTTTTAGTAAGGATTTGAATGCTGTATGACGAAAAAATGACCATTGGAAATTCACTTCCTTTATGCAGATCACTGTAGTAATTTTCTTTACAAATTGTTCAATTGCACAATGGTATCCATCAAGACTCAGATATAAAGGGTCTTGTTTGGACGTGTAAATGCATTTGTGATAGAAATCAAATATATATAATACTTTTGGAGTATCATTAAATGCTCTAAATAAAGTAAACTGGAATTCCTTCATTTCTATAATTCTAACCTCCAAATTCATTTAAGAAATCACTTAAAAATACATCATTAAAATACTCTCTCTTCAACACGCTATTAAATTATTTGTAAACATTACGACTATTGTACTATTGTTGTAATGCATACATTTCAAAATTTTAGCCTATAATATACCTACTTTGTGAAAGTGAAGGTAAAACAATTCTAAACTGACTTGCACTTAACTGGGAATGCCATGGGGAAAATGGGGAGCCATGAGCCATTCTGAGACTTAATACGGCTATCAAGTCGAAAGAATGTTTGCAGGATGACTATGAAAACAAGGGACTGTCAGAACCATCAAGGGAAGTTGGAAGAAAATGAAAGTATTTTCTGTAGTGGAAGATAGTCAGAGTAGCGAGAGCAAATCTAGAATTCTACAGATCCCTTTCGTCCATTCAGGCTATTCTTGGTCAAGGAAAAGTAAAACGTAAAGCAAAGCACTGTAAGCAAACGAAGCTAGTAAGTTGAGTTATCTCAATCTCCAGTTAGGTTTTCTTATTTCTTCCAATCCTGAAATGCGAAAGTTGCCCTTCGTCCCAACTCCACTCCACTTCCACTCACGTCAAAATAGGATGATCCAGTTGTTGTAAATTAAATTACATTCTCTTGCGTGTGACTTCCTTTCATTTCTTTGTTGGGTGAATAGAAAGGAGAAAGCTAGCTTACTAACTTACGGATATACATATGTACGTATAAATGGCTGAGACGAAGAAAGTGTATTCGTGTTGTGTAGTATCCCAAACGATTTTTCTAGTGTTATGTCCCTAACCCTTCCTTATTTATTTCGTCTCTGAACAGTCATCTATACTGTACAATACAGCAAAGTAACGCTACTTACTCAAATCATCACATCGCATCACAACTAAACAAGAATGAATAGGTAGAATGGAGTAAAGCACAGCCAGGAAGAAGGTGTAGCCAACTGACTGAATTGAACAGCATAATGGTCCGAAGTTCATGGAATCTTCTACTATACTCAATACAATGGTATACCCCTGTATTTTCAATGTGCAATCCATTATGAGTACAGTCCTACTCTTTTTTGTAAGATTTATAATGGCTATAGATTATCACACAGGGTTTCTCTTTTTTAAGAAAACATAATTGAACAGTAATTCCTTTGTCAAAAAATTCAACATCTGATGCTAATTATGCGATTATTGGTCTGACGAATCATTACTTTTCAAACAGAAAGTAATGTAGTATTGAATAATTATGTTTTTAAACTATTTGTCATATTTAACATCTGCAATTGCTAATATTTGTTTTATGTTCAATCTATTTATTTCTGTAATTGCCTTTAAAATTAATGACACAAAAATTACGTTATTATAATCCAAAGTATTCTTTTCGGCAATGTGATAAATATTTGTGTTTTAAAACGCCCTGTACAGAAGTAAGAATATGATCATTGTGTATTGCGTATCCGGCCTGCGGAACACAATAATGGAACGAATGAATCGAACGGCATGACTATTTGGCTTGGTTTTGGCTAACTACTTCTTATAAAGATACAAAGCGTTAGAGAGTGAAACCGAAAGCCGACGATAGGAGCCAAGCCAGACGCTTAAGCCTGGCGGGGACAAGTTGTTCAGCAGCCTTTATTCCACGTTTTTCTGTTCAGATTTTGACTTGACGAAGGGTTTGCTTGCTACGGGTACTATCCGAAAATGGTTCCTTCAGAGAAAGTCTGCCGTATGAAAAATTTCTCTACAGTTTTGTATAAAGTAGTGGAAAGAGAAAAATAGTAGATTTGAGTAGGAAACCTTATAGCTACGAAAATCCAATCCAGTGAAATTCAACTGTTTACTTCTTCCTCTGAGTAATCATATAGGTACTGTAGAGTCAATGTACCTAATATTGTATCTGTGAAAGCAATAGAAGGCAAAATCCATGTGAAAGTGTGTATTTATACACATCTGTAGGTTTTTAGATTGCATTTTGCACATAGGTGTACCGAGCTATTGAATGTACTGGGTTGCTTATGTCAGGTTAGGTTCATATCGAGTAACATAAGCAATGTTCCGACTTGAGTTTCCTCTGAACTTATATTCCTTCTGTTCTCATACCAATCTGATGCTATTTTTCTTCGACATCTTCAGATTGGCCTTTGCTTGGACTCGTTCTCTAAGTAGGTATGAAAGCATTTCTATTTCTCTTCCTTTTCTAATATACACTATTTTGTAAAGCTGTGATAAAGTAATGTGTATAAATTCATATATAGTTCACACTGCGATGGAAAGTATAAACTATATGAATTGCAATGGAATTCTTTGGTTTGGTTTCTTTCGCTCCAGTTTCGAATGGAATTTAATGCACGGACTTTTTACTTCAACACTTTGAGTGTATGTAGTGCAGAACACGAAGAAAAGGAAAAGTAACTCGCTCGGCAGGCAGGCATCAGAAGAAAAGAGATGAAGCAACGATCCATAATGCTGCATGAAAATTTAACCATCCATTTCATCTAGAAGTTTGAGCAAGAATTGCATACGTACTTACATTTCGTTAGTTCATATAAACTCATTTTATGTGCAGAACATCAAATGCCTAAGTACTTATTAGTTCCTTTTTCACTTTCCCTTCTTATTTTCTCATCGTGTTATATTAAGTATATTCTACTACTACCTAGGTATATGTGTACTCAGGTCGGGCTCTGATGTATGTAGCATAGCACATATCAGTACTAGTGTCGACGTCGACTGAAGGAGAGGATACGCACGGTTAGACTATTTTAATGATACAGGGTACCTATATTATGTACTAATACCCTGGGAGGCATACTTATAGAGCTCATGAATAAAAGCTAGTTTCTGAGAATAAAGATGAATTATAATAGGAAGCCGGAAATATTCTTACAACTGTTGACTGTTTTACAAATGTCTTAGAATAAAACATTCTTGAAGCATCATCAGTGCAGTGTAATGCACTCACTTATTTTCTCTTCTCTTTTGTATCCTTTTATCACTGCAATCATAATATACAAATGTAATACATTTGGAGTATTAAATGTACTCACATCTTGTGAAGAATCATTTAAAGAGCTGTGTGAAATTTGTACTGCAACTACTACTACTTTTACAACGCAGTTCATTCAGAAAGTGATTTTAGCTTTCTTAAAAATAATAATCTCTGCTTGTAAGTATGTCTTAAAAATTCAGTTGGCTGTGATTGTATAAGAAACTAAGGAAAATTCTCTGACTGAATATAAAATTACTTAGTGAGTCGAATAATAATCCTCCGCTTAGTTATACTCCTCTCCAAACGCTTCACAACAGAAGATCAACCGGACTTTCTCTCCCTCCTTATATCCGCCTCTCTTAAATGGCTTCCGAAAAATGTAAATCGCGTACGCACTGACTGAATTGAAAATAATATACCTTCTACACCCTACATGTAAAATACGCATTAGTAGAATAGAAAAAACTAATTCCTGATATTATTTCTCTACTTTATATGCAAAACTATGGAATTAACTAAACTCCAAATTCTAATCAAATGTTAAGCTTAATGTTTATCATATGATATGTACTATGTACTACCTATATATACCAAATGAAAGCTTTGAATACGGGTTATCAAACTGTTTTGCTTTAATTGTTTTCAGTCTCTACCTAAATAATATTATAAGCGTACCGTGCATTTACCGTAAATACTTCATAAGAATCAAACATATACACATCAACTGTTATTCAAATGACAACAAAATTGAGAAATCCTTCCGTAAACCAATTCTATCACTTTCATTAATTAATTAGGTAATTTTATATTCGTATGGTCCAATATACTTAGATTAAATGTGTAGTCTTTCTAGGAGTAAAGGATCCCCCATTTTTGCCTACGTGACTAGAGTTGAATAGAAGACTTCATGGTATTGAACAAATACAATAGAATTAGCCATGTTACGGCTAGTTAACGATCCAATCAAGCGTAATGCGACTTATTTTGGAAAGAATAATGTTGAATATTTGTTTAATAACGTTGATTATAAGATGTTTGTGTGGTCATGCAGTTACTAGTGTTAAGTACAAGCCGATTAGCCCCAATGAGCTTTCACCTAAATCTAACCCGCAAAGAAATCAAAGATTTGCATAAACGAATCTAGCTTTCAATTCTTATCAATGCGGTTGAACTTTGTTGAAAGTAAAATTTTTAAAAGTCTGCGCTCTTTCTGCTGCAGCAGAGGTAAAGCCATTGTGTGCGATGATGACTCATTCGGCTACACAGAAACAAAAGATAAATAAACGTTCTCCCTTCATTATTATAAGAGCAATAATTATATAAGTGTCTCAAGACCGGCCGGTATAATATATTTTCGTATTACTTTTTCAAAGCAAATTTCTCAAATTTGTAGAAGCGAATCTAGCAAATTTCACATAAGTCAGTTTCTCTTTGATAAAACACGGGAAATGTTCCAAAACCCTTTCCAGACTTCCATTTCTCTGACACTTGCCCTTTGTCAATCTACCCAAATTTTTGTATTTCATTTTACCAGCTAAAATATTCTAGAAGCAAAATTTTTACAATTACGTACAAACTGTGTTCGTAACCTATGATGCGTAAACTAAATGTGTAAACTTGCGCCGACTCACCGACTATGACATAAAGGCGACAGACAAACTAACAGATTCCCTCACATTAAATATTAGAGTAATGAAGCTGAAGCAGAATGGAAAGAAGAAATTCTGGAGGACTCATCGTGTGCCCTGGTCCGCCTAGTGTTATTGGTGGTGGTACAGAATAGCACTAAGGTAGTCGATGTGAACTGCTTCCATAGTCGTACATGCATGGAACTAATACTGTCGTCGAGAGTGGAGGTTTTAGGATGTACATATTTATGTACAGCTCGGTGGCATAAATGAGTACATAATAGGAACTATTACAGACTCTAAGTGTATGCAAGCAAGTATTATTTTATATTGAATCTTGTTATCTGAATGGAGATAGTTGAATAAAGTTGAGTTCAGTCGACTCGAATTGGGAGAGGATATAAGGGCACGCTTTGAAATTTGATCGCACTTAATCTTCTCTCATTGAATCTGGAATGAGTTTCCAGAACTAATGGATATGATTTATTTCCATTTTGAGAGGAATTAGTTACCTCAATGCTTCTCGTGGTTTGGTTTACGTTTGGTCTCCCTTGTACCATAATCCTGACCGAAGTTGTTGGAAGCCGCTTCTGGGTCTACATAAGTCCCCTCTATCTACATCTACGTCGTATCACTGCTCTGTACAACTCTTATTGTAGACAGCTATTTTATATAATAATGTATTTCTAACGGGTTCTTTGGGTACCCAGGTATATAAGTATACTAGTGCTGCTCAGCATACAGTTCCATTCTTTATTGTCTACCTTAATAGCTTATTGTATAATACAACATCTAATATTGTACTACGTACAATCACCTAACATTGTTTTACAGGGAATATCCTAAACTAAATATTATACTCAACCAACAGATTTGATAGGTTTGTATTATGCTGGTTTGGCTTGAGTCAACGGAGACTAAGCAACTAAACTGCTCTCAGTTTCTGAGAGTTCGCAAGTTCAGCTCACCCAGAACACTAGGACAAGAGCAATGACAATATTCATACAGATATAATACACTACAAGGTACATTTCTCTGCTGTGGGAGGATGGCAAGGCAAACAGATTAATATTTCCATGGGCTGCCATGCCACGGCTTGCGTGCAAAAGTTTAGAAGATGAGCTCAGCTCAGTTATACAGAATGGATGAAGCCCATGGAAAACAAGAGTAAGTGATTCTAGAGGCGCTTTATTGTACCCATTTAGTCATGCATATTGACAGAGTCATCCTCTGGAAACATCATCAAGATCAGATGTTGATGTAAATGAAATCATCCCAGTTTGTGCCAGCTTTTTTCTTTTCCCTCTATCTTGTTAGCTTACCTTCGTGCTTCTAAAGTCTACAGTCACAACTACACAAATCCACTTTAAATATTTAGAAGACCAAACTGCCCTCATCAATATCATTGATACTTCGTATTTCTTAGAACCTAGTAGCTATATATAATGTTCCCTATCATGCTATGATATATATTAGCTACTACATGCATACATACGTCAAATGCAAATAGCAATATGCAAATATTATTATAAGTATACTCCATTCACAAAGTAATTGCAAATATTAAAACTGCTACTTGTATTTAATCAGTGTTGTAAACAATGTGCATCGGAAAGTTTTTTTATTTAATAGAGAGAGTAAAGAATTTGGGTAATTGGATAATGCAAGTGGGAAGTTAAAATGATTGAAAATGTATTGTAAAAATAGTAATTCAGAAAGTAGTTGAAGGTTGGAAATATGATTTTGCAATTAATAAATTTATAACCTTGCTTTGTTAGTATTACTGTTTAGCAAAACAATTTCAGTTCAGCCCTTCGAAAGTATTCTCCATAATACAAAAAGAAAATGTTAAGTTTTAATTGCAAATTACATCGTCAAACAGTTACGCAGCTTTAAGAGTAGTTTGGAGAAAGGAGTAACTATTACAGGACGAATTCCATGGCTATCGTTTTTGTACGAGACTATAAAGTCTTCCTTGCAGTATGTAGAAATGTAGATATTGGATTGTATTGGTTAGTAGGTTGGCTGTTAAGGCACCAAGCTACATACTTGCGTATACCAAGAGGCAATACGTGTAAGTGAGGAAGCTAAGCTCAGTTAAAGTACTTGAGATCTGAAATCTTCGACCGCCACCTCACTTCTGTCGTTTTTCTTGGCGTATCAGTTTTATCTTTAAATGTTCCCTTTGTCATTATTCTTTTTGAAGCTTTCCACGCCTCTGTTACTACTGAGAGCATTTGTGTTAGCAAAGAAAGCCGCACTGTTGCAATGAAGCGGTGGGGTGTCTTTAGAAACTTTGTCCTGCATATAATATAGACATAGATTACATACTGCTGTCTTCATTCCGAACCTGCGTCAGCACTTTCTTCATAAGATTTGTCTGATGTAACAATTTTATCGGTAACTCCGCTTTCTGACAACTAGCAGGCAGGATAGCAGTGATACGAGTAAAATAAACTTCCTATGGTCCTCGTTCTTCATTCTAAGCACAATTTCATTTTACATACTTACATATACATCAATCAAATTGGTTTATAAGGAAAATTTGTGGCCAATCTTAAAACTCATGGTTTTTGTTGACAACTAATTTGACAAATACGCGATTACATAATAGAATTGAATTTTAGCGAAAATATAATTTCATATCAATCTACCAGATTGCTATTATTTCATTTGGTTTTTTAATATTGAAGCTAGTAGATATCTCTTAAAAGATGCAATTGTGATTTTTCCGTAGATTTTACTTTAATCCATATGCGTGATGTCTATAAACACTTAGACACCACAATGCTGACATTGCATTGTGGATTGCAAAATTTATTTTCCATATATTTGTTATGATTTCATTTTGTTTTCATGCACGCAACTCTGTTTCATATTGGATGTTTTCCCCAACTAACTGGAATTCCCCGTTCGGCAACCCAACTACGTAGTATTTGAATACAATGCAATACAAATAAATATACGCTCTCTCATGACGAATAAACTTCAAATCAAAATATAACATTGCATTATGATTATGATACAAGTAAACTATTTCATTACTTTATTCTACTTGAATTCCTATACTAAGGGAAAACGATTTTTTAGCTTCCAAAATGGCGAAAGAACATTATAGAATCCCTTTGGAAAAATAAGCTTTGCATACCAACCAACAGTCACAAAGAAAAAGCCAGAGAGAAGTATTGTAGGTCCATCGTTTCTAGATCGATCTGAAATTATTCAAATAATCGGTCAGAAACGTCCTGACTGTTCCATATATTTTGTCAACCGGGGCGAGTCACCCAATGTCATATATCTTGTGCATCCAGGCCAAGCCACAATGATACGCCCCTTCCGCAAACCGTCCCATTGGTGTCAGTATGAGATTTCCTATCTGCAGCAGAAGGCCTCTGGCCTCAGTGGTGTCTCCAGTAGAATCTACATCGTTTTATGTCGAGAACATTTCTTGGAAATGTATAGTGACTCGGATGTAAGTACTGCAACATATTACGGACGTTTCAGAAAGATACCCGTTTGAATCTCAATGCGAATCAAACTTAGGATGGGCATACTAAGATAGATGCCTATGCTATACTTGTGCATCAACAGCAGCTGAAACGTCGGATCCACGACTAACGCTATGCCTGAAAATGTCATAGGCATCATAATCAGACCAGAAAATCCACGCAAATGTTTTATTAATATTCACAGCTTTATTTAGACATTTTTCTTTCGTGCCCTACATTTTGTGCGGATTCAACTAAAACTTACTTGCTATGGTGTTACCCATAATATTCAATCAAACGATGCAATGAGAAGATAAAAGGTATTTCGTCCTTTTTGTGGGCAGTACAACAGGTACACGTTTACATACATGATTTTAAACACCTTATTTTACTATATTACAATTATATTATTACAAATACAATATTTACGAATTGATTCCTCTCGAGGAAATTACTTAGGTAAAGTAATGTACCTATACAATACATGTATACAGAATACTATTACTTATAGCCGTCTTTAATACAGATGAACCAGATGAATTTAAAATTAATCAATTTCTTAGTGTACATACTATAGCTGACTATAGCTGAGCAATGGTACCTATATATCTAAGATGTAACAAAGTTACAAATCTAACTCTTTAATTACACGACTGTGTATCCATCGTTCTCAATGGTAATAAAAATAGCAGCCATGCTTGAGAGTATAAGGTTCGATTGAGGTAGCTTCTTTTAATTAGTAATTTATCTAGGAAACGGAAACCCCTCGATGTTCCAAGAAGAAAACTCAATTCAATTGAAAGAAAGCTCTTTTTTCTACTGTAATCAACAGTACAAAGTAAATCGTATATAATCTCTACCAGAAATGAAATTTATTTAGCCTTTCGATTTCTTCTAGGTTATTTAATGTAAGAGATAAGCACATAATATGCTCACAGCAGTAAACCAGCAGTTCTTACACTTAATTTTCCATGCTTTTATATATGGTTATATGTATTATATGACTCATAGTAGAGCTAAGGGTCAAGATTGGCGATATTTGAAATTGAAGTGGTACAAAAATACAAGTAAAGCATGCCTGTCTGCAAAATTCAAATCTGTTATCTTATCCTATGTAATGTGATTTTGCAGTGCAACTACTTCTGTGTCCTTGTTGATAGGTCACTTCTTGGAAAAATACTACCAAAGAAAAACTGGATGAAGCAAAAGGATTGCATTACTTAGCACAAAAGAACGAAAGAATTTTGCTTAAACAAATGCGAATATATATGCGAATTTCAAAAGAGTCTATCCATCCTATTGAAAAGTTAGTTGCTTTGTTTTCCAATGAATGAGGGGATTACAATATATTTCCTAGAAAATAATATTAAAGAAAAATTCAAAGATGAAACCAGAATACCTTTATAGAAAAATTTCATTTAATTCAATTCAAATATCCTTTTCAAATGTCTTCAAAACCGCAGTGATTATCAACAAACTAACATAAAAGAAAACTAAAGGAAAGCTGACATGTAGCGATAAGGTGTATTTCGGACTAAGTAATACTGAAGCATACATAATTACTCTGCCCTTATTATAACTTTACAGGCTTCGCTTGCCAACAGAAATATAGACCTTACAGAGGCCGTCTCTTTTATCGCACAAAGCATCCTTTTCTAATTTAGTAATTTCTTCTGCAACACTACCACCCTTGAATATATAACATGCATTATTGTCTGCAGATTGTTTGAAATATCCTCTAATGCCTACCTAGGTAGAAACTTTAGGTAATATTCTTGGAAGATTGAACAAACTGCTTTCCAATTTTCGCATGTAATATTTAATTAATTCACTTTATATCCTAAAAGAAACAAGAATTGAAATCTTGCCCAAGATCACGTAAATGATATACACATCCATAGATATTTGCAAATAGCACAGTGGTACATTATTGATTTTTACAGTAAAAACAATCAAGACTCGATTATTTACAACTGAAAGTCGATATTTTTGATAATTACTACTATAAAACTCCGATAGTATTGAGCAGAGCAGTCTATTGTTTATGTTTCTCCTCTCTTTTCTTACAATACTTCCTTTTTGAAAGGATACCTCTTTACGTCTATGGCTTACCACTATTATTATTCTGCAGTTTTACTAAGTAGTAAAACTACTTTATAGGGATGTTTTGGGTAAAGCGGTGCAATGTAGATTTACATGTGTTTTGCACAAGTTTTTTGTTATGTCGTCTGTCGGTCGGCCTGTCTGTCTGTCGTGGGTAGCACGTGTACTTTTGAAAGGATAGAGATAGGATTTGCCCGTTGCTGGGATGCTGGGCAACATCAAGTTTAAAAAATTAGCCATTTTTGACTTTTGGTCTTCTTGTAAAAAAGTAAAAACTGAATTAAATTGTCAATTTTGGCATTCAACTCCGGATAACTTTGAAATAAGTCATAGATGGAAGGGCAGTTTGCCACCTTTTATATGCAGATCCACGGTAGCTAGCTGTCAATGTCATAGGTCAAAAGTTATGAGCAGCTTAATCCAGCACAAACATGAAAAGGAAGGGAACGTAGAACGTACGCTTGCACTGTATGCTATGTATACCTATCTATTAAGGGACAGCCACCATTATAGTACATTTGAATACATACATGCAGGAAGCGTACATTACTACGTAGGGAATACATACTACGAGGTCTTTTTTGCCCGATTTTTGACACCCCTTGAGGACTATTTCTCAGTATTTAGCCATATTGTGGCATATTGGTACCGGTGAGGACATTTCGGGAACCCCCACCCCCATTTCGGGTACCCCTCGCAATGTGTTTCACTACTTAATTACATTCTATGCTGCCATGGTTTATTTAACCGTTCAGAGACTTTAGAGTTACTTGCTACTTTACTTTCCATGTTTTTATATTTTGTATTGTTAACAATCTACCTGTGTCGAATATCGCCGAATGTTTGATGGCTCGAAAGTACTCTAAAATACTCAAGACATTTTGATACTTGCGAATAACCTTCATAGCATTGAGTAGAAGAATAATAGACATGGCTACATCTCAGAGACTATACTTATATACTATTAATCCAAGCTTTTTCTATGGCTACATCTCAAAATGCATCTTTTAAGTATGCAAAGATATGTACATAGTAACATGTTTAGATTAGATTTATTTCTGTGGCTTGGTCACTTTTGTTGTGGATGCAACTTTTAAAAAAGTCTGTCCTGGTGTTAGCTTCCTTAGGTGGTCTGGTCTTTCTCTTTCACCCTCTCATGTATTATCTTCAGGCTTTCTCGACAAAAGATTGATGAATCACATGCCATGCCAGCAGACTTCTCTGTTATATTATGATACATTCTTTATTCTTTACGTTGTCCGATGCGTAATGCATTTTCATTCTCCAGTCTGCCATTCAAAAAAGCTTACAATATTTAATATAGGTACGTGTAGTGTTGCTTTCCTTGACCATAAACACGAAACACAATAGTATCAAAGAGTAATTATGCTTTTGTGTGCAAACTTAATACACCTAGGGGAATTCAAGGAGTAAATCTTTTCAGTATTCTATTTTTGAAATTCCAGCACTTTTAGTAAGTTTACACATAGCGTACTGTTTTACCTTTACAAACTCGTATTACGTTCGAGACAAAAAATAAAACTTCTAGCACTCTCTACACTGTAATAGATTTCTGTAAGGCAAAACAACTCGTTTAAATAAACCGTAGTAGACGCCGTGGTAAAGTGGACGAAGGTAAAACTAAAAAGCACCCGCAAGCGGGATGGGAAAGGGTGTAACAGTGTGGGAAAAGGGAGAAAACGGGATGGAAAACGATGTGGTAAAGTAGAAGAAGGTAAAACTAAAAAGCAACGGTAAACGAGGTGGGAAAAGGGGGAAACGGCGTGGGATACGGGGAAACCAGAGTGGAAAACAGTTATTTATCGTTAGATTAGATCATCGGTTGAAGCACTGTCTGACTGACTGTCGGGCACACAGTCTGACTGACTGTGGGGTACACAGTCTGACTGACTGTGGGGTACACAGACTGACAACTGTTGTTGGGAAGGTAGACTGCGACACATATTGATCACTTGTACAGTCAATGACACACACTGGACACAAGTAACTGTAGGCTCTATGTTTGCGACTAAATCTCCGCAACCAATTGACAGATTGACATCATCTTCTTCGAGCATCTTCCAGGACCCCAACACGGTAAAGGCAACAACAAGGGTTATTTCAATGGGTTCTTCAGTTATTGATACCACAGACAGACATACAGGCAGACACAAAATAATAACGTGTACTTCTTCCACTTAATAATACAAAAAAAAACCACATAATAATCTTTAATATGGGAAAGACTAAAGACTCTGGCCCAGGTAAACCATATATTTTGGCCACTGAAATCTGACCAGCTTTTAGAAGAAGATGGAGATTTGCCTTTTTTTTGTTTAAATTAAATGTATTATTTTGTTGCGCTAACTAAACCCTAAAACAGATCATTAGTAATGACTAATAAACAGATCTTGAGTACTCAATTTCGTGCAGTTGGAGGTAGTAATAATGACTTTCACCACATCTTGTTCTTCGAAGATTTGCAGGACAAATTCATGACCACAAATAAGTCAGCTTTCAAAGATTAACCTATGGTTACTTTCGATGACTTATTTAAAAGCTGTGTAATGGCAGTAATGTGAGTTTTAGGGCATAATAATATTATTGTTAGAAATAGTTCTTTAAGATACATCATCCTTTACATACCAGAAATCAGAAGCCAGACAACGCTACAGGAGGTCTTACTGACTTAATTAAAAGCTGTTTTACCTGGTCTGGTAGTCTAGTAAGGTTTCAAGGAGTCCACTCACCTCCTCTTATTGAAATCGCTAGATTCTTCACCTGCAAAAGTGTAGATATGTTCGTTGAAAACGAGAATTTACTGTGTTACATTAAAATAAATTACACAGTATATCCAAAAGTAGATATAGTAGATACTGATTTTGTCGAATATTATATGAGTAAATGTTTGTTGTACGTAAAGATTTATAGCTTCACTCATTTATTTGTCAATATAAGAATGTCAATGTCAGAAAAGTCAATAAACTTTTCTTATACTTTTGAGTGTGCTGTGAATAATTTAACAAAATCATTTATACCTTTAACTTCTTTGCGACTATCATTTAATGTTTTAATATATAATTTACATTTAGGTTGCGTAATCGCGAGAGTAAATACTTATTGTCTACGTAAAAAACCAATGTAAAGCCCCCCGAAAGTTTTAAGAATGAGAAAGCGTTAAATAATAGTGACGACGACTTTGTATTGCTTAATATTAAAAGTACAATCTTGGTAGGAAAATATTATTTGAGTATCATAATTATGTATGTGCAATATAAATAGGAGGATCCACATGGAAAGTGGAGAATAGTAAAAAATGAAATGAGCATAAAAACGACAATGACAGACTTGAATGCTCCTAGAGCTGGTTTGATATGAAAGGCGACAGATCTAGCTTAGCATTCATTTGGTTGCTCACTGTGAAAGGAAATTTTAAGAGTTAGACATGAGACAGAATGGTATGACAATCTTAGGGCACTACAACAGATGATAGGCATAACTGCAAAGCATTGTCATAATATTATAGGAGAAGGAGAGTATTGCACAATCCGGCCCTCATTTCTCGTTGAAAGTGCATAGTAAATGTGTGTGAATGTATGTAGCATATGAAATTTTATATGGAAATCGTTCTTACAATTTTCCACGATTATGGGAAAATTGAAGAAGAAAAGAAATAGAAAGTATTCGAGAAACGTAAGTAGAAATATTACAGCGTATGATATGTTTAAGCTGGTGAGTATATTGCGACGCCCTCAATTCCAAAAAGTTCTCGACTGTTTTGTAAGAAGTGATATGAGGAGTGGAAGAGGGAAGACAAGCCAAGACAATCCAATGAAAGACTAGAAATGAGACAGTAAAATGAAGTACATTACATTGCGTTCCTCTGCGTTGGTTGAAAGAGCTTCAAATACAAACAAAGATTATTCGAACTGGAGAGCTGGAGTCGTTTCAGAATGGAAAGCATGCATATGAGACGACATATACTACAGAACAATGATAGTTTAGTTTAGCTTACTTAGTTTAGTTTAGCGAAAGAGAAAAGTTGAGCTAAAGTCTCAAATGACACAAGTTTTAAGTCGGTGAACAAAATTTAATGAAGTTATAGAAGAAAGCTTAAGCGGGTTACTCTTCCAGACATCTACGACGCTTTGGTTTGCTTTTCCTTTCTCTTTCTCTTGTCCCATTTCCTTGTTTTCTTTCCGTTGTATCTCCTGCTCTTCTTATGTTCTCTTCGCCTTTCCCATTTCTAGGCGAGCCAAACTTCCATTGCACTACTGCTCCTTTTTCTTACTTCGAAGACAAACTCTTTCCTAGCTCCAGTTCACAGTTACACCATTCAGCAACTGTATGTTACGAATCCTCCCATTTTATTACATCATTATATTAAATATATGCATATCATGAGTCAGATGTGAAATGAAAAGTTACTCCAAACTCTAAATATATTATATATTGCATTTTGTAGCGTATTGAAAACTGCATAACAAATAAATGCCATATTTAGTTATAACTTTAACTAACTACCAACAATAAGTTTCCGGAGACATTACCTATCTACATAATACATAGCAAATGTCAACCAACAGATGTCGAATTTCCCAATAGTCAAGAAGACGGTCAAGTCGACGCATCCTTAGTCCCAAGAAACAAAACTAACAAGGAGAACACCCTGTTAGTGTATCTTTACTTTAACTAACTAAAATTGGAATTCCGATGGAGAAAACATTTCTTTACCCAACAGTCCAGTGCTACTTTGCTGGTTGGTTAGCAGAACAATATAAAAATTTTAGGATATCCGGCAAATGTGCTAGGACTGCTCAAATTAGATGGAGTATACGGGGCATCTAAAGATTTAATTTCTAATCATTTGAGATTGAGCATACCTTGTTCTTGTCATAAAAATTACAAAAACTTTACTGTTTTTATTATGACTAAAGCGTATCCAGTTACTTAAGCCTAGTATGTGTAACTTTGTATCAAGGTACCTACAATGTTATCTGAGCTTTTCGTCCACTTACATGTAGTACGTATACCTAATTTGGAGAAAATAGACCCACTCGATGTTAACGTGAAAGTAACTTTCTTGACTAGACTCTGACTACAGAAGCTTTCTCTACTAAACCTTGATATGGGAGATTTCATTGAAGGCAGAACGTTGAGCTGCGAGTTGACTGACTGACTGACGATTTGAGCTTAGCTAGACTTACTGACGTGAGTTAATTTGTACTTCTTCACATTTAGGGAGGCAGGGCAAGAGCTCTTGTGTAAAATTACTTTCTTCAAGGCAAAAGAAATGCACACAATGAGTTAACTTGAGTTGTTTGCCACTTGAGATCTTTTCTGCTTTCATTACTCGTCCGACTTGCTTTATATATCTTCTGCATTACAGAAACAATGCTGTTCTGCCTTATCGTTAGCCAATTTTCCACTCTTTAACATTTTATTTCCACTGGGCGCAATATGCAAGTTATTGAGATCACGAACTCCCTTTTTTACATCTCTTACAACCAAATGCATTACATCTATAGCAATAATCAAACCATTTTTAATGAAAACTTTGTGCTGCACTCCCAAACAATTTTATTTTGCTGTGCAGCAAAATTAGAATAATAATTCGGTTAAATTTATTTTTGTTTTTAAACTTCTTAGTTCTTATCGATGTGATGGAAAACACTAAGTGAAACAACACGAATTGGTCAATTTCAAATCAATTTTCTCATCTATTTTTGGTAACATACCAAATAAATAAATAAATATTATTATTCTTGTTCTTATTCTCATTCTTATTCTGTGCAGATGGATTGATTTTGTAAAACTTTGCTTAAAATAAATTTACCAGACGTACTATCATAAATGACTGTTTTCAATTTCAACGGGTTAATGGTTCTTATATTAAATAATATTCATCTCTGGTAGTTAAATAACTTAACACTTTATTATGAAATTCAAGTTAATTGTCCCATCGTAGAAAATATAAAGCACCTTAATGTATATGAACGCTTTCACCTTGCCAAGAAATAATACTACCTGTTTAATAATGGAAAAGATACTCCCAGGATTGCAAAATTAAGTAAATGCTTTTTATATTATATTTGCTCTTGTAATATTCTAGCCAAGCACCCAATGTAAGATTTAAAAAGCAGTAATATACCTATACCTATACAGAATAGTAGCTGAATTGGAAAATGCATACCTATATTACATAAAATGTACATTCACATCCTGTAATATGCAAATATTTATGCCTATATGTCCTAAAAGAGCCAGAGGGTCTCTTTTAGGTACTGTTATTTACTTGACAATAATGGTGGTAGTTGCGGACTGAAGGAAGCTCATAGATAAGTTTGAATAGGAAAAGTTGAAGTTTCTTTGCATATGGAAAGAGGAGCTGCCTGGTGTTACTCTTACCTTGTTGTACTCTTGGTGTTGGGTTGAGTCCACTCACGTTGAGTGAAAATGAAAGAAAAGAGAAAGCTGGTGTGGTGTGTGACGACTGAACTGAGTCTTGACTTGACTTGCCTCATCGCAGTCGTACCATAAATAGTTTAGCGAATTTTCAATGACAGAAAGAAAGTAATTTAGCGCCCGAGGAGTGATTTAAGGTTTCATAGTCTTTTATTTTGTGTCGTTGAGAAGTGCCATGAGGAAACCATCATTCTCTCTCTTGGTGACACTAATTAAGAGACCCAACCACAATCCTCTTACTAGCACAGTTTAATATGAGTCTACGACTCTCCCTATTTACTTTCTTAGAAGAAAGCCCTAGAAGCACGCTACGAAACGCACTTCAGTTTAGGCACATTTTGACTCCTTCAACTTATCTTCAACTCCTCACTAACAACACCAACTGCTATAGTTTTTGCCAAAAACTCTTCGTTTCTCTTGTCCATGCACCGCTGAGCTGCGCTCCCTGTCTACCAAAGGAAGTTCAAAAGACCTGCCCTTGGGTTAGAAGACTATATTCTAAAATGCACACAGCCAAACAGTAAGACAAGACAAAAAATACAAGTCTTGCAATGCCAACCAACATAGCAAAACAGATAGCACAGGCTAAATCTTTCGCTATAATAATATGTGAGTTGGCTTACTACTCCTGCTCGCTAACAACGTATTTTTTGCATAACGGGGAGAAATAAGAATGATGAAGGAAAGAAAGCGTTTTCACAAGTTGCTCAAATTGCAAAATATCTCAAAAGGCAAAATACTAATACTTGACTTTACCTGCGCAATATTTGTCAGTTATGATTACTCGAACTTAAAAAATGTTGAAAGTAATTACAATTCTTGTATTCTAAGTTTTCTTTAGTTTTCAACCGTATAAAATGCCGTTTAAAATCTCCATTCATGGATTGTGCCAGCATTTTCCAGAATTCCGATATTTTTGGCATACTTCGTTAATTAATCTTACAGGAATACTACAGTGTTTACAATTTAAATATTTTTTGGCACTTGAAATTGAAAGGGTAAAATTTGATGACAACGTTCGCGGCAGCTCATTTTTCAGTTACTTACATTTTCAATAAGTTTGCGCATTTTTTTCTATTAACAGCCAAACTATAATATATTAATATGTAATATATTAGCTTAGGTTTGGTAAGCTTACGTCAGTATTGTCTCGTTCTGGGCGTTTTTGGGTAACTAGGGTTGAATGGGCCACGGAAGTCGACAGTGAATCGTCTTGGGTTGACTTTCCATGCCATTCATTCAGGGATGATAATAATAACGCTATAATGTAGGAACTCTATTTCATCGGGAATGTTTTCAAGCGCATAATATGAAAGCAATTCATTGTGCTGGATGACATTTCAAATTATATTTCCTTCCCTATTTCATATAAGCAGTTTAGTAGTCGAGAACGAATCCTTCAGTTCAGAGATCAAAAGCTATTGTACTACTTATTGCAGGCATTCTGAGCCTGGTCAACCTAAAGAGGTCTTTACACTCTCTCCTAAACTGCCTCTGCTCTTTGGCTATTATTGCACTTTTATCAGAAATTCCAGTCTCACGTACTACTTATACTCCTTACTAAGTAATTACTACATATATCATCTACAATTAAATTATTCTCTGCTAAATTATTCAAAAGTTGAGGTGCAAAATTTATTTGCACTTCAAAATTTAAGTATGCAATTATGCAGAATTTGAATCTTGAGATATTATTTTCTCTCTGCAAAAGATTAATTTCACCTAATACAGAATACAGATACAATGCAACTAAGCCTAAATTCAGTTTAATGGTAGATGCGGGCAATGTTTCACTATATTCAGAATTTTGGCAACAGTTCTGAACGCTTTAAGTAAACTAAATAGGATAGAACCACAATCTTATATTTGTATTTATAATAATAATGTGTAAAGTATCTATTTAATTGTCTCTGGTGGGCATCCTTTATTCATTTACTAAGTAGGAATGGTGCACGTGGAGAAAGGATAATTTGATTAAGAGCTTTTAAATGACATACGAGTACACGACATGATTTAGTACCAGGGGGAGTGTCAAAACGACTCTTTCTAGCTGTAATAAATAGCCAGTCATATTTTACCTAAAGTGAGTCTCCAGGTTAGCTTAGGCAAGAAGCCAAGCCTTGGGAAGACGCAAAGCTTATGTAAAATATAATTTATATAAAAAGCAATACAATACGGAAGCGTTCATATCAACATATTTATCTTCTGCTACAACAGAGTTAAGTCAGCAGGTGAAAGTTCACTCATTTCTGGAAAACAGATGCATACCATAAAGTCTCAGCTAGAGTGCATGAATAAGAATGAGAAGGAAAGTAGTGACGCTATGCGAAATAAATAAGTTAGAAGTTTCTATGTACGCTAAGCACCCATACAAATATGTACCACTATATTAGACAATAAGATATACAAGAGATGTTCGCATTAAGCACACCCACCAAACGGCAGGGTGTATGTGCTGTTATAAATGAATTGCTGAATATTTCACAATACATTATTGTAATTGAATCAGATAAAAGCTGTTGAAAATGAAATGCCACCTAAAATAATCACCATATCCTTCACAGACTCTAATATTAAGTAAGTAAGCGTGAAGTCTACTAGCGTGGGTGTAAGAAAGGATCTATAAATATTAAATCACACTCAAAATGAGGATTAGACATACGTATACTTACCTATGCACATTCTTAAGCAGGTATTTCCAAGCAAAATAAGCCAGTTACTCGTGTGTCGCAATATCACGTATTTAGCCAAGCTTACAAAGTTACAAACTCATAGTATTATTAATAACCATCTTACTAAAAACTCGTAACCACATTGTTTTGATGTACAGTCATGTTGTTCACGTTGCTAAACTCTACTCTTTCAGCCTATTATGCTATAGCCCTGAATAAACGAAAACCTGTAGGTGGTTCTCTTAATGTCTCTTTAGTTTTAACAGGCCATGACAAATGATGGACATTAATCAGTATTTGAGTCGCAGCCCTTTACGTGACCAGACCGAAAAAAGAGAGAGTGGTTGCTTAAATGTTTAGGCAAAGCCAATTTATTTGATGAAGTAGTCTTGTTTTGATACCGATATTATTTTCCTGAATCACATTGTGGCTCTCAACTTACAAACGCAATGTAATGTGGTACTACTGAATAATAAGTCGTACATACACGAAAGTTTCGCAATTTGGAGTTTGGTATATCATTTCTGTTGTTGTATTATTTACGTAGACTGTTGGCAGTATAATGCTTGAGTTTTTAAGGTTTCCTTACTTAGTACTAGATAGTACGAGTTATTATTATTTGTTTTCGTGAAATACAAGTGTACAAGATGGATTACATATGATATTTACTGCATTTACTTATTACAATCATAGAACTCGGATTCCTTTTGTATAGGTATAGTTATAGCAATGTACTAAAGCGCATCAGGTTGCAAGGTGATGTCTTGTCTAAATTTTTTATGTTGAGTTTAAACGTACAGTGGTTCAACATAGAGTATATTTTGTTATCAACACAGTACATTTCATTATTTCATATTGTTTATATATGGTAACACTAACAGATACAGCGTTTGAGCACAACGTAATATTTACAAGGTTGCTCTGATCTCAGGAATCTCATTCCATTCAGTTATACAACATTGAGTGTTCAATCTAGGCAGTTCTTTTAAGGAGGGCATGAAGAAGCTTGAAGGAAGGTAATTCTTATTGCATTTCTACTTGTTTCTCATTCCTACAGTTTATCTGAACTGAGTCTTTTAGTAATTCATTGAATTTAGTAGCCACAGACAGACCGTAGGATACGCTACTTTGTAATGTTGACTTGAGCCTTACAATGCAATGTAATATTGTTGCTTCCACAATTTAATTTGCTGCATTGCGTTTTTCCTTCAACTGGATTTTCAACGATGTGTTTATAGGAAGACTCTTTTGTTTTAGAATGGAATTTTCTCTTTTTGTTTCAATTCTAGTTTGGATGTTTTTATCCTTTGAGTTTCTCTGTGCTTCATTCTTGTTTAGGTGCCTTATCCTTTGTGTTGTGTAATGCAATCATTTCTTGGGTATTACTGACATGAGGATTAAACTCAATCTCTGAACCACCAAAAGAAGCTACACATGTACTATTTTATGTAGTTACTCTTCCTTTGTGACTCTAAGGAATATCTGGCTCTGTTTTCGGGATCGTTAAGATGTCAATGAGTTAGGCCCTCTATCCTCAGGGCAATTCCATGTTTTAACTAGATTTTAGAATACACTCTTGCAAAAATTAGAGAACCAAACTCCTCCATTTCACATTACAGGGAAATCGAGGCAATTTGTACTGCCTGGCTTATACTGCATAGATGATCATTATAACAGCACACCGAGACGCTAATGCAATGTCGCCAGCTGTATCTGAAGAACCCAAAATATCATAGCAAAACTACCTACACAAATCGAAAGCCAATACAAAGTTATATTGGAATCCAAGTTTTCATAAGCTATTCCTACGCAATAGTTTACACTGACAATTCTCCCCAAAAGTCAAAAGTATGAAAATTAAATTATTTGAAAATTATTTTAAGATTTTAATGTAGCATACAATATTTTCACTCATCAATATCTAAGCCTCAGTGGAAAGTACAAATGACAAAGTAAAAAGCAAATTGACATTGTTTCTACCAGATGTTATCTTTAAGGAAGACAACTGTAAAACACATATTTCTAGAAAGTTTCATTGCAGTATTGTAAATTCGGTTTTAGAAATGAAATGGTCTACTTTCGAGCATATAAATAGAAAAGACGTCTTTTATTCTTTTCTGCCTATACCTTCGTCCTGGCTACGTACTATTTAATTTTCCAATTTTCGTGTGAAACTGGGTATAGATGTGCACCTTAGCATACCATAAGAGGATTTAGAATGTGATGATGTGATGACGTGAAATGTGAGCTACTCCATTCTGAGAAACTACAAAAGTAAGTCTAACAGGAATGGATGCAATGAAATGAACATGAATGCACTCACAGACTCATTCACTCGAGTCGAGTATCTGTACCGAGACTGCATAGTTATGCTCCTTCGTATAAAACATAGGGACTACTTCTTAGTATCTATTCTGTTAGCAATAGCATTGGATTGCCTTACGTTGTTACGAGCTTCTTTCTTCTAATGCAAAGCAAAGACTAAGAAGCATCACATCACATTAGAAAGTGACTGAGTGAAAGGACGAGTGGAAGAATGGAGTGGAAGTGAAGATGAAACTGTAAACTAAAGGTAAGTCTTTCTACGAAGCCCACCCAGGAGTGCAGCTTGTGCTGTTTCCTGCAATAAAGGAACTCAAATGCACCTAAGAAGTATATTTAGCAATTGACAGTTGAAACTAAAACGAATACGAAAATCAAAATAAGTAATGAAATAAATTGCCCCTGATTTAATTCACATTTATAATTAGAACACTAACAAATTATATTCTTATATTCAAATAAATACCTACATTTAAGTAGATAATAGATCAGTTCGTCATTTGTCGCTTTTTGCAGTTAAGTTAGTATTTCGGAAATCAAACGTTTCGAAAGTGGTCAAAAGTTAGTGTTCTGAAAGTAAAATTTTGTAAACCAAATTGCATATGAAAAGAGTGAGAGATTCCATAATTCACAGTTTTAGCTGGGGTGGGCTAAAGCTACGAAGAGTGATGTAAGTAAGTAAGCGTTAGCTCTTCTCCTTTTCTGAGTCATGAAAAAGAAACTTTCAAATCAAGAAAGACACAAAACGAAGAGGCAACTTTACATGAATACAAGAAGGAAAAGTGTGAAAGCAAAAGACGAGAAGGAACTGAGATGTAGATGAGGAAAAGGAGAAAGTAAAGCAAATCTTGCCAAAGCGTTGTTCTCTCTTAACTTAACTACGTATATCCATAAGTATTCAATATTGGCTGTAGTGTACTATTCTGTGCCGGTTTGGTGACTCGCTTGGGATGTCCTGTTAGCAAAATCTCTGTCTCTGTCTGAATCACTCTCTCAGTCAGTCACTGTGGCATGGCAATAGTGAAATGGAAATGCTATAAGTACGGCATATCTCATGTAATGTGTTATGGAACGATGTATTAGTACTTTGTACATGAGAGTAATATGGAGAAAGGGTAGGTGGGTGGGTGCACATACATACAGAGTTGGCTGTTATAGCGGAAGAACTCATGAGCCTGGAGAAGAGGACTTAAGTTGGTTGAATCTCGAATGTGAGGGCCGTTGCGTTGCGTCGTGGAAAGTATATGCTTCCGCTTGGCTGAATATTCATAAAAAGAATAAAAAGTTCTTTCATGCATCCATTATGGAGAGCTTTCATTTTAATCTCATCAAAGATGTCGAAGCTACTCGTTTATCTTTAATGAAACATCTACAACTTATAGCTAAGAAGACATGACACTTCGCTTTCTTTGCTTTCACTCGAGTGCTACGCTAACTTTTACTCTTTGCCATACATGCATCCCATATTACATGCTAATGTACATATCAAAGAATACTCTTCCTCCAGATACTCACAGGATACGCTTCCTAGACTAATGCTCCATTTTCAAGATGCAGGCCTGATAGTAGCATAAATGCATACGACCAGCTTGGATTAGATTGGAACCTTATGTTGAATGTTGTGTATACATTTACGTGTAGTTTCTAAGACAAGAGAGTCGACTCAGCCCTCTCTTATTTAATAACACTCAAGAACATCCTCAAATTCACTCTACCCATTTTCTCATTCTGCACTCGTGTCCTCCCTCACCGATATCTCCTTGCGAAAGAATTACTTCCTCGGTTTCTTAATCATCCTTAGTTTCCCTTTTGGGTTTCCCTTCCTATCTAATGCATAATGTCGAATTTTCATCTTTCTGCCTTTACCATTTACAATGTATGCAAACTAAAGACGTAAGCAGATAATCTAAAGTTATTATTAATTTTAAATATGATAACCAACATAAAGTTTGCATTCATTAAAGTCAGTAATTGAAAATTGTATGCAGCAAACTAAATTGTTCATAGTAATTCCAGGAAATGTATACTAGCTGCGGGTATTCTTGCGTTCGGTAGGTTACGTAAGTTGAAAGTTTTGTTATAAATTAGAATCACGGAAATCTATTTAGGACAATGAACTCTTCATGCACCCAGTTAAGCTTTCAACTGACTTCTGAATAGATACACAATAAATTATTTTATTACTTAACCCTAAAGTACAGTTTTGCTACATACATGCAATATGCGTTGCGTAAGATTGTTAACCTGAAAGGGAAAGGAAATTAATGGATATAGAAATACAGAGCGAAGCTCATTGAACTAGAAGACATGAGTAACAATGCAGTTGCTGATTAAAACTGTTTGTGTGGCAATGTTGGATTATATAAGACGGTAGTAGTTTAGTTATTGTGAAAGGGTCTGTATGAAAGCTTTCTTAGTCAGTTGCATTATTGTCGGCCTTTGGCTTTCAATAAGCTTATATAAGTCTAGACTTGACCTTTTCATGTCTGGGTTTGATGGGAAGAAATGAACTAAACTAGTTATTGACGGAATAGATGTAGCATAGCATGGGTTGCTTGCTTTAAGATGCTATTGAAATGAGTCTGCCATTCTTTTTGGAAAATAATACATGATTTTGGAGTTTATAGTTAGGAGACTTTTAGTAATAAAGCTATAACTCATAAATAGAAAAGAAAGAAGGTCTGAAACTAAGACTTGACTATCCCAATGGCATTTGGTGCACGTTGATGGAAGACTTGCTCATTTTTCCCTGTCCTGTCCTGTCTCGGCTGAGTATTACAAGAGCATGGTACAAGCAAGAGGTTATGTATAGTTGACGTTGACTTTGACGTTGACTGTCGTTTTCAAGTTGAATTGAGCCGACTCCATTGAAACGGGAAGTCTTGCTGAAAATCTACTTTTAGTACACATTTAACTCCATAAAATTGAGTTAGCACAAGACTATTCACACGCACACTACAATACAGTGCTGTAGTTGATCTGTAACAATGCAAGTCATCTATCTCTATGGCTAAGCATGTATTATGTGCCTAGTGTTAAAATTCAAGCGAGATTTCATATACTCCTACTGCATAATAGTAATGTTATTACTACAGGAACGATTTCTTAGGTATACCCGTGAAAGCTATTGTACGAGGGATATAAGCGTTTCGACTTCCAAGTTAATCCAATTTGACGAGGCTATTCACCAGTCGATTTGGCGAGTCAACTCTAATATAAGGCATAACAACTGGGTGTTCTTGTATACAAACGCGTCTTACTTTCTCACCGAAATGCCTAGATTTGGCTTAGAAAGCAATAGTGAGAAAGCCACGGAAGATTCTGTGTTCTAGAGGAAAGAAGTTTATAGGGAGCATTGAAATCCGCGTCCCGGAAAAACTAACGACGCTACAACATCCATTTCTTACGCACTAAAGTAAACAAAACACTAGAATTACAGCCGTACAACACATTTATTTCACAATTGTGTCTACATACTCAACGAAAAGAGTTAAATTCCGTTATTTTCTTGTCTACAGTGCAAAATTTAGTACGTAAGTAGGCTGTGGGGTAGAAACACTATCTACAGGTGGTCATATTTCAGTTATATGAGCGAACGATAAGACATGCTTTATATAGTCAGATAGTAGATAGTTAACATGCACTTGCATTAAAGCAATACCTCCTTTCTCTATGTATATAGGACTAATATAATGTGGTTTGGTTGCTTGTACAAACTATTAGTCTAAACTGTTCCCTATCTACGTAAGTAGTAGTATATTTACCTGTCTAGATAAAACTTGCTAGTTAGCCATGCTTTCTATACAGATATGAGCAGCTAAGCAGTGGCTTTTCTATTCTTATGCCAGTTTTTGGCTTTTGCCTTTTATTCCCGTTATGGTTATGATGATGGGATCTCATGGTTCGTAGAATGAAGCAGTGAAATGGAATAATATGCGAGGTTGAATGCAATGGAATGCAAAGCAAAGTGGTCTCTCTAAAAATACATTGCATTATGCTATTAGACTCTAAGTCTACAGAATATTCCTTGTCGTCAGTTTCTTCGCTTTCACTAAGACCAAAACATAATAATAGCTATATCACCTAATGCAGGGAAGCACTCTGTGAAAATAGTACGAACAGGAAGGAACTTCTTAATTCTATCAAAAGTCCAACTTCTATCTAATGCATCTTTTTGCTACATACATAGTATTTGCGTTCTCCTAGTTTTATAGTAGAACTAAACACGTATACTAACTACATAAGCACAATGCTGAGTAACCTGTGCTCTTTTACATGTATCGCTCTTGAAAGCTTGATAATTTAATACGGATGACATAGATAGTACAGATAAGGGTAAAGGTAGCAATTGTGTCTAATGGAAAATTCAAGAGAAAGTTTAATGAACATAAATTGGAAGACTTTGCATCAAATCTACGTACATATCTACAAGTGAAGGACTTAGGAATATCTTTATGGAATTTTGTTCTTTCTACGTTTCTTCGTTGTCTTACGATTACGATTAAGTTGAATACGTTAGCAAACGATATTAGACTTGGCCCACAAGAGAAAGTGTGAAGGTACCTTTCGGGTATGTCTACGTTAAGCCTTTGTGAATAAGTAAAAGTAAAATAGAATAGAATTGGACTGGAAGGATCTGAGATGAGAATGAGACTTTGTTCACACAGTTTGGTTGAGTATGGTAGTAGCTGGTAGTTACATAAGTACATACATAGAACGTCACAGTTACTGGATTTGGATTTGAATGAGGGAGAATAAAGTCGACATTGTTTGGTCTACATGGCCATGTTGTAATGTAGAGAAGTCTATGCATACCAACGAGACTGAGTTGTTCATACAGACTGTCTTATAATGGTATTAGAGCTACCTGACAGTATAAACAGAGTTTGGTGTGCACTAGTGTGTGTCTATTCATGTATACTATAAATAGGCATTAGAGATCCCGAATTCGAGTGCTAGTGTTAATACACAGTGTGCATTACTGTAGTGAGAGGAGAAGTACAGTTATATTCTGTGATCTTATAATTTGACTAGATTTTCTCGGCGATTATACACTAATATTAAGCGAAGTGCATGGAAAAGCGAAAGAAAAGCAGGATGGGAGGGAACTGTCTGATTACATTTTCTTTCTCTTTGTTCTTTGGAGTAGAAGTGATATAATTCGTGAGAAGGCGAGCGAATTGAGTAACCAAGGAAAGCATATGTCTATAATGTCTTGTTACACTTACAATAACTATAATGTACAGACATAGTTTGCATAGGAGAAAAAAGCGAGAAAAATAAAGTGTAGCCAGACAGGCGAGAAAAAGCCAAGTCAAGTCATTCAATACGATGTAATGTCAAACAGTTTTCTCTGTATGAGTCTAAGTGTACCAACGCAGAGTAACTCTGTTCAGGCCTTTTGGCTACGTTCCCCTCTATGATATTCTAAGTTGTCCTATTTTGTATATAACTAATGGGTACATACTACTTATAAGGCACTTCCAAACTAATAATACTAGCAATGCACAATATGACTTCTATAATAGTAAAATGTATTCAAAGAGCTTCAGCACACTGTTCAGTTCAATTCAATTCGAAAAGAAAGAAAATACTGAAGAGGTAACACAGCGGGAAAATGGAAGATGATAAATCACTCGATGAAAACGTCATTGGGCTCTTGTAACGCAATATTTAATGCGAGAATCGATATTCTGTCTTCTGGACAAAAATCATGCACAGACACAAGAACCCTCACTTTCACTTTACTTGTCATCACATTCACTTTCTCAACAAAAGTATACTTATTTCACCATTAGACGTTTTGTCATCACTTAACAGTTGTACAAATATAGCATTCCTAATGCACAACAGTCCATAAGAATTACGCGTACGCTTAATTAAAAAATCAATATGAAACCAAGATGAATTTCATTAGTTACTTATCACATGAGCGATGTTTCTAATTGTTCAACTTCATCCATCATTTGTCACATATCTAAAATAACTGTGTTGTACAAAAATAAAATAACTTGCCATTTAAGTTGGGAATGTTCCTTCAAAAGTTGCATGAATTAATTAATCCTCTTTTAATCCTCATTCCTCGTGCGTTACTATTAGTGTAGTATAGTAATAGAAGAGATTAATACAAAAATGTTATTGTATGACGTAAAACGTAAATACAATTTATTCTTTGCTTGTAAGGTATGGTAATTCATACACTGAGCTGTAAAAATAACAATTATATTATTTTAAAAATCATAGTCTACCACATTTGAAAATAATTATTACAAAGTTTATAAATTACAGAAAAACCACTGTACTTAAATCAGTCTTTGCGAACTTATTACAAATCATATGTACGACCTACGCTACCCCTACGCGCTTTTGCTTAACTTTTATCCATTTCATTGAACTTGACTATGAATTCAGTATTCAATGCAAATTAAAAGTCTGTGGACAATTCTGCATTCGATCCTTACATCAGAATATACCTATAGTGAAATCAAATAAAAGATGAAATTGCTTTTCCAACAAAAATCTTTCTCGTCCATTTTGGTTAGGTTAGGTTTCGGTACCCATATACATTTCTAAAAGTACTACCTTGCTTTCTACGAAGCAGTCGCCTGAAAATTCCAGAGGGCAATATAAATATTAGATAGGTGATGGTGAAGCCGAAACTAAAATTGCACATTGTTGTGTATACGTACTCCTTTAGCGCTTCTGTAATAAAGTCTGTCGGAAAAATCATTCGAGTCTCTTGGTTGATCATGTGTGGGTATTCAGGCATTATATTCCTTGCTTTGTTACTTCAGTACTCCATTTCATTCGTCTGCTTTAAATTGTTTCTCCAGGCTGCAACGGTCTATAGCTACGGTCTGTATCATCGAGATTTAAAAGTTAAATACTTCAATAATTAGCATTAGCAAAGAGCAGCTATCAGCAAAAAAGTGTGAATTCATGAAAATAAACTTTCGCTACTGTCGTGACTTCCGAGCAACTCTTGAAGTTTCTTTGTAGAGCCAGTAAGCGAAAATACTGAGTTACTTGCTTGCTAATACTACGCAACTCTGATAGTTTTTCTACATGGCATATTATTTGAAATTTATTTTTGCGATATTGTCATTTCAGTTATTGTTTGACATACGGGACAAACACAATAAAAAATTCATTATGCAAATGTACACCCTGACGATAAACTAAGGTACCCCCCCTAAACAGAAAGAACCGGAAGTAGCACAGGAAAACTGTTTACACCAATCGAAAGCCAGTCTAAAGTTACATTGAAATCCAAGTTTTCATTAAAATCGGGTTGTCAATTCGATAAGTGCAGGTGATTCAAATAATTATGAAAAATTCAGAAAAAATCACTCATATAACACGGATTGCAGCTGTGTGAATGTTATTTTTAAAAAGTTTTTTTTTCGGCCGGGAAAAATCCGAATAACCCAAAAACCGGGTACATTTTCGTACTTTTATTTTTCACCGAATTATTTGACCCACTTATCTTCAACCGATTTTAATGAAAACTTGGATTTCAATGTAACTTTAGACTGGCTTTCGATTGGTGTAAACAGTTTTCCTGTGCTACTTCCGGTTCTTTCTGTTTAGGGGGGGTACCTTAGTTTATCGTCAGGCTGTACACCCATGTACCGGGAGAACCTAAAGCACAGCAAAACAGTTTACATCCATCAAAAGCCAGTACACGGTTACATTGAAATATAAGATTTCACCAAAATCGGCTGAAGATAAAAGGGTCAAATAATTCTGTGAAAAAAAGTAGACAACTGTGCCGTGCCCAGCCCAGTTTTAAGTTTTAGGTGATTCGGACTTTTCACGGCCGGGAAAAAAGTTTTTTGAAAAAATATTTTCCCAGAGGTAATCCACGTTAAATGAGTGATTTCTCCTGAAATTTCCATATTATTCGAAGAAGGTTGAATTTTCAACATTTCTGGAATTTTCTGCAATTCTCTTGAATCTTAATGGAAATTCCAGAAAAGTTGAAATTCAACTTACTCGTTATTTTAAAATTTCGAAAATCAAGCATTGCAAAACAACGTCTCAAAGTACAACGTACAACATCTCATACCAAAAAACGGTGCCTGACTGTTAATATTTTACGGGATTAACTCTTTTGTATAAGTTTGTGCTTTGAGTGGTATAAAATTTAGATTTTAGTGAGCAACAATAAAGAATTCTTTGTAACTATAGCTGACAGTGTACTTAAACAGATTAAATAGGAAAGAACAAAGTACAATCAGAAGGGAGGTCGTCATCATCATTGTAACCTCAAAGCTAATCGTAAATAGACTAAAAAAGGGCTCAGAATCAATCAAGTGTAGAAGGAACTTGAATGAGCTCATGTTGACACGTATTGCGAAAGACAATGGGGCTACGTGAACACAGTCTGGAGATGCAGCACTGTGTGGACTCCATAGAATAAGAATGAAGGCTGACTGAGCCGAGATCCGACCGGAAACCATGAAAGATAAAGAAATGGAAGAACAAAGGTTCTTTTGCTTTGGTTCTCGGTGGAGGGAGATACAGATAGTACATAAGAGCTGGGAAGAAAAAACTTTGTGAAATTTCTGTCTGACTGAGTGATTGAGAGATAGAAAGTATGAAAATGTCTTGACTGTTTTGGATAAGAGAGCGTCTGTTTTTATGCAATGGACGAAAAGGTTTAACGAGTGAGTGAAGCCGAAACTGAAGTCAAGTCGGGAGCAAAGGATAAGGCAGAATGAAGAAAAGGAAAGATTTGATCGAGAAAAAGCAGGGAAAGTCTGGAGAAAGTGAAGCTGTTCCTCACAAACGGCTACGGAATCGGCCCCAGGGGCGCAGTCCATTGAATTGCTAAACGAAAGGACTTTTCGTCGTTCGTTCGAATCCGGAAATATATCCAAGGGACCCCTAAACTTTGTCTGCACTCATTAAATCGACAACTACTTTCGAATAAAAAATATTCGATTGCTCTAATGTATCTAAAGAACTTCCTACACTATAGTTAACTTTTCGTGCTCAGCTTTTACTACATTCTGCATAACGTTTACCATACCAATGAGCTAAGCTTCTCTTTCTTCCCCAGAATTACAGAATTACCACAGATATTTCAGTCCACCAACTTTGGTTACCGAATATAGCTTCTGCACTTAGATTCAAGGATGCACATCATTTATGTATTAGTATAGCCTCTGGTTATTCATTTCATTTTCACAGCTTCACCGAATTCATTCCTATGCAATTGTTAATACATCATAATTTCCTCTGCAAACTTCAGTATACAAGATCCTAGCAGCAACACAACTCATCTCAATTTCCTTTTGTTGTGACTAGAGTGACTACAGTGCATTTCTTAAAACAACAAGTAGCTTGTGCAATTTTGTTTTTCTAATGCTAAATTGCGGGTTGGTCTGAGTTCTTTGAGTCCGATATCTTATTTATTATTTATCAGAGGTAACGTTTTAATGCATTTACTGTGTAATAATAAGTAGAGGTGCAGAAAAACCACTTTTCCATAATTTAATATGTGATCAGTGATACGTGAAATAAAGGAATGAAATTTCAATATTCCTTAGGGGCTTATGCACTAATTATAATAAGGGATGTCTGCTTACTTAATGAGGACGTAGTAAGTAAAACGAAATGTAACGTAATATAATATTTTCAATATTGGGTGCACTACAATTTCTAATTTCAGAAATCATTCTGTGTGATGTGGGCAGAGAAAGCCACGGAGGCTTTCTTTGATAAAATCAAAGAGAAACTAGCTTAGAAATAGGTATGGAAATTTTAGCATCAAATGGTCACGAAAATATTACCCATACAAAATTGTGTAGCATAAAACGAGAGTATTGCATTTGTATTTCCTTTGATTTGGTTTGCATGGTATGCACAGTATGCACTGTTGTGAGATTTTTTTGGCTCCCTCTCACAAGACTACATAGTGCTGCAGTTGACTGTTTCAGAGACAAGGCAGAGGCAAACAAAGGACATAACTTCAAATATCGCTGTTCAATATGTCATAAACAGACTTATAGATCGAACGATAAGAGAATAAATATTAACAACCCTCAATACAAAAATATACATATTTTCTACTGTTTTTGCTTACCTACAAGAATACATTAGATGCTAACCACTTGGCTTTATCAGTATATTTCAATACATATTTATGAGATGCTCATTCATTCTAACTTGGCTATGTTATGGCACGATATAAAACAAAATGGTTCTGTACTGTTTAGCTTAGTGTGCTTTTTTCTTCCCTATCAGAAAATAATAAAGTGAAAGCAAGGATCGTAGAATGAAATTTATGTGAATAGCTTTAAGTAATAAAGAGTTATAATATTGGCATAGATTACTACACTAGATAAACAATTACTTTTTACCATTTCATGAATTGGGGTTTATAAAGATGTAGCTGGATAAAAATTAATAACTGTAATACTTAAAGTATAGTTGGCTACTAGTCTCTAGTCATATATATGAATAGGAGTACTTGGGTGCACCTTTTGTCAATGTTTTATATCACCGAGTAATTGCTATTTAATAATTAGTACTGTTTGTCCGTCGAGATTTACAATTGCACCAGCATCTCTGTAAGTGTGCAAAGTGTGCATCTTACTAACCACTAACAGACTTGGCTAATTTTCTAATTCACAACACTAGAAGTAACTAATCTTGGCAAAACTGATAAATAGACTACAAATAATTATACAAATAATGCGAAAAATTAATTACCTAAATTTATTTATAAATTAATTTTGAATGCACACTAATAATAAGATATGTGCGGAGAGGAAAAGAAATTTGCGTCTTTGCGTGTCTCCGTCCACCCTGAAAATGTTCCAATTGTCAATTTTGGCCGAATACAAAGATACTTACAGCCAAATAATACTAATGCAAATCTACAATGGTCGTGCATTCTAGAAAGGCATACGTCCTTTCAAATGCTCCTTCACAATCAAATACAAGACATTATCAAATGAGAATATAAAATAGACACAAGTCCAAATATAAATAAATTAATGAAATCACAATTTTTGCATTAAATGTATAATTGCAGAGGTTCATCCAAGTCCAAACACTATAAAATGGATACATTTAGTATTGCCCCACAAAGGAACCAAGTTAATAATGTTTTTTGCTTTCTGGTGATGAAAAAGATCTTTTGAAGAGAGTTATGTAGTACGCAGTTGGCAGATTCACTGTAATTTAATTAGGAGTGACCTAATTATTTGACTGCATACACACAAAAAGACACTAGCGAGTAACAAAGCGCAATAAAATTAAAACGTTAAAGGAGATAAAGAAAAAAATGGAGCAAGAGAGTTAACATTATGACAAATAAGAGAAAATGCCCTGCATATAAAGTAAAATATGTACAGGAGAAAATAAAAGGAGGATTTCAGTTAGGAGAAATGTGGACATGAAGCCAAAATGGGATGAAAGAGACAGTATTAGGAATTAGGCAGGGAATAAGTTGTACATGTCCTGTCAAACTGTAGGTTCTCTTGAAACAAAGTGAGTATGACAGAACAGAAGAGAAAGAGAAGACGAACAAGCATTCAACTAAATATTATGCTATGCTCACGTATAATGTTTATTATATGTACAGCAGTGAGGATATGTATATGAAAGTTGTAGTATCCAGTGGAAGAGCGACAGAAAGTGGCTTGATATAAATTCATTTGAGACGAGAGTCAATAATATAAGTATAAGAAGTTAAGTGAAGCTACGTAGTAGAATAGTAGGTACTTTCCTGTCTTGCCTGTTTACCACCCTTGAGACAATGACAGAACAAGTATACTGTTGACATGACACGGAAAGTAACTACTATTGTATTGCATTGGCTTGGAATGGTATTGTCTCTGCTGAATTTAGGGTTCCTGAACTGAGGGAAGCGTATTTGGCAGCATTAAATTACATTAAAATGTTCATTTTACATAAAGCCATTATCTAAAATGGAATCAGTAATTTAAATAGAGAAGATAAGGCAAGACATGAATGTAGTAATGCTAGAGACATAAAATATATTAAATAAAATGTGTTTCAACTTAGAAAGTAATAATACGTAAGTGCATTATATGTGTGTACGTGTACCTAAGTGTATTGTAAGTGTAAAGTAACCTGCATATTTCATTGTGTGCGAAATGGTTGGTTGTGCTCTTTGTTTATGTATGTTAGTAGTTGTATGCAGATGCACGTACTTGGGTAAGGATCTGAGAAGGAATTCATGAGTGCAGTATGTATATACGTATTTACTTACAAGTTTCTTTCAACAACAACCCTGACAATTTGTAAGAGTGTTACTTTTCTACTTAAATATGCTGCTCTTGTGTTGCATAAAATAAATAAAGTACATACTAGAGAAAAGTTGCTAAAAGAGTTCTATCTACTTACTTTCATGCATACATGTAAGAATGTAAAATACACAGATAACCAGACACATACAAAATGAAGTGGAGGGAAATAAGGATCTGCATCCGTCTGCTAGTGTTGTTAACTACAATGACTGCATGTAGCTGTAGCTGCGGGGGCCTAGTTAGATTACCTATATTTAGGTGCTGCATGTTTAAGTTTACTTTATGCTATTCGTATTCCCCCTTTGCTCTTTCCATGCAAATAAATCAACTGCCAAGACTGCACAAGCACACACACGCCAAACAGCTTCTCTATACATTTATCTCTATAATATTCACTGTATTATGAACACTAAACAAAACAGGCAACAAAGAAAACGCTGCATTGCAAATTTCACACATTCTTTAGGTAGACAACAGTCAAAGCACTGGGTACACGTTTACTACGTACACAACTAATGCAAACGTAACCTTTCTCAATAGATCCTAGTTTTGGGTACTTGACGTGGTTGCTGTGTTCTCTTGTCTGGCTCGGTTTGGATTTGTGTGGGCTTATTTCTTAAGATAGTCTTATTCCACCATAATGCAAAGTTATCAGATATATATTTCTGTGCAAGTAACAAACACTCCTAGATAAGTATAAAACGTGTCGCCACCTACTTTCCCATTTATGGTACAGTGTAAATAAATATAAAACCAGACTACCGTGCACATTACTTAACTTAACTAAACCAAGCATAGTTGATAAACTCGTCTTGTACAGTACAAACAAGCCATGCAGTTAAATGAGGCAATCTACACAACTTGATAGCCAGAAGTAACTAAACTTAGTTCGAAATAAAAATTCACTGAGTTTTCCTATTTGCAAAACTTTTTTCATGTCTACTTAAGCATTACACCTAAAGTCTAACAAGTATTTTACAGATATGTGTATGAATTCATGATACATAGCCTAGACTGGTGCACGTAGAAAAGATATCGCTTTTTTCTGGAGCAAAGGTTTACATTTTTTCCGCATTATTATTACAATGTCATGCCGGTGCAGTGCAGTAGAAGTAACTTACATAAAAAACAGTAGAAATCCTGTGTGCAATGCAAACTGGTAGTTGTGGAATTTCATTTTAATCGTCTACAAAGTCAAGTTAAGGAATGCAAAAGTCAAGACGGAGAAACGTTTCTGCTTTGTCCTATTATGTCTTTATTTGGCTTACCGAATCCAATTCCAAACCATATTACTTCTGTTATGATTCCGTATAGCTCACCTAGAAAACCGAAAAAATGCAAACTTTTTATATTTATAACTGCTAAGTATAAAAGGCGAAATAATCTGATGTGAATTTTACTTTCACAGTTGTATTTCCATTCCAACCCCAACTAGTTTCAGACCATGCTAGGCTCCGTCACAACAAAATCACAATCAAACTATAACTCACTTAACGGACTGTCTGGACTGAATTCTTTACCATTACCAACTGCAAGCAGAAACACAATAGTGGATTATAAATATTATAATACACACGAATCATATCAACTACAGGAAAGAAAACTAAATTCAAAACCATGAAAAATACATATCAAATCTAGTTTCATGCACAGACAAATAAAGTATACGTTCAAATAGTAGTTACACTCGTTCTAATATAAATGCATATTCATACCCAGTTTCTCACTGCTTCGGTGTGGTATGGTACGGTAGTAATAAATAATTTCTGTTGCATAAAACGCAGATTTATGGTAACTATTTCACTTCTGGCCAAGCTTTCCCTTCATTCAAACAACGTAAAATGCATAGTATACGAAGCCATACGAGTTTATATGAGCTAACAGAAGAAGTTTACAAACAGACCGAACGTATGTGCATAGTAGTTCGTATTACAATCGTATTTTTCCATTGCATTGTTAGTAGAACAGCCTGCTTATCTTGGTGGAGAATGCATTGAAAACTGATTTTCAAATACGAGACGAGAAAGCAAAAACTAGAGCTGGAAACCGAAACTATACTTCATACATGGACAAAAGGACAGGAAGAGAGAAAACCGAACTAGTACCACTACAGTATTTTATTTTGCACTGATACAGATATCTAGGTATAGAAAGCTTTGTAGAACTCTTGCGATCTGATCTGCCGGTTTGTCTGGTCATCTTGTTCTGCTCTCTGTGGATAATAAAGTAAATATAGCTATAAGAAGCAGCCGTTGCCAAAAGTTAAACTCTCTCACCCAACTCAATAAGTTGACCACGAGCCCACAAATCTGATAAATAACTTGCCTATTGTCCTCCTGCCTTTGTCAAACCTCCTGCTTATAGAACTAAACGAGAAATCAACTTATACAGATAAAGAAACATATGCGGACTATGTATATTCAACTACTTACTATTACCCAGCATACTCTCCTATAAATGTGCCTTCGTTTCATTCCTACGATTTCTACTTTCTACAGACACTGGACTTCGCTTCGTTTCATTTCACCACTGTAGACTTTCCAATAGAGTGCTCCAACTCTAACGTACGCTAAGTAAGCGTACCTCCTATAAAGATATTTTTATATGCATTAGCTACATTCTGCTTGTAAGCAGTCTATGTAGTAGGAAGAAGATTAAATTCTACGTTCTGGTTCTTCTGCATGGAGATTTCATGAGCCCATTAGAATTGCAATAAAGCCTTTGAATTTCAAGCGAACGAATACTACTGTCTTTACTTTCTCCCGACTCGTGATGTGATATCCATCCCTAATACCAACCACCAACTATACACAGTGTTAAAAACTAACATTGTCTACCTTTGTTATGTAGCTATGTGTTTTGTATGTATAGAAATATTATATAACACGGTAAATATCCTATTTCTATTGGATTGTGGGTTTCTCTCGCTCCTCCGAACAACTTATGTATACCTAACGTATTTGTATAGATATAAGGTTCACCCAATAAGCAACTGTGGTAAGAATGTGAGTCGGCATATAAAATCAACTTTCCAGTGTGCGTACATAGGTAATCGTGCCTTACCTTTACAGTACCTACTAAAACAGTATAATACTATTCCCTGTTCACCCTAATTTTGTTTTCCGTGCCATGGCGGTAGCTTGCCTATTCTGAATGAGTGGAGTATCGTAATGTAACGCCACCAAAGCAAAGAAGGAATTCAGCATTCGTTTGGCAAGTCACTCATTCAGTATATCTCCTATAGTATTTAGGTTTGACTTAAGTTGATGTCCGAGGGTAATGTATGCTCCAGATGTAGAGTCCAATCATTAAAACAGTACGTGACGTGAGTCCACTCTACTCAGCTTCAGTCACTCAAGTCAGCCGCAATCACATCACAAGTCCAAATACTACAAATGCATTGCAAACCTTCCTACTTCATCGGCTTTCTGACTCTGTCATGCTAGCCAATTTCTATAATGCTATTAAAACTGTTCGTCAACAACCATTGCATTCTATTAATATGTATTAAGGCAACTCCAAGGAGAACCTATTGTCTTCTAATCTACTTGTTACCCCTGCACAATAGAACACTTATCTAAACAGAAAATACTTCAGTTTTATTGTCCACATTTCACAAGAACATTTTCGTCCAAGGCTAAATTGCAGTAAATTGTAAACGCTATTTACACATCATTAAGAGGTTCTGAGGATGAAGTACTTTTTGTTACTTATGATTTTCTTACCCTGAGGCCTGCTAACTAAAATAGGGGTCCGTGAAGTTAGCCGACGCCGACGTGAAGTTAGACGACGGCCGACGCGAAGTTAGGCGACGGCAGACGCGAAGTTAGGCGAAGCCGACGCGAAGTTAGGCGACGGCAGACGCGAATTTAGGCGACGGCCGACGCGAAGTTAGGCGACAGCCGTCGCGAAGTTAGGCGACGGCCGACGCGAAGTTAGGCGACAGCCGACGCGAACGCGCCAAGTGATGACATCGCATGTTTTCTATTACATATTCCAGCCAGATACCATAGTGAACAAATACATGTCCAGTGGTGTCACGTATGCGCTTTCCGATTAGGTGAGCTTCGTCATTTTGGAGCCTTCAAAAGGGACTCACTATGGGACACGTTGTCCACCAAATCCCGTAAGTAATCCCGAAGGGAGTAAGAGTTGTTAACGGAAAATACATTCCGTTACTTGAAGTTTACGTCCCATAGCCGGGACCAGATTTCCCCATGTGGAAACCACAAATTTACTCTCAAAGGAGCTACCCATACACTGATTTTCATTATTTAAAAAAATAAATGCAAAGATGAAATTATTTAGTTTTGCAGGAATATTTATAAGGGACAAAATCGTCCCCTATGATTCCTGTCGTCATTGACTACTCGTGGCAAATTCGGGAAAACGTCCCTTATAAATATTTCTAATCCCCCGTGTGAATTTGGCCACTGACACCTCCTGATTAAACAGCAACAAACGGGAGCCAGGGAAACCCCAAGGTTACACTCCTTGGTTATTACCAATGAAAATGAAACGTATTCACATTTCACAAATCTAAGTTAAATTACTATAATATTATCTTATTATAATATTATACGGTAAATACGGTATTTTAAACTATTTTAAAATACTGTAAACCATCGTAAGGGAATGGGAAGTATGTATGGCGTACAACTCTGGGACGGCGGATAGGCAGAATTACTTCAAAAGAGCATATAAGGTGGAATTGAAGTTCAAATTCGAAGATGGTGCCAATTGCTCAACACAAGCATAAATTGCAATCTATGTTTGGCGACTGTCGCCTTACTTCGCGGTTGCTGTCGTCTAACTTCGCGTCGGCCGTCGCCTAACTTCGCGTCGGTTGTCGCCTAACTTCGCGGTTGCTGTCGCCTAACTTCAAGTCGGCATCGCCTAACTTCGCGTCGGTCGTCGCCTAACTTCGCGTCGGTCGTCGCCTAACTTCGCGGTTGCTGTCGCTTAACTTCGCGTCGCCCGTCGTCCAACTTCCAGGGCAAATATTCGCCTAATTTCGCGTCGGCTGTCGCCTAACTTCGCGTCGGCCGTCGCCTAACTTCGCGTCGGCCGTCGCCTAATTTCGCGTCGGCCGTCGTCTAATTTCGCGTCGGCGTCGCCTAACTTCACGGACCCCTAAAATAGCACATCTTCAGTCTTCCAATTATGGAATAGAAGTATATCCATTTGGTTTACTTGTTTTTTGATTTAGTATTACATCGAACACAATATGCATTTTCATTTTATTCTTTAACTATTAAATATCTTAGTAAGATAGAGTTGCGATAATTAGATAATCTATAAGAAATCCAAAACTACAACAACTACGAAAACCACCAAAACATTTAACAACCTATTTAGATAACGATATACATAATATAATTTTGTGTTTAAAGAAATTTTGTGACCTACGCTGTTACATGTCAGATTTTCAGATAACCAAGTACTAGAACCACACAATTTCCTGAATATGAAATGGTATATATTAATATATAGGGTTATTAAGAGTATTTATTTGTTAGAATTTTTTATTCTCTTGTTTTTTAATTTCCTAGCTAATGTTGTACATACAGGTTATATGTACGAGAAGACTTTGGGTGTCTGTAGGTATAAAAACGCTGTACGCTAAAAGAGGTTACAAAAGAATTGCTGCTTGTAATGTAGTAATTTCTTTAGTTCTTGGAAAGATAGCGAAGAGTGGATGGCAAGCATTACGTCATACTGTATGACCTGTTGGATAGTAGGAAAGAAAAAGATTTGCGATTTAAAAAATCCATTGAAATCTCAGGGGAAATTCTTCTCCATACTCACTTGCATACATCCTCCACCAAACAAACGAAGTTCGGATGAGTGCAAAATGCCTGAGCAATAAAAGATCAGTCGGTTTTATGCTCTTCCTGGAACACGTTTCTCCAGCCTTTGGCTCCAGTGCGAGTTCCTAAGGTACGTACGAGTTAGCTAGATTTTCATGTTTTACCAGAGTTTCACTCCATGCAAGATCAAGAAGAAAGTTGCATTCACCTAAAAGAGAGATTTTAATTTTTGTGAACATGCAATGCAGCTAGCCTTATTTAAAACCGTTGCTTAAAAACAGCTTTATTCATCTACATTTAAAATATTAGGCGTAAATAACTATTAAGCGGGGGAAGTGATACTTTCTGTACATTCCAAATTGTATAGCAAGACCAAGGAAGTAAACGTTCGTTTTATGTCTATTAGTTATACATATATTGGATGTTGAATTTTGTATTCATGCTACAACGTCAACGTCAACAGTCAAGTCACAAACAGGCATGAATGCATGCATGCAAATCGTAGCAGTCGTCACTAAAACCAAGTGAAAGTCAAATCATAAAGTACTTAACCTGCTTCCAACAGACAGAGAATCTATATGTATGCATACTGTGTACCACTATCGTATCGTATAAAATAAAATGTGAGACTACAGTTTATTTCTACTCTCCACAGTCTACTCTAATACGAAAATGCTGTATTGTAATTGTAACAGTGCACACTGTACGGTACATCGAATCGAATCAACACGGGACCCTGGAATATTCTTTGAATAACTAAAAATGTCAGAAAGCGATAAACTGGTAGCAGTAAGCACGCTATTCCCAGTTATTGAACTTCAGAAATGCTAATGAGCTAACTTTTACAGAAAATGCTGAGTTTTTTTCTCTGTTGAATATTGCTACTTATATTGCTAGCATTTCAGGCAAAAGTTAGTCTTAAAATATTTAGAAAAATTACGTTTGGATTTCTAAACTACAATTTTGCGATTACATATTACAAATACAATTTGGCTTAGCGTTAATATAGCATACAGAAACTGACGTACAACTATTGTAAAAGAATCATATCTCTTCGCTTGAAATAAATCTAGTATGTTAGTATTTCTGCCTCTGGCCTAACTCATTATATGAATAATTTACTTTGAGCGTAATATATTTATCAAATTCACCAAATCCACATGTGATTGCTTATAGCAAGCATGCAAGATATAAACTGTTGCTCTGGTCAATTTGGGACTACAGTTTAGCCATGGTCCTGACTTCATTGTTTGTTTTATTTAGGTAGTTCATTTCAGTTCAACGGCACTGTTTTATGAAAGAGTTCTTATCGAATGTACGTGATCGGTTGTAAAATAAAGTTCGTAAGCATTTGAAAAGATAATGTATACATAAATTCATATGAAGCATTTACTTCATATCTACTTTTTGTAAATAGCATATAATATAAAACATCTGAAACAAAGAGTATAAGTGCAGTGACAGAACTACGGCCTTAAAACTTAGTATGCAATACGACAATACTGTGTATACGAAACAAAAATTTAAAGACTCCATTACGAGTTATACAATTGCACTTCTTTCGTACACAACCCATTTATCAAGATTCTCTGTAGAATAGTAGAATTGTTTAGTTAATACATGCAGTTTTAATACATCTAAGAAATATAACGCTGCAAAACGGGAAAGTATTTGTTGCTACGTTTACTAAGTAGGTATGTAATCGCATGAATTTTTCAGAACTTCTCAAAGCTAAACTGTGATATCCACATTATAAAAACCATGTAACCTAAACGTTTAATTGCAATACCTTTTAATTGATCAAAATTTAAATGTACGCAACGCTTAGATTGAAGATTTTAGTCATCTAATAAATATCATTTTATTAAAATGAATCTCAAACTAACGTACCTGCATAAAGTAAGAAGTATTAGTAGCCTACCATCTCAATATAACTGGCAAAAGACGTGCTACGCAAGGTATGACTGTCTTGAACGTAAAATTTAGATCTGGTATACACTTACAAGAATGTGTTTCTGGTATGCAACAGATACTGTTTTATAATTCTTGAAACTGGATTACAGGAAATTGGATTGTTTTGTAAACCCAAAAGGCAAGGTTACCTGACATAAAAATGTAATGCACAAATTGAGTTTAGGGGAAGGTGCTTAACAGTGCTGTAATACTTGTTGTATAAAAAGATTTTGTAAAGCAAGTTGAATATTTCATGATAAATGGATTTCCATGATAGAACATGGAAGTACAAGGTAAGTACTCAGTGAAATTATGAATAAAGAATATATAGGTATTTCAGTTACTAAGATATTACCTCCAGTCTCTAATCTTACTTTCATGTTTTACTCTTTGAGCTACTGCAATCTCTTTAAAAGAAAAACGTATGACAAAAAGGGAACAGTTAACAGTATTAACCTCCTCGGATAAGTAAAATGGTAACATATTCTTTGCAAAGCACATAACATCTTTCTACATTTGCTATACATTATATTTTATTACCTATTTGTATTTTATTTGGTATTTGAACTGGCAAGGAATACTTGAATCCTGTTAGCGAACATTATGCGTTTTACTCTGATTCAAAATTGTACAGGAGACTTGCACTTGGAATTCTCCAGTCTATCAATCTTTGTGGTACGTAGTTCACTTATCAATTTATTTACCAGGTTGGCAGAGTATTGCAATCAAATCTACTCCTACCAGACTTCAGTTTACATGAATTGCCTTTTTATTTGAGCATAACAATGAAACTAAAAGCTAACTACCTGTGGTGGAAGGTTTTAAGACTCGTTCTCAAAGCCATCTCCAGGCTTGGCTCATATTTTATACATACGCTTTTTGTTCGTTTTCTAATGTCGTGTACCCATGACCTATTTATATAAGACAGGATCTGTTATGTAAAGATAGGATATCAAAGCATTACTACAGTCTAGCGATAGGCACTTCTATTGTTTCCTCTGCCTAGTCCTAGTCAATCTGACTTTTAAAACTCTGTCGAGGCTGGGTTACGTTAAAGTTGGGTTAGTACCCGTTATACATGTCTCACTATTCATATGTATCTTATAGCTGTGCTCCGTATTGTACGTCTTTATAAATAATGTGTAATATGAATTATGAATTCATGCGAAAGCCAATGTACATTGAAAGCTACAGAAAGAATTTTCATATCCCCTTGTAGAATTTTCATATCCCTAATTTAAGTCTGCTTATTAATAATTTAAGTTGCTTAGAAGTCAAAGAGAGTTAGAGCAAACAAATTGATAAAAGCAAAATCAGGAAGCAAAAGAACATTATGTTACAGCTTACAGGTCCAACGTAATTTACGTAATATATACAAATTTCAAATTTCAAGAACCTTTCGCTGAGGCCGAGACAAGTTGCTTTGACTTTGACTTTATGCTATAGATAGGTAAGGAAACTATCCAATTTACATTGCAGCGTTTTTAAACACAGTTTCAGAAACAGTTGAGATATTGGGTGCAAGTTTTCTGAAAATGCAATGTACTTATTTGTAATACTAAATTTTCTTTGAAACGTATTAGTTCTGAAATTAGTGTATCACAAAAAGGCAAATTTGTAATTGAATACTTGCTAACTGTACACTTCACCTATGCTTACATGAGTTTATCAAATTGAGATAACGTGATGAAAAGAAAGGCGTACGCTTAAGCATACGCATTATACCTACTTGTTACAAGAACCAACTTTGTAATTATCATTTTTGTTATGGTTCTTAAGTTCTGACGATATGTCGTATCTATGTAATTATAAATTACTAATTGTTACCTACTGTTCACTGCGACAAAGTGTACGTGACCAATTTACATGATCCTACCCTTCTATTAGGTATTGTAGCCTCTACCCTACTTAACAAAAGCATATCTTGGAAATCTAAATGACTAATGGGCCAATGGCAGAATAATCTTCAACTTTAGCAAATTGATCAAAATTATTTTTAGCACGTGGTGAGTGTAATTAGTCTGCGTGATATATTTCAAATCATATTTCATATTTGTAGGTACCTGACAAAGGTAAGACGCTTATGCGAATTGGTTACTAGGCTTGAAATATGTGCCTTTATGAATACAGGTCCTTTTAATTTTATTTCCTTGATACAATTTTGACAATATGATTATCACGGGTAAATATATGTAAGAATTGGATCATTTTTATGTTTCCATGAATCGAAACAGTAATTGCATCTGCAAGCGCATAACTAATTAATGTTGTTCGTGTCGTGACTACAGGTTCTACTTTTCTGCAAATTAAGATTATTCAGGCAAGAATACATTTCGCTAAATATTTGGTGGCTGAAAGGTTGAAATTACAGTATTGCTGTGTAATACTCGGCCGAAACAAAGGAAAAGTGCGAATAATTGTAGTTTGAGATTATCCGTTATTTTGTCATTTACAATAGATTTGCGTTGTATCCAAAGTTCAGCGTGTATTTATAGTAATCTGTATATTTAAATAGCAAACTGTTTTTGCTTGCCAGCACAGCATGCATAATTTGGCTAATATATTTGTCCTTAGGTAGGTATGATTGTATTTACGTAGGTAGAATATTTCACAGTTCTTAGAATTCATACTATAGCTGCGTATAATTTGAAAACTAGAGGCTATTTATGATGACTGTCTCTACACGGAGCAAAATAGTAAAGTAAAGGAGAAGGGGGAAAACAGAACTGAACAAGACAAGTGGAGCTAACAAAGCAAGAAAGGAGTGAGCGTAACCTGGGTTTGCTCAAAACAATTTTAGCATGAATGTTAATCACGTAAATGCTAATTAGTGCCAAAATCAGGAAGTCAGATCTGTAGTTTGTTAGTTAACTACCGTGTGGAAAGATACGTCAATCAGACGGACAGCGCTGCTTTCCCAACTGCGTTGTTTGTGCACTTACGAAGTTTGCAAGTAGAATTAAATTTAAACGGTATCAGTTGTCGTGTTGTTTTCACTAGAGCAGTGAAAATGTCTCAAGATGAGATGAAGGAGATAAAGTATAATTGATAAGTGAGCTTGTCACTTGTACAGTCTTATTATTTCCCCTGTTGGTTGGTTGACGTTCAGCTGAAAGTTTCACTGAAAGTTGTTGCCATTATTTCACTCATTTGCATATCTCTCTTTAGCTATATTAACTGACGACAAAGTTTCTACGAGACGAATGTACAGCTATATGAGAAAGTTTTAGTGTCTCTGCTTGTGAAATCTGAGAGCAATGAAATTTGTATCTAGGTATTTATGCGTTGTGTTGTGTTTGCTAGGTATTTCCTCACGATTGCTATTGATAATGCACACCAGACATCAGACCACCCAAATCTTGTTTTGGCTTCAATGAAAGCCCTGTGACATTGCAAAAACCTATACCTACAGTGGTTAATTTACTAATTAGTAATACACTTCAGGTTTGTACAGAAAAGAGTAGTTCAGGTACAAGTATAATCTTCAATAGATTAATTTTACATTTTTATGGGTTCTGCGGATTTTTGTTTTGATGTTCAAGCAGGCATGAGGATTAACGTAGGGTGTGCCTTGGGAGAATGCCAAATTCCAGGATTTTCTGCTTTATATGCCCATATCTTACCAATTGAAGTGTTTAGGTCCCATGAACAACTTGAACGAAAATGATTCATTTAACGATGATAAGGATTCTAATATGGTATACTTAAGGGTTTCGTTCGGTTCACTTTGAAAGTAAACAACTCTATTAATTCAATGAAATCTGGTCTGATTTAGATTTTGGATGGGAATTTCTACGTATGTATTCTACGTATGCATTTCCTTCACATCTGCAAATGCACGAATGAGCTGCTAGAGAGTTAATGGATCTTGAGCGTAATAGCCTTCAGAAAATTTGTTCCAAGCAATTAAGGCCGATGACAATGCAGTTTATAACATAGTTTATGACATGACAGTAATTACACAGTTCGCTTTGCAATTCGGTATACATATTATATTTTACTCCAATCAGATCAGCAAATGTAATTTGGTTTATGTTATATTTCACACATAATTAAGTACACTAACTAACTGTAGGTATTAATACAATGTAATACACCATATATTATGTATTCAGAAATACATGACCATTGACATATGTTCGTACGTTATACTACAATAATATGGTACACGTTAGTACGCAGTAAACAAAGACTCACACAGATATACATAATTATATTTAGCATTAGATTTATCAGCTAATGCAGATTTACTGATTTTCACAAATATTATTTTCGAGTCTGGTAGCAATATTCGCTACACTGGAATGGTGTCCGGTAGATTTCCATCCTATTTCTAACACTGTACATGAGTATCTACACTTAATAGCTGTTTCACATAATAGATTTGGCATAACTCCTGACGGCTCCCAGCCATTTGGCAATTCCTCTTTTTAGTAAGTTGGGATGTTACCCCAATACTGTTTTCCCGGTAATGGTTTCAGATAAGTTATTCCCTTCCAATTTCTATATATTAATGTACGTAAACAAGCTGCGTAGAACGTGTAGGTCTTCCCACATGATAAGTACAGAAATCTCCCTAACTTAAATACTTACTTCCTATGTATATCTAATATTAAATACAACAGTAGGATATCATGGAATCTGATTTGCAACAATTTTTATAAATACTTGGAATATTTAATAATACAAAACAAAATAGGAATGTAATTGAAAAATGTATAAAGGACAGCCTATAAAGATAGATTCTCAATTGTGTTTTGATATAAAGATTAATGAATATTACATATACCTATAAACATCAACGGGGAATCAGGAACAACGTAAACTGTAAACGGAAAATATCACCAATGATTCGATAAATAATTAAAAGTCGAGTCAATTCAGAAACGCTGCTATGTACTATTACAGTTATTCGGACAAACATTTAGACCTGTTGGTTTGATTACTTATTAATTACAATCTAATATCTCAATTACTTGTAAAGTATTATTTGACTAACTTAAGTAGACTACACATGTAATTTACTTATAAGATTATCCGGGCGTTACGTAATTCAATATAGTAGATTTTCAATATCGTAACATTAAAATGCAGTGCGAAAATGTTGGAGCTAGTAGTTACACAGTTAACATCGCCTTACGAGATTATTAACACACATGAGTACATAAATGTCAAAGTTCAATGTAGCGGAGGACTTTATGAAATTAGCAATCAGTTATTATATGTTATGCAATAGCCGAGCAAATCAAACACAACTCTCAGGAACATTTACTGAGAGGAGTTTCTGTTTCATGAGCTTTGTATCAAAGTAAGGATCAGAGGAATGACGGAGAGTACTGAAATTATCAAGCTCGTTTATCGAACTGGGCGGTCCGAGTCGGTAGTGGTACGTTGCACTTCCAGAATTAGGATTACCTTGGTCGCAGTACAACTGGTGTTGATGGTGTTGATGAAATTGGACGTTGTGGGAATGATGCTGCGGGGCTGAATGGACATTCACCAAGGGATGGCCGTGGTGATCCACTGGATAAGGAATCTAGGCAATGTTTCCAAAATATTTAAATGCAACGTTTATCCTATTTCAATTAAGAGTTTAATATTTAATTCATTTCTCTACGCTTCTCGTATGCTAACCTGACACACACTGTGGTAACAACAAATATAACATGTATACAAATATAATGCATACGACAACAATTCAAAAATCAATGAAAATTAGTATTGGGGTTCCCTTTTATTTAGAAACTCTGTGAAATATGTGTCTCCCTATTCTATCAATGTAAAGAATACGAATTTGTCCTTATGCATACGTTGTTGTTAAGGCACGCAGTATGCCCTACCCAAATATGAAACATTCATCTTAGTTATTATCCGTATCTGCAAATTGAATTTTAAGGATTTTCTAATTGATTGTCATTAAAATTATCGCACGGTATATTTAGATGAACAAAGAAGTTAAAGACACGCAAAAGTTATATCTCCTTGTCTAGGACGATATTTATTTATTTAATTATTTATATTTATCTAGGATAGGGAGGTACATATTTCACAGAATTTCGAGATACAATACTACAACTACGGAACTATAATATCCCTACAAACTGAAGGTTCGAGATTCTCTTCTCATTGAAACAGGAGTCCTAAAGATTATTAGTCTCGCTCAAATCTACCCTTTATTCTACTGAATTATTAGCAAAACTGATTAAAAAAGGAGAGATTAAATCAGAAAACGCAAACTGTTTAACAAAAAGCAACATACTAACAAATAGGAAAGTATTTCAATTTATTTCGCGGATTATTTTGGATTTGGCATTAAATCTACTAATTACTAATTGCGTAATTACTACATATGTAATACTTATGTAAGAGTACTTTATGTAATAGATACCTAATGGAAACCACATTAACAATACCACTGGTTATAATTAATCCTCAATTAAACACGTACGTAAGGAAATCTCTTAATAGCCTTAAAGAGCTGTGTCTAGTGCATCAAAACATGTTGATCAAAACATGTTAGAATTTACACCACTTATTGTCCATCAAAGCTAAAGGAGTTTTGTCAGATAAAACCGATAGAGTTTACGAAATAGTTATTGTGAAAGGAAGCATTCCTTATAAGAAGTGCATTTAATTTTAGCAATGTAAAGTAAGATGTGGGTATGGGAATGTGTCAGCAATAGAAAATAACGGTAAGCACTCACATTGGACTGGAGACAGCAACTGGGCGAAGGAGCTGGTAAAGTGGCTGTTGCGAATCTGGTTGTCCGCTCTCCGTTAACATTGGCATTTATATTTGCACTGCTACTGGAAAGGAGAATCGCTGGAGAAATAGTATGCTCTCCTGGACCTCCTGCAATGAAATCGATAAGAATTCGCAGTGATTTCAGGTAGTGATCGGACCGTTTCGTTTAGAAAAACGAAAAACGCGTTTATTTCGTTTCGTTTCGTTTCGTTTTTGCCTAAAAAACGAAACGGTTTTTTTAAAAACGAAACGAAAACGAAACGGTTTTTTGAGAAACGAAACGAAACGAAACGAATTTTTGAAAAACGAAACGAAACGAAACGGAATAAACGCGTTTTTTCGTTTTTGCATTAACTCCATTGCACATGAAATTGGTGTACGTTTTAAGTTTACTGGGACACTATACAGAATACAAACTATACAGAATCTTTACTTGTCAATAGCGATTGCGATTGGTGATTAATACTATTTGCAGATTATTGAAATTAACACGAACACACGAAAAAATTATTGAAATACTTTTAGCCGCCGAAGTTGAAGGCAATACGAATTGAGTACTTTGAGTACCAATACTTTGAGTTTTAAATGATAAATGCAACCAGTAAAAATCCTCGAAATGCAAGTAAGATCAATAAAATTAGTGAAAAACTAATAGGAGTTAGTAATAAAAACAAAATCCTTAGTTTTTACTTAAAAAGAATTTTCAAATTTTACGTACTGGGGAAATGATTTATGATTTAATAGTTTTAAATTCAAATTAAAAATTACATGTAACTCAGTTGTACTCTCTTTATTATGGCCTTACTGGTGTTACTACAAGTCAAACGGATAATGGGAAAAACCGTTTTTTTCGTTTCGTTTTGCATCATTTTGAAAAACGAAACGAAACGAAACGGTCTTGGCAGAAAACGAAACGAACCGAAACGGTTTTTGCAAAAAACGAAACGAAACGAAGTTTTCGTTTCGTTTTTCAAAAATAAACGAAACGAAACGGAAAATGCTAAACGAAACGAAACGGTCCGAACACTAATTTCAGGTAAGATACGAGTAAACCACTAGAGACACGATAATAGCACACTTGCAAGTATCAAGTACCTCCACTCTGTTTTTGTTGCTTCTAAGTACAAATGTCCATAAATGTGTAGTACTGGAAATACAATTACATGTCGTGCAATACTACACACATATGTAAGTATCAACTCAGCATACAGAGAAACAACAAACTAAACTAAGTTGAACTGAACTGATTGTGAGTAAGTAGAATACAGAGGAAAGAATAGCGCATTACATCGCCACATTTCTCACGGAAAACAATTCGAGGAGACATTGTACCGAAAGTAAAAAGAAATCGAGATCGACTCACTCAGACGAGACGGATTGTCTTTGCTAAAGTTTCAGTTCCAGACCAAGACGGTTATGACTACCTACGAATACAATACGACAATGGCTATTGCCTAAACAAAAGTTCAACATCAATTCAAAGATATTTGTATCTGCAGGGCGCAGAACAATAGTTGTCCCCAGCCCCGAACTAAAAATGTATTTGGTACCTGAGGTATAAAAGAAAAAAATAGTTTTTCCGGATTTAGAGGCTAAACTCATAAAATGTGGACATTTTTCACAATTGAAATATGAAAAAGTGAATGCCTTCTCCTTTCTTACTCAAACTGGCGATTAACCTACTAAAGATCAACCGATTTTGAAAACATTAAATCATTTTGAAGTCTTTGCGCATGCAATTACTATGCACATGTAGGATTAAAACCTGGGGGATAGAGCAATTGTTGTTCCGTTTTCTCTCCTGTACATTACGTTCCTTTATACTTTCTTTTACACTTGTTCATTTCTTGGATACTTAAACAAATAGAGAAAGTATACTTTTACATTTTCTCTTTTCAACTCTGTCGACCTCAACTAATGTTTCAAGTTTATAATTTCCATACCTACCTGCACATCTCTGAAAAACCAAAAAATCTTAATTAAGGTGATGTCAAACATATTAAAGTAACCATTAATCATTATTGCAGCATAACAATATAACAGCTGTTGAACGCTTGTAGAGCTATTTTTACTTTCCTTGTATGAAAACGAAGATAAATGAATTTTAAGAAAGAAATTGAAATATTACTTCAGCCAATTTTCAAATTCGCAATTGCGATATACGCATAAATATCCGTAGTATACCTCGATGACAGGGGAAAATACGAAATGTGAGAATTCAGAAAAGTGAAAATACACAAAGAAGTAATAGCAGTGAATAGAGACAATTGAAGTTGGGATCAATCAGTTATTGGCTTGTTTGAAGGCTGGGGTGGAGTAGGTTGGAGTTGCAGTATATGTGCTAAGGTGATATTAAGTGAAAGATGAGAAGGAAGGGAAGAAAGCAAAGAAAAGTACACACCAATATTGGATGGGATGATATCCGGGTCTTTGTCGTCAGTCGAGATGCCATCCTTAGACTCTACTTGTCTTTCATGAGCTAGTGTATTCCCCGAGGAATTCTTTCCAGCTTCGTCGTGATGTTTCTTGGAATCCCGTTTGAATTGTCGAGAGCGGAAATGTAGAGCTCGAGCTATCACCACAGAACCCACACAGAGGAAGACGGCTGTTCCGCCGATGGCGACCGACAGGGCAAATGAGAACCAGGAGTACTCCGAAGGTGACACAGCTAAACATCCAAATCAACATATCAAACACTCCCTCATCCTCAATGCTCATCCTCATCTCATACAGCATTCACTGTTTATTTCTACCACTTATCATACCATACCACTCCTAATAGAAATCTATAAGTATCTCTTTCATGACTACCTCATACGGTAAATTGATGAGTTATGCTGTGTCCTGAGTGTTTACATGTTAATTCTCTACTGTAGGTCTAAACTAGCATTTGTGACTTTCGAAGCGCAGCCTTGAAGTGGATTTTCGGGTTAGATAAACTAGCCTTAAACCAACGGATTATAACCTATACCTCGTGAAGGGAATACTAAAATACTAAATGCACTAACATTTTGTGTTTGCGAAATGCAAAGACTTATGCCCTTATAAGGCTATTTATTTTGCAAAACATTTTTTACTTACAGTATAAGTATCGATAAAGTCTTCATAGTGCGTTTGTTAAGACTTGTTAGATTCTTCTATTCTAATGTAATTCATTTTACGAAACAAAATAAATGGCTATTCTCTGTAGTGTTAAAACTAAGTTTTCGTTATTAAGCAAAGCTTGAAGCTTCCAGGAAGAAATAATAATTCGTTTTGTTTTTTGACTAACAATATTATGATAGGTTGGGCACAGGATTGATATAAAGTTTTACAACTAAAAAATATTTTACTGCCTTTTCAATCAGATATGATAACAATAAAATGTGGTGGTAACAAATGTGAGTAGTAATACCTAAAAGATACAAAATGGATTCTAAAAAAATTTACTGACTAAACTTAAACTTTCAATTGGTGTAGTTTCTAATTGATAGTACTACTGTATGAAGGTAAATTGAAAATGAAGGAATGAATAGTAAATAGAATTTATCTGTACTAAAAGCAAAAATTGCCAAAATTTCACTTTATTATTTGATTCCTAATGGATTTTAAATGCCTTTACGTCATAAGCGCCAAGACGTGTTTGACAAACATTTGAGAATTATCATTGAATCTGTATACCAATAGATAGGATCTAGTAGACAGTAGAGGCAAGGCGTATAGGATAGTGAACGATTTACATTTAGTAAAGTGGAGTGTGCTTTCTCCATTTCAATTCAGAGTCTAGCATTTTGTACAGTGCAGTGGTTTCTATAAGTAAGACTGACTGCGGCAGTGGGAGTAGGTTTATAAGGAGCGTAGCAGTAAGTAAGGTGGTGATGATGAAAATTGTGAAGTATCCAGCGAGTTCTAAAGTCTATTCTAACAGAGTGAGTGAGCTCAGTCGGCTGAAAGTTGGAGAGAAATGCAATATCAAGTGATGCGAAAAATTCATGCGGGAAGTGCCGGATGTAATATAGTTTCAGGTAGGTGTGATAGGATCCAGCCAGTTTAATACAATTTCCGAGCTACGCAGGAGGTAGCAGACTTCATTCACATGGAATAGAATATGATCTGATTAGTTTAGACTATCTGCTTTTCTTTTGATCTGTTCACTTTACTCAGAGTGTATTACTTTTTTGTTAAGCGTACGGCGATATCTAATACTGCACCTCCACTGCAACCAACTTTCTCTCCAGTACGCTCTTTACTTAGTAACTCTATCAAATGTATTCATATTTAGTGTGATGAAAAGCGTACCAATCCAGAATATACAGCAAATGAAAAATTCTCACAAACTCTATACATATAGCCATTCCTTTTAGTAATACTAATATAGTTAGCATTTACTATTTCCTTATATTGCTACGCAAATGAAAGTTTACTACGCAATATTGTACTATATACTATCTGTGTATGAATATAGAATATAGTTTGCATCCACTATTGATAGTATCTCTCTTTTTCTGAAATGCAAGCAGCAGGTTTTCCAATTTTCTGTTGCTTGATTTTATGCCGATTGAATAGTGAGTGGCAAAAGGAGAAACATGAATTTTAAAGACAGCGAGTGGCACAATATTGCTTAATGACTAAATCGTCTACTGAAATCCGAAAACTGAATACCTGATCAGAATTAATTGCGCTTCGTGTACCTGACTAAAGAGACAGCAGTTTTGTTCTCTGTGCACTTAATAAACTTCCTCTCATTTTTCAAATATTATAGCTCGCAATTAAAGTGTCCAGCTAATAAAAATACAATTGCTTTTACAATGTGAATCAAAATGACAAACATGACACAGCCACCAAAAATAGGTAGTATTTATTTTACTTACATTTTATATCAATATTTACTGGTAACCATTTTCTCCTTTCTCGGTTTTGCATAATTGTATTTGCATAATAAATAATTTACTACCATGTTGTACTATTATACGATTCGGATTATAGTTTATCATTGCAAAAAACCGTAGAAGAAGAGAAGCAATTAGAGAACTCACCCATAATCTTTTCGGTTTGTCTAATGATGAGCTCATCGATACGAAAAGGGTCACTTCTGCCTTTAGCATTGACAGAGTAGACGAGGACGCGGAATCCAGTTCCGATAGGCGTGAGATTGCCCAAATGGAAAGAAGCTGTGTTACTGGAAGCGTTGTAACGCAACTCGGACGAGTCACTCTCTATAACCTCGAGGACGAAATGCTGAGTGAGACCTCCATCGTGACCCTCGTCACAACTCAATTCCACCGACTCACTTGTCTCGTTAAACACTGTGCAATTGGTCACTGGGGACGGTTTCTCTGAAAAGAAAATATTCAACTTTTTATTAGTCACGCCTTTGTCAACAAATCAAAATCTCGGTTAGCTATTTATTAACTTCTATTTCTTTAATGCAGCATCGCTAACTTTTTTCATTTTGCAGTTGCCGAAATGAAAAGTAAACATACCAGGTATCATAAATTCAATGGCAACAAAAAAGACGTATTTACTTCCAAGAAATCATTTTTCAATGTTTAGACTCTTGTATGTTAACTGTACTCGTACATATAGTATTGTAAAAGTAATGGCACAATATTCTGCAAATGCACATACGTTGTCGTTTTTACGTCAAATCAACAATGGATTCAGAAATGATGAATGCTAAATCGATTAGAATACGCCGATAAACTATTTAGAAATGTAAAGGTCTGACACAATCATTCAGGAAGGAATTTAGACATGATTTGTACATTTAAAGTGCGTCTGCAGTAAATGATTACGAAAGTGTGTAAGTTCTCATCTCTGTGAGACACGCATAGAATATATTTCGCATTTATGTGTGTGTCGGCGAGGAGGAGACAAAGGTTCTAAGTGTTGGTGTTCATATTTAGTTTAGTCAACTTTACATAAGAGGAGTCCACTCAAGTCTAAAGTGAGAGGGCACGTCATCACAACTCAAGAAAAGTGTACACTTACACACGGTAACACACGTGAGTAATAATTCTTTGTAATGGAAAGCCGATTTTCATGTCGAGACACAGTTTTCTTTTTGACTAAACCAAACGACTACATAAAACCTTTGACTTTTCTTCAAAGTGCCTATTCTGAGTTTGGTAGTCATGTGCTACTTATGTACTCTATGTGTAAATGTTACACACGCCTAGTAGGTACTAGAAATGCATAAGATTGAAATTATGTTACTACACAGGACAAAATAATCGACATTCATATACCTATTACAAAGTGGTATGAGTTTTTGAAAAGGGTTTTACATCTTCGGGCAGAGGTCCACTATAAACTATAGCACACTGTAGGAACAATATAGATAAGTAGCGTAAAATAAAAGTATACCTTAGTGAAAGTTACGGTGTGGCCTTTTATAAATGCCTACGAAAGCGGAATTGAGGGAAACAGTAACATATGTAGTGGAGGCGATAAAAACGAAAGATTAATTTTTCTCACAAAAATTGTATGTTACATAAGTAAGGAAAAGGAGAGACGGACTTTCTTTATGTGACTAAAAGGAAAGGTTCGGGCACTTCTATGATATATTACTTTCCAGGACAGAAAGATTACTCTGTTTCCGCTCAGTAGTAGTGATCGTGTTCCTTCGCCTCAAATGCCTTACATATTTTCTCAAGTGCACCTTTTCTAAATGTAGATTTATACTTATATTATGTCCAAACATTTCAGGAAACGCTTACATTACCCAGAATGCAAGTGAGACGAATCCTTAGCTAAAGGGAAAGCACAACAATTTCTCAACTCTCGCTCTCCCTGTGAAATAATGGAGAAACTACCAAAAACTAAACACGGCAATCACGTTGTAGTTCAACTTTCTCCGACGAGATGGAAAAGGTTTTCCCTTACTAAGCTTTGCAATGGTGAAAAGTGAAAACTCCTACTACAAAGCTCTACACTCAGACAAACTGCAACGATTACAATATATTATGTTTGTTATTTCATTATTTTAGTAGTACTAAATCTTTTGCGAATTTGCAAATAAAAAATATTTGCATATGCCATGCAATCATCATCAATTGTATGTTTAACAACATTTTAGGTTATTTCGGCTTTCAAAACGTAATATTACTAGGATTAAGAAAGTTTTGCATTTACAATTTATAGAATAGAATCGGAAATTGGATATTTCTCTCTGCCGATGAGACAAAATGAAAACTTATATTTCAGAACATTTATATTTAAATTCGTTTTCCATAAAATGTATTTGCTTCTTTACAGGTTCCATCGAATTTCTGACCATTCCGTCAGGTCAGAGTTATTTTAATAAACGATTTGCACAGAGTACTTAATACCTACATTATCTTGAAGTTTGCACAACCAAATTGCATATTACAAGATTGGTACAAAAATTAATTTGAAAGGCATTTTATGGAAATGGTCAACTAAATATCTGTGATAATACCTATACCTAATCGCATTGTATTGGAGTGTTGGAAATGTTTATGAAAGTGGAAGAATGAAAGAAAATACGAACCAGCTGCAACGACTTGAAAGACACAAGGAGCCATCTGGACTCCGACGATGTTAGTTCCACGGCAGAACAAGGATCCGTAGTCCAGGTTGGAGACGGGAGCATAGTGGAGAATGCTCGTAGCACCGCTGTTGACAAACCGAGAGGGCGGAACTTGCATCATTTGGCCGGAAGATGCTAAATCCCAGCGGAAGTTGACTTCCTGTGGATCAGCCTCGAGTTCACATTTAATTGAAACTCTCTCGCCTTTTGACACACCGACTATCACATTCTTGTCTGTCTTACACCCCGGGGCATCTGCAAAGCCAAATTAACATACTCAATGAAACCACAAAATACTATTATATGTTTACTCTCGTGTGCAAATGCAAATGTTACAAATATTCTCCATTCAATACGTTACATCTGCAGATCTGCCTTCTGTATTTTGCGTCATTTTGCACTGTCTAATCGCATCGTCTTTGGAACACAAAACAAGTCCCACAATGACATTTGTAAATTAGGTTACTGCCACCTAGCATTGGAACACTTGTCATGTTACACATAATTTTACTGGTACTGACACTAATGTAAGTACTATAACCACTATAATTCACTGATGCTATCTGTCATTTATAAATGTCCTTTTACTATCTGTGTCACTGTTCAAATGTCTCACCAAGCCGGAAGATACACCATACTCACAAATTCCACTCCAATTTATCCATGAAATCTAATTACAAATTACTTTCAACATTTGAATGATTTATCGAAGTAGCAAAGCAGACTACCTTTATTTTTACTTTACCTTCTGTACCACTGTAAAATAATGCAGGGTAATCTAGAGAAGTGTTTTCACCTACTAAATTCACAATATAGACCAAAAGAAACTTAAATATTATTTTCTCCAGAAGCCTTTTCGAAATAAATTTTACAACGCGTAAAAAGAAAATGTATAGTATTCTAATAGTCGTCGTAATATATTAGGTACATCTGGGATATTAATTTTTATGTAAAATATATGGCCTGAAATTCTTTGCGGACACTGCTGTATAAATGAAATGTGTGCAGAAAAGAAGGTCTATGCAGAAAGCTAAGCCCAAGTCGCATGAAATGATAGAGTATCTACTGTAACCTATGACATAATAGGCTTCACTAGGTCACATTCATAAAGACAAAATAATATTAGTGGAGCAAGTATGAATTTAAATTCGCACGTATCTCAAATACGCCATATTCGTGAAACATATGTTACGTTACACTTTTGGTATCTATTCAGCTAATAGAGCGAATCGCCTCAAATGTATGTGGGTTAGCGTTACCACCCGAATACGATATTTAGTAGTTTTCTATTGGTATAATAGAACTTCTTTCGCTTTCTAATACCGCGGCTAGACACTAGACACAAACCTAAATGTATTTGTATTCCTGACTACATTTTCCTCAAACAATCTATTAGGCTTACAGTCATCGTACATACACTTTCTCTCAGTCAGCAAGCGGAAACGACACCAAAGTAAAAGCATCCATCTATTCACTTATTGAGAAGCCAGGCCAGTACATATAGATCGGTTTAGCTTTCCTATACTAAATAATACTACAGTATACGCCATCCTTTACATGGGAATTGCATTGCATAGTAGACATGCCTGCACAACAATACTACTATTACTCGTACACCACTAACTATCGTGTCTTGCTATATATTATGTGATTATTTTAAGTCTGATTCCGTTTTTGGTCCGCCAACCTTACAATTTCAGCCGGACTACATTTCTTAAAGTATCTACACTACATACATAATGTGTAGCCTTATAACTCGGTTTACTATAATATAGTAAATCTCATCCATCTCTTTCGTGATAATAATGGCAGCACATATTCTCTATAAGTAGGATCTAACCTTTGAGATGCACGGCTGAACCACTTTTTCCTTATTCATTTCGATTCCTGAAATGCATTTGGAGAATATGGGGAATAAAGTAACGAAAATAGCTCACAGGCTAACCCACTATTGTAAAAGCTAAGATGATTCTACCGTCATTTTGCATAGGTACACTGTAACGTATGCTGAGGTAAAACACATATTGTAGTCATATAATGGCCGAAAAGTACGTTAGGTTAGAAAGTAGGACTAAAAGGATAAGAAAAGAGCCATAGCAGACCACTAAAACAATTCTTTGAAATAGATGAAGAGGGATACACCATATTTAGCTCTGACTTTAAAGGATTCTGTCTGCTTACTTGAACAGCTTGGTTGCTTGAGGTTGAACTGGGTTGAATAGACTTTTATATGTAGGTTTATATGGTAGGTTTATAAGTTGGCCACAAGAATCCTCAGTTTAGTTACCAATGAATGAATACATACATAATGTCTTGTGTGGATAGCAAAGGAATGGACTAAACCGGACTACAGAGTTCACTTGGAGAAAAAGTTTAGCAGTTACGTTTCCACTATTTTCGTTTACCACCACCGCAATGTATAAGTAAGAAGGTAATAGGGATACGTGTATGTGGTTTGGAATATGGCATTGTACCAATAGCAAGAGCCTTTAAATTAACTGACTACGTTATGTAGTTCGAAAATAGTTTGGTTGAATGATCCTCGGTATACTATGTAGAGGTAGTACGTTTGTGTAATGCATAATGTAAGTAGACAGAGATATTACAGAGTGTTCTGTATGATTGTGCTATGTACATACCTACGTACCAATGCGTACAAGACAAGAAATGAAACTTTTGTTCTGCTCTTGAAATAGACAGGAGGGAGTTGAGCTGAAAATGAAATGAAATAGAAGGGCAGTAAGTAAAGTAAAATAGAACAGGACATGAGAAGAGCTGCATTAACTTTTCTTATTTCTTATGCCTTCTTTGTAACAGTATCTATTAAGCTAACTGCCTTTTTTGCATTAAAGTCTAATCTGCACATCAATACTTGAGTAAGCGACTGCATGGAAGGAGGAGGAGAGCTTTCGGCTGCAGTCAGCCTAAACTCTAATCTACTCCCGTCTTGGATATACCAAAGGAGTTAACGAAACTAGATTACCAGTTCAGTTTAACTAGTTCCACCTATACGCTATACCTATACTACTTTCGTAGTATTTCTATTAGAAGTGTCTATAGTTTCACTTTGGTAGTTATTTAACTGAACACAGTTTCATTTCAGTCTTTCTCTAATAAAATACGACACAGTATCAATACGTATGTACTTTGTATTTAGTATTACTTACATAATACTAAATACTACAGTAGCTAGGTTAAATAGACTCTAATATACTATCCAGTCTAATATTCCACGTATTCAATGTAATGTCAAACTGCTTTTCTTTCAACGACTTGTTCGTGCTTTCACGTGCCTCGTATTTTTCCAAACTATTTCTATAAAGAACAAGACTAAACTTACAATAAGCAAGTAACTAATGTACATACTCGAACCTTTTATTACAATATCACAAGACTACTTTATAGATTATAGCAAAGTCATGTCAATTTCTATTAAATAATCTCGCAAACTCTTTCCTATTACAACTACGGTAACTTAATGCAATTCAAGCCGAGCTTTTAGAATTCCAGTTAAATACTCTAGAGTCGTCTCACATTTGTTGTAGTTGTGTTCCTGTACACACACTCAGTACACTGTACACTACGATACAGTACAAGCACGGTAGGTAAAGGAAGGCAGGGGTACACAAGCTCAATATTATTAGATCAATAAGATAATTGAAATGGTAGAGTTGCAGCCAAAGTTGAAGTTGAGAGCAAGTTTACTTTATTTCTGACTCCTATTTACTTAGCAATAGCTAAGTATATACATACTAGTAAATCACCCGTCCTACGGATGGGAAAATAACAATTTCTGGGTAGTAATCAGACTGTCACCGTAATATTAAAGCAATTCCCTTAGCCATTAAGCAATTTTTAATTGATATATTTCAAAACATATATGTCACCGGCACTGAGCGCACACAGGCTGTGAGCGCACAAAACCAGAATTTATATGCAAATAACTCTGCCCCTATTAAGGATGACGAAATGAAAATTGGTCCACACATTGGAAGACATATAATCAGCATTTGTACCGAATTTCATCCCCACAGCTGGCACAGGAAAAAAGTTATTAATGAATTACTTGAAATAATCAATGAAAAAACCTATTTTTGAATGTTATTCATTAATAACTTTTTTCCTGTGCCAGCTGTGGGGATGAAATTCGGTACAAATGCTGATTATATATCTTCCAATGTGTGGACCAATTTTTATTTCGTCATCCTTAATAGGGGCAGAGTTATTTGCATATAAATTCTGGATTTGTGCGCTCACAGCCTGTGTGCGCTCAGTGCCGGTGACATATATATCATATCATATATATCATATATTATATTCCGTCAAATATTGAGTTGAATTCTCTTTCACTGAACCTTTCAGTTGTTTAACTGTAAGATGTAGCAAGAACAAATTATAACTGCGCAATGTTAACTCATTTAAAGAATGATTTTGTAGTCCCAGAGAGAACGCAGATCTTGATAACCTTTCAAAAAGTAGTCTTTGGAGCAACAAATTCAAAGACTAGCCCTAGCCTTTTGGAGTATGACATTCCAGTCCCTGTGAGGACGAATAATTTATTATCATTGTTTCAAGTCATAAAATATTTTAGAAGCAGTAATCGCAGATTAAAGCAGCTGTAGTATTACATTTCAGAAACCGATTGATCATTACATTCATTACTTTTACATACTTAGTTCCATAAAGCATTTGTTTGGCACACACACATCTATTTGTTTGGCAACCTGACTTGCATTTGCAAAAATAGAAGCCTTGCTGTATGAAGTTACCGAGCGGAAGGCTGTTATGTATTTGACATACGTAGTTGGCCATGACGTTGGGTCTAATTGTGCTGATCATGTTCCTAATGAACTCTCCGAAAAAATACCTTCAATTATACCAATTGAACACTATTCTTTGGTGATTGCCATTTTGATATCGTTGTAAAACAATACATGGCAAATTCGATTGACAGATCGGTCGTCGGTCATTGGAGAAGAAAGCAGTACTGAAATTACAGAAAGGAGTAACATGGAAAAGTGTCTTTACCATCACTCAAATTAACCGATCTGTCAATGATCAATAATGATCAATCAAAATAATGATCAACCAGCTATAAATACTGTGAGGATCAATAAAAGATTATTCCATTCAGTATGCAGTACACATGGTAAATAACGATAATTATCTGTCATCACGGGGACTGGAATGCAGTACTCCAAAAGACTAGTTTTTGAATTTGTTGCTTCAAAGACTTACGCCATCTATCTTTAGTCTATGGGTCTTCTACAAACAAACACACAAGGAATCCGGACGGCCTCCGTCACATATTATATACATAGATACCTAGTCACATTACACTATAGTGTACTATAAACTAGTGCACTAGTTTATAGTATAGCTAATAGCTGGGTCACAGTCGAAGTCGTCAACTCCTTAACATAAGGTACCTGTCTATATCAGTTCAAGTGTAGCACCTACTTACTCTACAATGTATAGTTTCTGTGTGTTGTGCATTAAAAGAGTCAGGTCAAGAAGTAAAAGCTAACTACTTACACACATTACACAGAAAGCAGAAACAGAAGCAAACTCAACTTACTAAGCGGACTGACGCTGTCTACGTGTTTGTCTACTCTCACGAAGTCAGCTAATGTTACATTAGTAAGTGCACCAAACCAACATAACAACAAACTCTCATTCGTTTACACCGAAAAGAGAAAGCTGTGTCGTACTACTACATAGAAAGAAAGCGTCAGGTTAGGAAACTCAAACGCTGAAATACCCAGCTATAAACTAAAATATCTTGCAAGTTCACCAGTTAAGTTCGCGGTTCGGTAGCAAAGTAAGTGTTTCCATATTCGACTACACACACAACTACTAAGGTTCTATGTTAACTTAAACTTCCATGGAAGTGTTCCCAAGTTAGCTCGAGTCAAGTTAGTAAAGCGAAACAATTGATAAGTATCAGTTTTGTATCGCGATCGTGTACAATCAAGAAGACATGTCAAGAGTGCTGTTTATTCACTAATCCCATGTTCGGCCACACTTTATAATGTAATATACACTGCAAACTACAGCGTTACAGAGTAAATACTTTCATTTATTGTTCTAGTTTTTTTTCATTCTTAAAGGGTTCATTTATAAATATCTTAATTAATTTTTTACAATCTACAATCTACTTGCTTGCGTACCACTTTTCCATTAAAATGTAATAAGGGTTAACATTATTTAACATGTTTAACAATTATTTAACATTTTTATTTCATATTTTCTAATGAAGAATTCGAATTTGAATTTGAATTCAAAGGTATTCCAATTTTATTGGACAAATATTAAGTATATAAGAAATGACGAAATGGTCATAGAAATACTATTAAAACACGATAAGAGGGTTTGGAGAATGATATTATGGCCAGTTTGTAATTCAAGTAGGTAGATTTTATTACACGAATGAAAGGTAATCCAGTCTATCCAGTTGAAGTAAGGATAGTAGCTAGCTACTAAAAAGGTTGGAGTCTCTAAAAGTACAGGGTACCATAATTTACATTGTATATCGATAATGTTATTATTACTCAGATGTACTTGTCTATTTGGGATAGTTGGTATACCTATACATCTTGCGTCTAGAAACTATGAAGCATTGTATACTTACCATTAGCGTATCTTGAGAAGGAGAAGGACAAATAGAAGTATCCTAATCCTTGTGGTGGTGTGTTAAATTGCATGGTAAAGCACTACTAGTTAGTGTAGTCTTGAAGTGGCGTAGGGATGAATAGACAACTGAAGTGGACTGCGTGTGCTCTTGTTGAAATTTAGTGGTGAATACAATGCACGCATTAATGTTAAGAGAGACAAGAAAATGGGAATCCCTTTGTGATACAAGTGATGCAAACTGAATTAAGTAAGACGTTAGAGGAGATGTGGAAACTTGGAAATTGAGTCAAAAGCTCAAGTTAACTCAAGCTTGGACGAATGAGCAGGAGACGAAGACCAGGGGAAAGCCATCAGGCAAACTGTGCCAAACGAAACGAAACCGAGTCAGGAAATTTAACACAGGGAACTAGAGAGAGGAAGGGACGCTGCTCCTCCAGTCATGGATACTTCTCATTTAACTATTCATGCATGCTGGGTCTACCTATACCGTCTCTAATTGCTAGGACATAATATCTTCCGTAACCAACAATATCATACTTTCCAATTTGCAATGCAAGGCACCGTTGGAACCTCAAATACTATCACGAACTCAATTGCAGAGGAATATTTTACGACATATGTAATAAATATTGCCTCGGAGAGCAACCTAATTGTTATGTTTCGTTGTGTTATGCATTTGCGTTACGAGGCTAGCTTGATAAATGTAGGTGCGCTCTTATTTACTGCTAACAACGTACTATGAAATATTGATCACCAAGAAATACAAAGAAATTATATTCATCTCCGTGATTAAAGCATGTTTTTAATATGAGTACATTTTATATAGATATAGTCAAATCACTAATTGATATCTTGAGTTCACTTTAGAAAACTTAGAAATTCATTTTGATGATGAGACCCGAGCAGTTTACGAAAAGTGAAGATCATTCACCCGAACACATTATTAGGTAACACAATTTACAAAAACAGAAGTACTAAAATTAATACTAATGCAGGTATAACTTGAGAATATTGAAAAGGGCAATCAAAGCTTATAAGCAATAGAAGTTATATGTATGTGTTACAGATAGTATACAATATTGGGGAGTATAGGATATTATCTAGATAGGATTATATTATCCAAATGATTTTTAGCCAATATGTAATTTATGTAGATAGTATTCAATATTATCTAGATAACATATAACAACACTGGATAACATCCTATATTAATATGGTATATTATCCAAAACCTTAAAATACACTCCTCAAAGTCAAAATTCATCCATATTTAACTTCACTATTGTACATCCAAGAATTTAGGACATCTCTATAATGAATATTGTCTTATAAATCAGTGAAACTTTAAAGAAATATGTCAAAATTTGTTTAAATAAAATTATAAAAATTTGACTTAAATTACGAAGTCCGAGTTTTAAGAGTAAAACAATCAAATTTCCAAAACCGTTCCTTGATTACCAAATATTGAATTTCAAGTCAAATTCTTTTAAATGTAAGAATCTGAGGAAGATGTACATTAAATTCTGCAAACTGGTATTATATGTTACTATTGCGGTGCTATAATATTCAAAAAAAGAATTTTTCCCTTATAGGTAGATGATTTAACAAGACTAAAATTTAATCCTTCCATGCAAATGAATGATATCCGCAGGAAAGAGAAAGTCTGCGGACTAATGAAAGTCGCAGGCGGCCAATATATATGCAAATGAAAGTCGCAGGCGGCTAATATATATGCAAATGAAAGTCGCAGGCGGCTAAAATATGTGCAAATGAAAGTCGCAGGCTGGCAATATTTGGGCAAATGAAAGTAGCAGGAAATGATTTAAATTAGCATGAATTTTGCAATGCATTGTCGTTAAAATTTTCGGCAGCAGCAATAATTCTGTAATCTGTAATTCAGAATCTGTAATTCTGTAATAAATAAAACTGTAATCCCTAATTTAATCCCAATTTTAATCCGATTGAAAGATTATTGCTGGATGCGGGATTACGGATTACGGATTACTTTCTATGCAGACAAAAAATGGGATTACGGATTATGGATTAATCAAAACAATAAATATTTGTGGATTACGGATTGTGGATTAATTAATCCGTAATCGGATTAATAATCCGTTAATCCGTAATCTAGATTATCCCAACTCTGCCGGCATTAGACTTACATGTCTGTATTATACTGTTATCATTAAACATTAACATTTTCTATACATATGCATTGTATAGGAAACCGTTATAACAAAAGGAATATAAAGACAGTTGAGAGAGTGGGAGAAAAATATTTCTTGCTAAACAATCGAACTAACTACATTGTTTTCAGTCTACAGTTGCACTTCATGCTAATTTAAATCATTTCCTGCTACTTTCATTTGCCCAAATATTGCCAGCCTGCGACTTTCATTTGCACATATTTTAGCCGCCTGCGACTTTCATTTGCATATATATTAGCCGCCTGCGACTTTCATTTACATATATATTGGCCGCCTGCGACTTTCATTTACATATATATTGGCCGCCTGCGACTTTCATTAGTCCGCAGACTTTCTCTTTCCTGCGGATGTCATTCATTTGCATGGAAGGATTAAATCACGGCCATTTAACAATCTTTGTAAGCATACAGCAACACTAGAAATTACACCCAAAAAGAAAAAAGTTAAAAGAATTGCTCCTCCACTTAAATTGCATGACCAATTCTATTTAATTTTAAAAATATGGCTGAGACTGGATGAAATTTCCGGGTCTTCCAACCAGTGGAACACTTTAGATTCCAGTTTCTGAAAAGAGAACTGTTTTTTCATGCAGTATTCAAACTGCAGTATTTTCATGCAGTATTTTCATGCAGTATTTTCATGCAGTATTTTCATGCAGTATTCAAACTGAAAATTTCACTTCAATTAATTTTATGCAAGGATATTTGAATTTACTTTTTAGTGGCTATATAGGGTATCGACATGTCATTGAAAATGTGATAATTTTATTTAAAGATCGGCCTTCAGCGAATATTTTGCAAATTTGATTGTTTTACTCTTAAAACTTGCACTTCGTAATTTAAGTCAAATTTTTATAATTTTATATAAACAAATTTTGACATACTGATTTATAAGACAATATTCATTATAGAGATGTCCTAAATTCTTGGATGTACAATAGTGACGTTAAATATGGATGAATTTTGACTTTGAGGAGTGTATTTTAAGGTTTTGGATAATATACCATATTAATATAGGATATTATCCAGTGTTGTTATATGTTATCTAGATAATATTGAATACTATCTACATAAATTACATATTGGCTAAAAATCATTTGGATAATATAATCCTATCTAGATAATATCCTATACTCCCCAATATTGTATACTATCTGTAACATATGTATAGTTTGCTAGGCTATAATTGTGTGATAGATGATTAAAATACCTACACCCAATACGCCGATAGAAGACCTCTGTGTTATATTTGCTAATTCTTCGTAAACAAATATCTCAAAAGCACATTCCCACCCTTTTCCTTTTGCTCATTTGTGCTTCTTGAAAGGCTTTCATTGTATAAGGAGTAATTGAAATGGGGAGAAAAATTAGCAGTTGATAGAACTTTTAATGAAACGTCCTATCTTTGAATCTAGCAAACAAACGTACACTTATAAGTATCCATATGCATAATCAACATCAGTATGCATTTATACATCTAGTACACTGTTTTGAAACCTTGGTCAACGCATCAATTTCACTTTTACAAAACTGAAATATATTTGAAACTAATACCACCATATTTTACACTCAGTACTGCGTAAATAAAAGTGGGTAAATACAACACTTGACTAAACTGAGTAATTAGGAACAAACATAGACCTGGAAACAAAGATATGCGGTATGATACGCTACCATTTCACATTACATTATCAATTGATGGAACGGGCAGATCTTTGCATTTACAAATTTTGCATACCAGTTTGCTGATGTTGTTACATTGACGTGTTCCAAATTTACTAGGCTCAGTGAAATTTGTCTATTTACTATTCCTTTTTTATGACCTTTTCCACAAAAACATCGATTTTCTTTGTCAAGAGAGAAGGTAATGCCAAACTCGCAAGTTTATAATTCTGAGGAACACTGGAAAACAATATCTAAACTGACTTTATTAAGTCCCTATATATTACACAGTCCCAAATTTAAAAATAGGCAGCAAATTTTATCAATGTGTATTAAATTATTATTTACTGCAAGTCAGTAGTGAATGTTATTACGTTTAGGGCTAATTTATTGGAAAAACAATAATAAATAATATAAAGCTCGCATTAGCAGACTGGACAGGCAGGAAAAACAGACGTGCAATAAAATTCAGCGGAGAACAAAATATTAAGTCAACGAGAAAAAAGTGTTTTCTTTTTTATCATCCACAATGCTATACGTATAAATTGAAAATCGCAAGCGTAATTGGTTAAGCATGCCAGGCTCCATGCAGATCACAACCAGATTCAATTACTCTGAATATTCCAATCTCACCATCACAAGCAATGAATTTTCTGCTTTATCTTCAACTGCATTGCCTATGGCAAAAGCAATACAATTGAAGATATATTGGTTTATGGCATAGCATATTTGAAATCCATGAGAAGATTGCTGTTGGACGGAGGAATAGTGCCACTGGTAAACATTCCTTTGTACCCGATTCCTCTCCATTGCACATTAAGTGAGTTGTAGTTCTAGCCCATTGTGTTATCAGTTGTGTGTATAGGGTGACCCAGAAACAAGTATCGGTGAACTTCGACCTCTAATAACTAAACAACGGTAAGGTTTATGTCAACATGAGTTATACATCCTGAAAGGGCATACATCTTTTAGTGGGGCAAGGGTCTTAGAGTGCAACAAAAGGAGCTACCTGTCGTAACTAAAAGTAAACAATAGAAAATCTCAATTTTTTCTGAAGCTATAAGTTTTCCAGACCACAGTCCTGCCCCAACACAGATGGAATACCTTTTTAGTTCTGATGGTTTAATAAATCCCATGGTTTCTCGGGATTCGTTATTACGGGACGGGTATTTTGGACGTTACCAAACCCATCAAGGCGGAAACATGACTCGACAGTCCAAGAAACCCAAATGTTCTGCTGTTGGTCCGAATTCCCCACAGAACCCTATACTGCAAAATTTGTAATATTTGTAAAAGAAAGTTGACCATTTCTTTTGTTTTTGGCCTTAAATAAGGTTTTCTGAATTTTACCATCTTTGTATGTAGTCTTTCCAAAGACATTGCACCGTCATTACCGAGTAAATTTCCCCCAAGTGCCACGGCTGCATTACTTCAACCCTAAAAATGTATTTTCTTTCTGAATATGTAACTCTCATTGACATAAACTACCGTTGTTGAGTTATTAAAGGTCAAAGTTCACCGATTCTTGTTTCTGAGCCACCCTGTAGATTACACCAAACATAACAAAACATAATCTTAAAGAATTTTATTCTTGCTCGTCACATCAGAATATGAATTTGATCTCACTGCTTTGTGTATCATCCATCTTTACTGGAATTTTTAGTAGATACAGAAATACAATAATGTTGGGAACAACCCTGCCGTTCTATTGTTGCATCGGATCTTTGGCAAATAGGAAGCTACAGAGAAATAAGTGTAAAAGACAGGCCCTCAAGTTGTATTTCGTCGACATGTAGCCGTAAGTGTTAAACGAGACGACGTACCTATCTGAAGGAGGATGATCGTTGAATTGGGTTGAGTGCCTTGACTCGTTACTTTGTACTGCTATCCCCTATAATAGCTTCTTTATGTTATGGCAGAATATCACATTACTTATTGTTACAGTACAGTTTAGAGTTTAGTCGTATCCTCTATACAGAATTATTATTAGTGACTCCACATCTGAAGAGATCTCCAGTCTCAGCCAAAATATAGATACTGCACAGTAGTGATATTCGAGTATTTTATACGGACATGACACTGTGAAGTATTGTAGTATACGTTGTTCAGTGAAAGAACTTTATGGTTTAATAGTAGCCTTTAGCGTAAAATAGTATTTACATAGTGAGATAAATTAGAGAAGCGAGTACTTAAAATATAATAATAACTCGTAACTCCTACTAATACTTGCACTTGGGTGAGTTAAGAGTTTATCGTTTAAGCCGTCTCTATAATACTGCTAGGAGTAGAGCAGAAGAGGTGAAAGTAATGTAAAATCTACGTACGTACTAAATTTTCTCGTGATATTTACAACACTATAGTATGTAGCGTGTAGGTATTTACTTAGGCAGTCGCAGTTCAATGTACCTGTCATATTACACCATGTAATAAAAGCCCATATTAATATTTGGTATACAAATAAAGCCTATTACGGAAAGTACTTGTACCTACTACTGGTTTATTATTAAATACTACTACGCACTTTCCTCCACCATTAGCAGTAAGAAATGTCTTCTGCTCTACTTTCTTTTCCATTGCTTTTCTAAGGCTAACGACTTTCTTCACCAGCCTTAAATCACACGCGGCTATATTTACGGCTAAGAGTTACGATCTTCTTCCATCATATCTTTAGCACCTACTTAAATACTGAGATTGTTTGTTTGTACTTTATGAGCATCATGGCTATTCTCAGTTCCCTTGTAATTGACATATTAAAGTCACTACAGCTCCTGTCTTACTATTCATCGTATACCTATAATTATTACGCTAGGTACAGCTCAAAGTTCTAAATTGCAAGCGATAAATTATGAATTATCTTATCCATATTTTCTTAAATAGTACATTAAAAATTATCTAGATTAAATCATTGATTGCTTTTTAACGTCAAATTGGAATAATATAATTATGAACAAACTTAATATCAAAGCTATTGTAGGTAGTCACCATGCTTGTCATTTCTTAGCTTACAGTTCAGTCACGAAAAAACGGCAAATCGTTACATTTCTTTAAATCCAATTAGTGACAGTTCTATTTAGGTAATAACATTTATTTAAAATGAAGACAGACTTTTTCAAACTGAGAAATAAAGATTTACTTTGCCTTCTGTAGCTTAATTGTTTGCGTAATTCTTATCTAAAGTATTATGTCAATTTTGTAAAACTATTTATTCAACAAAGGCGTTGTAGTATCGTGCTTTATAGAAGGCAGTAGTTTTTTGTATAGAAATTTGGTTCTCTCCAGTCTTCCTTGAAATTAGTGAAAGAGCTGCAGTGCAGTGTAAAGAAAAGAAATGTAAAGAAAAGGGAGTGTAGAAAAGGATGGAGGTAGTAGTTCTGCAGTTGAGTTGAATTGTGGAAAATTAGTAAGTACCTAGGTATCTGATTTGATAAGAGAAAGTAGCTGGAAAGTAAAGAGAGAATGAAAGACTAGCTGAATAAGTTAAAGAGTAGAAAATGTGTCGTGTATATAACGCAACTTGGTAAATTCACAATTAGTTTGCATGCACCTTTTAAAGAAACGTTAATATTCTGTGTATACACGGAAAAATACAAAAAGAGCACATAATAGTACAGCTACAGCCTAGTGTAAAGTCTGTATGCCTACAGAAATAGCGATTAAAAAGAAATAGGAATCTATAATGTATACGTGCTAACTATTGTAGAGTGACTGTCAGACGTAGTGGTGTGAATAGTGAAATACAAAATTATAATACTCTGCAGATATTTTTGTATCAAAAAGAAAGAAAGGAAACGAGGAAAGAAAAGAGTCTGACTAGACAAAGGAATACATGGCGAAAAAAGCTGTACGGATGCTGAGAATGATTGCTGGAAGTAAAAGGAATGATTTTTCCATTAAAATAAAAACTGAGACCTTATATTAATCATTCTGACATGTCTTACTATTTCAACATCAAGTTTCATTTACAACAGTACGTTGTACATGTACTTTTTCTTCGTAAATATTAAACAGCGAAAATTCAGGGAATAAATTACATCAAGTATTACTAACAAGGTAAGCCATTTACATGTAGCTCGTACCCAGATAGGAGACAATTTTTCCCCACCAATTCGGCTTTCCGGGATTTCAGAAATGAAGGAATTGGTCTACAGAAATCGTGTCTTCTGTCGGTAAGCTCAGAAAAATCCAAAAATAATTTTCCCCGGGTGGGTGGAAGTGCATTGTTTTCTACTCTGAATGCATTTAAGTATTAATCTGGGCTGATCATATAACACAGTATTTTTGAAAACTTTTGAAGTGACAGCATGTCAAGCAAATTTTAAAATGAAAGCGCCCCGGTTTCACGTGCAGATTACCATAGAGCTTGAAATACCTCAGAAATTGAAAAGTCACGACCAAAATGCATCAAGTATTAAGAGTAGAAAAAATGCAATTCCACACACCCGAGTAAAATCGGTTTTTCGGTGCTTATCAACCAAATTCCTTCATTTCTGAAATCAGCATAGCCGAATTGGTCGGAAAAAGTTATCTCATATCTGAGTAGGAGCTACATGTAAAAAGTTTACCTTGTAACTCTGAATGCAATGCTTTTACGATTTTTATATCCGTAGTACCAAGCAAGCGGACACATATTGTGAAATACAATGCTCCGATATTTCCCATTACTCATTGTACGTTTCACATTGTATTATAGTGATACCTATCCCATGTTCCATTTTAATTATATTGTGTAAAAGTTCTGTGTATCATATTGTAATCGGAGTTTTAACTAATTTTGACTCGTTGCGCAATGTTTTTGTCAAAAGATGTGAAGTTATGAGCTGTTGTTATGTCATTCTTGACATAACTAAGAAACGAGTATAGAAACTAATTTATTATATTCACAGCCACAGAAAAGTATATACAACGCACTTGTATTTGTACAGTTATATTCGTATATTTCAGGAGAGTGAGAACAATTTCCTTTTGTTTCTGTTATTTTATGCTTCCCAGCATGTATCGCTATAAATATTCCAGCTACATCTCCATATCTTGTTTTATGGCTGAATGAAGCGGAAGGGAAGAAAGAGAAGGCTTTTTTAGAGGCCAGTATTTACACAGAATACAGCTCTAAGGCAATCTCCCCATCTACACTTTAAGATTAATTCATGTATATGTGGGTCATGCAATTTCCTTAGAACCGGAATCGGTTCAGTTCAGCTCAGACACAGTCTCTTAGAGTCCACAAAAAATCCACCAGTAAGCTTCTCAATACTCCAACAGTGGAGATATCATCTGATAATATATTTTGGTGGTAGTAAATTAATGGTAAAATTGATAAAGATACCACAATGTTATAAGGATACCTAATACATACCAATGCCATAGAAATTCGGTTCTCTGTTCTATCTTTACCGCGCACACATAAAGGCACAGCAAAAAACTATCGAAATTGAGAAAATTCTTTGATCACAAAATCGAAATAGGATGTTTAGCATTATAATTGAATGGAAATACAATATACATACATAAGCGCGTAGGGAACGTTATTTAAGGATTTAAGGAGGAAAAGCTCCTTTGCAAAAAAAGAAGCTATTCGTGTTTATGGTAATGTACTTTGAGGTTAGGATAAATAAACTGTGTTTATCGTCGTCTGAACCCAACCCACGCATTACGAGAAGGACACAAATGCCCTGTTTCTTAACTTATTAAAGTATCTAGTTACTTATGTATAGAGAATATAGAGTACACTTGTTTAGCCATTTATTTGTATGCGTTGTTTGTCAGAGGGATTGCGCTTAGAGAGTTTAGAACAGTTTACTCTAGGTCCTACATAATGAAATACTTTGCAATGGAGTACAACACTGGAATTACTTGTATATGTGACTTAAAATATATCCCATAGTATTTTCTAAGGTATCAGAGTTAACTGACGTTAACTAATTTGCATTAGCAAAAGCAGCCAACACACAAACAGCTGCAATTACATCTTTGCTGTTTACTGTTCTGTTATGTAGCAAGAGCAAGAAAGGTATGTGCACTCTTGTGTAACCAAACTAAATCAGCTTAAATTTCCTTACAGTTTGTTAACTAAACCAAGTCAGACCAATCTAGTATGTAAGCCAAAGCTGAAGGAAAGGAAGTAGCCAAAACCTCTTGTCCTAGCACAAACAACGTATCGTTGGACAGAAAGTAGAAAGTTTCACTTCATATAGTAAGTATTGTACAATCCAAGAAATTCAATTCTGCATATCTAAATACCTATACCTACTACAAATACTATAAGTAGACATACAAGAATTGTTTTATATAACTTATTATTGGTATTAGGTATCTCTAAATTTCGCCATACAAGCTTACATATAAATTAGAATTAGCTAACTATATGCCGCTACCACCACTACTGTGTATTCATTTATGTGCAATATTATGGTTGGTTTGGTGCTTCATGCGTAACATGAAGATTTGTAGTCTTGATGGGAGAGTTTAACTGAACACACGAACGAAACCATTTATATACGCTTAAGAATTTCGCTACCTTACCTATATAATTTGCATTAATACAGTATAGCACTAAGAATATAGCGAATACATAGAAAACTGAAAATGAACAGTAAAGGAAACGAGAGCGTGTGACTAAACTGACTGAGCTGGCTTTAGAGATCGTACAGTTGATATGCTAATTGAGAAGGAGATAGAGAAAGAGCGTTTGATAGCGTCACTATTAAAGACATACCTAAATACATTCACAACGTGTAATAAGTATGCATGTATGTACACAGATAACGATCTAGCACAGCACTGCATGTATAAACTTACATTTAATAGGTACGTGCCTGTAGTATGGAGGAAAACCGTATTACGTATAGGCAAGCGGTTGTTGGTTGAGATTAATTCTGATATTCACTTACCAAGTGAATATCAGTGAATTACGAAGGCTACACTGCACTGAAGTGAAAGCGGAGAAAGCTCTGTCCTTGTAAATACTTATTGTTAGTTCTGTGAGCCAGATTACGCTGCATTACACAAATCTCTTATTATGGGGGAATGCTAAGTAGGCATACCCACATGCATTACTTAGTACTACTCATATATACATACTCCAGTTCAGATACACAATGAAATACTATACGAAGGTGTACTTATCTGTACTTTGTAGATATGCATTTATCCTATTGTTTGCTTAACGGATTTATAAATTTGATTTGCCTTAAGTGTAAAATGGACGTTTACTGTTTAAGCTTATTCATCTATTAACCTATAGTAAATTTTAGTATGTTCAAGCAATTCTGTATTTGTACAGTCATGTAGACTACCGTACTGTAGACATGCAACCTGAACTACTAAATGCCCTCCAATTAAGTATACAATGTTTGTACTGTTATATCTTGCTGTTGTAAGTACCACTGGTGTAAAGAGGCGAATATTACATATTTGGCTCAAATGCAGACAGTAAAAGGCACTTACACTTGACTCGAAGAGGGAAGACATTGCTTATGGTTGTCCCAACAGCATTGGCAGCAACGCACGTATAATTTCCTGCAGATTTCTTCGTCACCAATTGTAAAACTAAACTTTGGTTGCTCAGTATAACACCGGCAGTTACATTGTGCTGAAGCAATCGATCCTGAAAAAAATAAATTTAGTCGTTAGTCATTTATTTGAATTTCATTTGTATTACCAATAAAATACTTATCCATGAAGCTCTCTGGGTTAATTCAGGTTAGACTTCATTCTTTACAGTTCATTCTTTGCTTGAGTTTCCTTGTAAGTCTGTGAAGAATAAAATTAATTTGAACCAATAGCATTGATCCGTTTCAAAAGCAAAATTCAGCATTGAGATAAAATTGCAAGTCTAAAGAAAATTTCAAGGTGGATATTGGCTGTAGTCTAAGAATGTGTGTGCCGTAAAATATTTAGGTTCCACAATCTTCAATGCTCATCCAGAGAAACATTCTTTCATTTTTTTGCTAGCGTCCATAGTGCCTATGGCCTCTAGCTATTTTGGCAGTTTCTGATTGGTTTTGAAATTAGTTTCTCACTAAGGAGATATTGGAATATCTCGTTAGATGGGAAGGCACTAGTCCGACTGTGTTTTTTGGCAAAGTATTATCTCTTCTGGGATGTTTTCCTGAGGGGAATAAATGACAGCTAAAATTAAAGATTGCAATATTGTGCCAATGAAATAGAGTCAATGCCAGTAATTGGATGCCGTATTTCCATTTTAAATGCTAGGTATTTTTGTTCAAAAGTTGTATTCAGCTATCCAAGTCCTTAATTTTATAATCTTGCAGTTAGAAAACCACGGAGTTGAAGAAGAATAATAAATAATAATGAACAGAATAAATACAATACAGAATACGGGTTTTAACAGTTTTAAGATATAGAATTCTGATTATTATTTTTATCTATTAGACCAGCTTTTTCTGACTGTATTTTAATATACCTTTATTTTTGGACACTTTCAGAATTTTAATACGAAGGAGGAAGTGTACAGGTGAAAGGTAAAAAAACACGAGTAGAATAATAATGAAAATACTATTATCGTTACGTTGTCTGTGAGTGAAGGAGACTGAAAAGGTTAGAATGCAAGGACGCATTCAAGTGAAAATACAAGGAAACTAAAGCAACGCAAAGGAATGCCGTGTATTGAGGATAAGAAAGGAAAGCATTGAGATGAGGAGCAAAGCAAAGAAAGTGATCTCTGAGGAACAAAAGGATTTTAGGACAGGGCAATAATTCCAATACAAGGAACTTCAGGTTTATAGTGAAAGGAAGCCTTAGAAAGGAACTACTATACATAAAAGAGAAGTAGACAAAGATAAGTAAAGGCTACTATATTTCAATCTGTATTTTCTATCTCTAAAATCTAACAGTAAATATCTATTGCCAAAATTGGTGGAAGATTTGGTGCCTGCTGTATATCAGTAAGCTAATGTTAGATTAAGGAAGGCTAAGTATCAACTCTCAACTGCTACTATTCTAAGGAATGTTAGTTCAACTTAAGGGTAATGTACTATTAGATAGTTTTTGTCGAAAAAGACAATGGTTGAACTATGAAGTGGTGCCATAGTCCAAATAGGTATTTACATTTGTGTGCAATTCACTAAAGCCAGTTGCCGTTACTGATGGTGAGTTTTGTTTAGTTAGTCGTGATATTCTGCTTTGCGTGCAGTTTAGTATTGAAAGTAAAATAAAGTAGGGGTATGAAATAATAGTAAAACACAGGCAGAGGTAGAACAATGTAATAGAAAGGACAGTGAGATAGCCGAGTAAAGTCGTCTAGTTAGAGTTTTCCCAGAGAGCGAGTGTCAATAGTAAAGAGAGCGAAACGAGAAACGATGGGAAATACATTGAGCATCCAAGTCAGTTTGTGAATAGAAGGATTGGATTTGAGATGGCATTCGAAATAAACGTCGTCTCCTTCTTTGATTCCATCCTTACGAAGAGCTGATCCAAGTCGGAGCTCTGCAATTGGAGGGTCTGTGCAAAAGAAAGGAAAAGAACATCTTACACCACTATTGCACATACAGGAGCCAAGCACAACTCAACAAAGTCAAACCAAAACAGAAAACCCCAAACTGCATAATATTTTATATGGAGACAAAGCAAACTAAAACTCTATACACATATCCACACTATATATACGAGTATTTAAGAACAATTCTGTATAGATAAAGTTTAGAGATATGCGTGTACATGTTCCTCGTAACACTCGTAAGTATTCTATAATCTATAGGTAATATTTTATACAATCTATGTAATATTAGGTTACATTAGTAATATTGTAAAAACTAAAGGGATCGTAGTATGCATGTATAGTTATTCCCTCTCTGTCTGTTTTTTCATGTATAGTCTATAGGATTCTATCAGATCAAATCATCGTATTACATCACATTACATTGAGATTTGAGCTTTTTTACTTTTTACAGATACATTTGTAAGTACAGAATATATGGCACACAATTTTCTTATTCCACAGCTACTCACTCAAGTCAGTCACGATCATCTATACGTACGTTTTACCAGTTAGATTCCCTTTTACAACGCATAGTCAACTAAACACAACCACTTTGATATTACTTATGTATGTTCTATGTCGCTTCTGTATGTATTACTATGTCATGTAAGTATCTTATGGCATATCAAATTCCTCTTGTCTTTTCCCTAGGTTTTGTCTTCCTGTCTTCATTCAACTATTCTCCGTATGTACATGTTCTATAACTATTTTTGTTCTGTTCTACTAAAGCAAGGAATCAAGTCGAATGCCAACTGAAATGAAAGAACGACATTTTCCTCCTTTTCTTCTCCTACTATTTCTAATTTCAACTGTGCTCTCTCTTCTCATCTCTCTCATTTTACAAGACTTAAGCGATAATATCTCAACTTGAGTTTTGTCCTTCTTACGAACAATTCTTTCTCTACATCTCAAATCTCAACATTGCCGTCATGAATGACTTGTATAAATTGCTGCTTATATGTGTACACATAGAAATACTCTAAAACTGTTTAGCACACAAAGTTCTACAGAAGAGACAGAAAATGTTTCATATATTCCACTCTTACTGTGTGACATGACAATCCTGATGTGATTGTTGATACATAAGCTATGTAGTACTTCAATACACCATAGCATAGACTCAGTGGGTAAACATTCTGCAGATCTATCTTATACTTTAAAAGAATATCTATGTAAACTTAAAATCGTCATATAAGTAGGGATGTCATACATGATGATGATGATCGAGTATATCTAGTAAATATATGTATCCCTAACAGTGTATTATACATAAGTACATGCAGTTACAGATCGCCAGATAAAGACATAAAGACCTAGAAAAGTCCTCGTTCTGTCACAATTTTCCTTGCTGAAAAGGAATCTTGTAAACAAATGCAAGAGAAATTCACTAGTACTGTCTTTTACTAAAAATTGAGTCTGATTGCTAAAGTTCTACATATATGGAGTGAATGGACCGAAGGCACGTTCATCATATCATAGTCATGGATCTTTATTTAATATTATCTGTTTTGGGTTATATTCTAGTAAATAATAATATAGAAATTGTGTGTCAGATGTAAAGTATACCTAGCATATATTTTTATATACTAACTATACATGCAATTTAAGAAGTTACATGTTTATGCATTTGAAATCTGTATTACCGCATAACTGTAGTACGCTGTACTGCATAGGTAACACACTGTGTAAATGGAACAAGCGCCCCTTCCTTTGAAATAAAAGGAGACTACTTTATTTTATCTGATGTACTCTTCAAGTCATAGAACTCTACTAAAACCAGGTACCGAAAAATATCGATAAATACTGTCGCATTTCCTTTATACGTTTTCTTGTGATGCCTTTACCATCTGGAATAAAATACAGGCAGATACTTTAGTAGAAGAGAAAGTCATTTTAAGTAAAACAGAAGTTGGTACAGTTTACTTTTGCTTTAGTTACGAAGTTAGTTACTATTCGATTGAATTTTATTTCAGCATTGTATATTTTAACTAAATTTTCCCTCTCAAGCAAAATTCTTTTGTGTAGTTTCCTAAATATTGATACCTCCTTACCTACCTACGTACACAGATAGTAGATATAAATTAGACTAGTGAATCATGATGTGAAATGTGAAGTGATGGTAACTTTGGCTTGCCCTACATCACATCTACTCGACTTTCCTTTGGTTTGACTTTGTTTGCTGTGTCTGCGTCTACTTTAACAGATAGGCAGACTGGAAAATCTTTGCTTCAACTGGGTGAGATTTATAGGCTGCTTACATACGACATGGAGGACCCATGAGTCTTCCACGAAGCTTCGAGGCACCCACGGATTCTCGGCTCGACATGTTATTTTTTCACCGTCATCATCAATAGACGGCACCAGACCCAAACTACTCCGAGTTACGTTCTCTACTTCATCAGCATCTGATGCTGCACCTCCCGGTAGCAAAGCCGAGTCGTCATCCGTCTGCTGCAAAACAAACAACTACAATTACAACACAGCACATATATTCTTATATTACAGAGTACAATCATATTTATACTCTATTTATGTTCTATGTCGGGTAGGTTTTAGTCGTAAGTGTTATTATCACTCTTATCACTGTTATACTAAATAGAATACCAGATTTAATCAGAAATTGTAGTTATACTATAGTAGTTGTACATGTACATTTGGTACTAATGCATAGTACAGCATATTGTTGAAAGGCACTACTAGTAAATATTATTGACATGGATATGGCTTGTAGTTTGCAGTAACTTGATTAAATATGATATTCTCATTTTACTTGAGTCGAAATGCTTCCTTATAAGCAAAAACATCCCTGACATGGATTCAAAGCAATAAATTTATTAGAAAAGATATACGGAGTTCCTACTTAGAGTAAGAACCTTTCGAATTTTCTCCACCTCATCCTATTTATAGATTTCTTTGACAATTTGTGCCTTTTATAAGATGTTCTGTAACGCAGCACCATGACAAAATACTAAAATGCATCTAACAAAGGAACATAGCTTCCTATAATATTTTAGTGTATTGTACAATTGTGTTTGATATTACAGAGGATGATATAGCTTTTTATTAAACTACTATTATATGCTTTTTGCTTGACATACTAACAAACGGAGCAAGGAAACAGCGCAATCAAAAGAAAATACGCATCAGCTACTTCCATTTCCCATTCGTTTCTTTCACCGGTAGTTGAACCGTGGCACAGTGCATAGCGTATGCACTATGAACTCTATGAACTGCAGACGTGTACGCAGGCAAAGATACCAGCACCTGAGTATTCCGTCTTCTAATGCTTTCCCCTCAACTACCTTCTTTTAGCTTTCACTCGACTTTTTCACAAACTGATTCATTATATTATTAGGTGCCATATATTATGCTATCATACATACAAAATACGCGAATCTATGGAGCATCAATATTGAAAAACTTTACATACCTATTTTGCACAATACTAACTCTTAGTCGAAGAAAAGCTTCGTGTTACCCAGACAGTATAATACAAAATATTGTAGCAGACAGCTTTTCTTTAGGTATAAAGTACATGAAAATCGTAGAGCAACCTAAGCTGATTTCTTTGTACTGGTACAATATCTTTGCAGAATCTATAATCTACACGGGGAACTCCTATTACCATTACTGTACAAGATACGTCAGTCTTTCATCTTTTGCTCACATACTACTATTGTTACACAATAAGTTTCAATCACATTTCCTTGACTGATTACTTTGTTCTTCACTAACAATAAGTAAGTAGATATTGGTATGCCATGCTAAATAATGGAACTAGATAATAGTGCTATAGTACTCATGTATTATTATTAAAGATACAAAAGTGGTGTGGTATACGATAAATATTTAGGTTACTATACTAAAACTAAAACCATGTACAGCAAAATTTCACTGAATGTAAAAGAAATATTATTGACACTAGCTTTCTATATCCTTCATTGTAGGTTGCGTAAGTTTATTACTGAAAGAAGCACAGAAGAATATATAAATGAATGTTCAACTCATGCACCATTAGGCTGCGATGTTGCCATAAAATCTGTGTTACAATGAAGTGATTCTGGTTGCCTAAGTTTATATAGTATACACATGCTACATACCTATTGGTGCTTATGAATGTCGGGAAACAATAGGTTTACATTTAACACGTGTATTATTATTATTTCGCACGATTACTTTGCACAGCCATTAACTACAGCCTATTTACATTACTTACTTAACGTGGAATCCAATAAAATTAAAAATAAACCAAGAAATCTACTTGCGCCTAATTGGATGTAGATAAGTATCCCAGAAGGAAATATTCGCCACAAACTCTACAATCAGGAATGTACTATAGATAATTTAAGCACATTTGCTATGCATGTATGCATGAACTAAATGTATGGTTTGCTAGCATGCTATCTTAATGGAGACGTTTGACTCAAATAATTTATTGAGTTTGTCAGAAAGTCACTTAAGTTCGAGTTGAAAGTAATAGCAGTTACCTTAGCCTTCATTTAACACAATACATGATTATTATGTACTGCCAAACAAAGTTACCAGCTCAAAGTTACCAAGTCATGCGCATTTTTCTATTACATTTTAACTACCGTTCCCCTCCTATAGAATAATACAGCACTCTATTGAATCGCTGTAATATATTACAATGTAATGCGTAACAAGCAGTTTTTTTATTAAACGTACCGAACTTGGTTCTACTTGGCAAGGGGTAAGGGTATTATAGCTCCTCATATGGTATAAATGAGTACGTATGCATTTATGTCCATACTTACTAAATATAGAGTAGCAAAAGCTAAATGCGAGCTTCCTAAATATTTGTTCTAGTTTTATAATAGAGAAATATTTTTTTATCTTAAGGAAAGCTCAATCTTGATCCATAACTTTTCTTAAGTATGCTATGTTATAGCAGAGTGTAGTATCTATGTATATTATAGCAAACATACCTTAAGTAAAGGTACTACTGGTACTGCAACAGTATATCATATCTACGAATGTATGTACGTTCATAAAACTATAATATAAATTGCAGCCGACAACTCGCGAAATAAATATTGCCTTTTGAAATGTAGCCTTGAGTTGGGTTCGTCCGAATAAGTAGCTGACTAATACACGCCTAAGAAAATACTTTGACTTTGCTTTGTCTTTCCTCTCCTGCAAGTCCCACTCAATTCAAACAATATATTAAAGTAAACTCAAAGGCTGGGAATCTGGTGCACGATTCTCTAAGGCAGTATTTGGTTAAGATTCAAGAATTCGTTTTGTTCTGACTTGAATCGCTGCAATGAACATTGGATGCAAGAGAGTGTAGCGTAGATACACAAGTCTATTCTATTTTACGGGATCGTAGTAAATAGGACATAAAACTGACGAGAAAAGATATGGACTGCCGTAGAGGAAAGATGTTTTATTTGCTTTATGGATGCCTTTCCTGAAATAGATGGTAGAAAACAAAAGGAAGACAGTGAGAAGAAAGGAATTGTAGAATATGTACAATGTGGACGTAAAAGAGATACTACTACCTTTTTATAGCAGGCATACTGTATGCCTACCTTTGTATACACAATGTATGTAGGTTATCTATTTATATGCGTACGGAGAAAGATATTACATTCGAATACACGATATAGATAAAGAAATTGCAAAAGGAGAAAAAGCATTTACCAAAATTGTCACGTCGGTTAGTTGCCTGCTGCCCATCCACCAAGTTATCATTGCCTGAGGTCGTGAACCCATCGCAACACATTGAATCTCATGTCTCTGGTTGGCAACTAGACGGTCTCGTTGACTTATGTGGGCTGAGAGGGGCCTTACTGTCAATATCAAGAAATAGTCAGGTTATTGCATCAGCATTTTTTCATCCAAACCAAATTCTAATGCAATCTTTCCATTTCAATATTCCCGAAATGCTCTAATAAATTCGTTTTATATTAACCCGTATATACATTTACATGGATTTTCTAATAAAACGACTACTATGAATACCATAGTACGTAGGAATTTTCGATTTATACATTTTGAAAGTTAACAACGCAGTTTTCGCAACTTATACTGATATATGCCTAAGCTAAGTGAACGTCGAAGTAAACATATATATACTGTGCAGGAAGCACTTTATCCGTAAAGGGTGTACGCATGCACAAAGACAAAGTTAATTGTTATTATGATTGAAACTAGCTGGCAATAGTATGATGCTGACTTATTCAACCAGGTAATTTCGTTACAAGAGCATTTCCCTCCCCATAACTTCCTGACATGGATAATCCAATTTTCGTTATGGAGAATTAGACAGCTACTTGCAGCAAGGAGATGGAACGAGTTAAGAGCAGTTCTAAGTCGTCAGGTCAAAAATCAATTAATTTTCCTACTCAGTAAACTGTAAGTTACCGCAATATTTGTCTCGCTTATTTGGCATCATATTATTTCATTATTTGTAGCAACCTACACAGGTTTACCAAAAATAACTCAGAACAATAGAAACTAGCAAACAACCCTCCGGTATCTCAGTGTAATTCAATTAAGAAAAAGCGAGTTCCAGCAAAGACAAAGGTTTACAATTTCGTGGAAAATGTTCTTGCTTCAAATCTTATTCCTTTATACTCTGTTGTGGATAAAAGAAAACACAAAAGAATTGATCGCCAGTCTTCATTTTCAGTTCCATGTAGCTGTAAAGTTATTTACCAGTAACAAGTTTCCCATATGCCTGGCCAAGGCATCTACTAGTAAGTATCATAATTGCTTGCATATCTACCTCTCGTACCTGACACACTGAGTTTTACTGGATATTTAGATTGGATTTGAAGAGTATTAAATAACAAAGACTCTTTGTGCTAAAAATTAGTACTTAGCGTGACTAAATGCATTAATTATGTCCACGAAATTAAATGGATTACTTATCATGGTAGCATTCACCTCACAAGCCAACCTTGCCAATACAGCATATCAATTAATGATCATTTTTGTTCGTAAAACTGTCAACTAACAAAACAATTCAGCAATTAGGTAAAGAAATATTATCCATTTCAACTGTACCAAACATTTGCGACGTAACAGGGGTAAACAGATTTACCTTTACTTGAATGTTATCCTTCACTATAGTACTAAAGTTGATTTTACTTGAAAATAGAGCTTAGTAACAGCCAATTGTACCCGTTCAACAACTGCAGACAAGTCATTGCTATAATAAAATGAGGTATTTGTACTCCTCAATTTAAAGCGACCAAGAATAATAAGAAGCAGTAAATGGGAATAAATTGAAAACCTTATACAGTTATATCAAATTTCAATTCTTGGTGCCACCCTGCCGTAAGCCAACTAACACGGAAATCAAATAACATATTGGTGCCTCTTCCCAAGATTACTTTCCTAAATGCACATTTTATGAATTTTAAGGAGCATTATCGCACCACATGCATACAATTTAAGAACACCTCTTCTAATACTATTTAAGGGAGCAAGGTCACTCAATGTAGGAGGAGTTCACTTTTCACTCAATTCAATGTATTAGGGTGTCTAAAAAGTTCTTTAAAGCCTACAGCAGGTGACGTTTCGATGTTGGTGGCAGCCAGGATTGAAAATCCGTTAATGTGTTATTATTATTAACTTCCAATTTACTGCTTGTCTTTACTCTTCTCTTACATAAAGTAAATACAAAAAATGCATTGTTTGCAAGTGTTTTTGAATTGCTTGCACAGTAATTATCTAGTTTCCACATTTTGTGTATTCTGGATTGCCATTTAAAATCTTGTTTGGATCACGGCCTGAGCTTGACCGGTGTCTGCTGATAAATGTAATTAATATGTAGAGTTGACAGTTGCTCTTATTATGATATTCGATTTAAAAGTCAGACTTATGTATTCTAGCATAGTAATGAGAAATCATGCATTCAGGTCCTTCTACCTGAAACTGTTTTCAAGTGAGTAGAATTGAACATGTGAATGTTACAACTGCATTTAGTGACTGGCAAGCTGTCAATCCTGAGAAAGTTGAATAACACAAAATAATGAATATGAGATTATCGTGAGAGAACGTAGTCTGTGAAAAGAGTGAGGTACAAACATAGAGTAAAATTGAAATGAGTGGGTGAGAAAGGAAGCGATAATAAAATCGTAACTTAACCTGAAGTAACATGGAAGAAAAAAGTGTTGGTAAGTTTCTTAAGTAATACAAGGGTGGGGTTATAGGAGAGCGTTATAGAAAAACTTACAGTGTAGTTTTAGCTGAAGAGTTTTGCTTAATGGATCCGTCAAATTAGAATTGAAAGTCAAGCATGTCAAATTAGCACCATGATGTTCTCTCCGAACTTGTACAAGTTTGAGTTTCTTTGTCAAGATTCCGTCTTCGAGGCGGAAGATGGGCTCGTTAGAGGATACTGTGTCGTCGCCCACACGCCATTCGATATACGGCGCCGGCTTTCCTACAAAACCGAAAAAATAATATAATTTTCATCCGAAGAAACTGGAAAAGTTAAGTAATATCCTACTTTACATTTAAAATGTAATATTGAGGTAAGTGAAGGATGATGAAAATGAAAAGTTGGTTGCGAATACTTACTAATATATGTAGTTATATGAGTTGGCTGAGTACGTATTACCCAGCACTAAGAAATATTATGTTATATAGTATTAACACGTAGGATATAAGTAGGTAGGTAGGTTTTGTTTTATTGTGGCGTGGTTTAAACATGGGTATTAGGTTTTGTTTTAATAAACAACAGTACGGATGCTTCAAATATTCAAATATTCTCCTCTAGGTTCTAAGCTGGTATTTTATTGTCAGTAGCAATAACAAAACCTTAATTTATGAAGGTATGCAGAGAAAAAAGAAAAATGCAAATAAATTCCATGACCTCGCTCCATAAACTTTTCTGCAACGTTTGCCAATTAAATCTTTGATGAATTTTCATCATGAGAGAAAGAAAGACTATGAATAGCAAATATTATTTTTTTCTTGATCCATTTAAGCAGTAATGCTTATGGGGAATCACATAGTGAACGTATAGGATGAAAGTATCTTAACTACTTAGCTTAGTAAGAATTCTGATATAATGAGCAGTAGTGTGCAATATGATGAAAAGTGAACTGATGATACATGTGCACATTTTAATTTTTCTATGCGCGATACAAAAAACGTACAATGCATACATATGTAATGTACATACTTAGATTAAATAGACTTCTACTGCGTACTATTTCATATTATTCACGTTGTGTGCTCTCGAGTATTCTTGCTATGATCCGTGTATAAAGCATTTTCAAATTCCTTTATGGGTACCTAAGTGTGAATAGTAAAATATGCAAAATAGCTTCGACTCCGTGCACATAGGAATATACATACTGATATATAGATACTTATGGATAAATATGCATGTGCACATCGTACACATACACTACTTAACACTATGAATGTATAAGCTGGAAGGAATAACACATAGTTACTGCTTAGCATTTTCTGTAAAGTTCTTGATGCACTTGTTGTAGCCCTAATGCTGCCTTCGTTGATCTGAACTTTAAAAAGCTATGGATAAGTTATAAGTGAACTCCTTACACTTTCAAAAATAATGAATTCATACATCTTACTAAAGTTACTCGAAGGATAGGATAGACGTTACGGTTGAGTTCTTGTATCTGTACTGTACCAGGGAAACTTGAACTGAAGATGAGAAAGCAACTTAACTAACTAAGCGCAGAAAGCAATACATTTTGTCTTTGTTCACACTTAGGTATTCTCAAGTATATCTTTGCTCTTGTCTTCCTCTCCTCACACTAAACTCATTTCATCTCAACTTCACGTTCCAAAACACAACGTAACGTATCAAACTTTATGCCTTGATCTTGATATAAAGTATTCACAAGCGCTAGCGACTAGTTCCGTTAGCTTACATACATACTCGTTTCCTTTAGCTTTGTATATTAGCAAGGCAGTATCATGCCAATAGTAGATTAGCACCTAGTATTCGCATACGATGTTATATACAGAGTTGTTCTCTGCTCTCCTTAGAGAGCGTACATACTTATAAATATTTAGTATGTACATTAGGTAGGTTCATATGTAAGAAAGTAATATTGCAGAATCAAATACATACATGAATACATATGGAGAATAAGGAAGTGGTGAAAGTGCGGAGGAGGAAGCTTGTACGTGAGGATGTATGGTTTGTCTATAGTATGTTCTAGCATTCCGAGTGCTCTAAGTATTATAATACACAGTTTCCCCATACAAGTTGTACGATACTTGCAAAAGTATATATGTAAAAGTAAGACAGTTTTCTTGGTTGCTTCTGTACTCAAGAAACTATTTTTGTAAAGTATCTCCTTGAATGTACAGTGTACTGTAAACTTACTAACGATAAAACCGTATATCTGTACCTAATACTTACTTTTATAAGTAACGTGTTTACATAGCTTTCTATAGTGTACCTACTAGGGAGGAGTAATATAATTTCAGTCTTTTTTCATACCTACATGTGCTGGCATCCCTATACCCCTTAGGATGGCATTTACTTAGTACTGTACCTACTGGGTGCAGTGATACACACAAGTGCATACATATAAAGCTATATTGCATAGTTTTAGATTTTCGATCTTGAAAGACTCGAGTTGGCAAGTTACTTCCCTTTACTTTCCATTTCTTAGCATTGCTTAGGTTGACTTGACTTCCCTTCATTCCTCAGTTCTTTCGTCTCTTTTCTTTTCTCTATAAAAATATTATGCTTTCCGCTGTTTTGCATGCATTGAGGCAAGTTCTTTTTCTCAGGCAACAAGTGCTCTCTTTACATCTTCAACCGTGAGCCTATATAACCAACATCTCAAAAAGATCAAAAATAAACGTGTTATAAATAAGGGAAGTGGCCAAAGAGTTAAGGTTTGCTTTGACTTTCCATGTGAGCGTTCCTTCTATTCTTCTCTGAACAAGAGAACTAACTTAACACACAATACAATACACTGCTCCGCATAATAATTCCCATATTAAAGTCACCATATTACACAACTTTCATAAGTGGTTTATGTTGATATCTATCATATCTCCACTTTGCTTATCCTGCCAAAATATGGACAAAGAAATATTTATACTACTTTCTATGCATTAGTACGGTTCTCCAATATAAGTTGTTTTCACGCTTTATGGCTAAACCCCTCTAAGAAATGTTTTCTCTTTATTGTGTTCTGCAGAGACTAGAGACCGTGAAATATACTTATGTACTGCACATACAAAAACTCTATGTAAATACTAATTACGCTTTTTCCTTTATTCAGTTGCAAAGCACATTCTCTGGAGCATGTTCCAAAGTATTCCTTCAAAAAGGGAAACATTATTTCTTAGAGAAATGAAATTAATAGATGCACATAGTTAGCTCATTCTAAAAATCACAGAAATCTTATTCAAGATGCAAGGATAAGGATACTACAACGATGGAACAAAAAGCATCTGCATTTCTTCAGACTCAACCCAAAGAGTCACTCTACCATAAAATAAAACATTTACGACTGCCTTTCACTGATATTTCGGTAATTTTTGTTAAAAATGTGAAAGAACAATAAAACGAAAACTTTCTCGGTGCGGAAAATTTTCCCCAGAAATTGTCAACACTTCGTGTCATCTAAATAACTTTAACTTTTCGGGCGCACTCTACCCTGTTAGAAGTATGAAAACATTTTAGCATCATGTAATATGCACTACAAATATAATTCCTTCAAAAAGCCTTCCAAAAAAGTTTAAAAGTTAAATAAAATTGAGTCCATTAACAAATATTTTTCAAAATTGTGATTAGTAAAATAGTTTCTAATGAAAATAGCCACACAGCGATGGTGCATTATTATTACTAACAGTGACCTTTCGTCAATTTCACATTTAAAGAGCTAAGTGATAATGCTTGTTGTAAGTGTGCGTAAGTATGATGTTTTTAATTAAACAGATATTACTTAATGAATTCTCCGAAAAACATACCTATATTGGCTTGCCGTTGAAATGCACATGTATTCTCCATTATACTACAGTATGGAAACCAAATTTGTAATTGCATGTTAACCGCATTTGATATTAAATGTAAGCAAAGGTAAGCTACAATAAGGAAGTAATCTGTATCTCTCCTGTGGTATTTATACCTTACTGGTATAATTCAGTACACATCCTGTGCAATTCAGCTTAATCATTATCATTATGCTCCGATTCCCATTTTGAGGATGTTTCCGGGAAGTAAAGGGTCTGTAGCTAATTGTGAACTAAAGTCAAGGAGGCAGTTTTGTTCTGCTATTGATGTGCGTGGTGCGGTGTTGAGAGAAGAGCAGTGGCAAACCAAGCCCATCTTAATCTCAAAAGTTAATTGCTTTCCCAGTAGATGTAAAGTCTGCTGTAATGTATAAAGTTTTCAACGTATCGCATCAGAAACAGCCGCTTATGCTCCATAAACTCAAGAAAACTTTCAAGTGTCTGCGCTAGCTGTCTATCTTATTTATCTTACTGTCTATTTGTTTTTCCTTTGAATTATCTTTTTAGTCGAAGACTTGCAAAACCCCGCACAAGTACTTTCTTAACTTTACTACTAAGCAAATAGGTAAATGGCACAACGTACATCTACTCAGCAGGATAAGTTTCCCAAAAACTAAATCCAACAAAAATCAAGAAAAGGATTACAAGTGTTTTTAACTTAAGAAATTACAAAGTAGCATTCGTATTGACAAACTGACAGAATACTTAAACAGTTCAAAAATGTATGCTCTCAAATCGATTCTTTAAATATTACAAACTTATTTTATTTTTATTACGTTTCCTAAATGAATACTACCAGAACGTAGACGCAATATTTTTAAAACGCATTTTAATTTCATTTATACTTCAATATAGATTACCTGCTCAAAATTATGTTTTACTTTTCACAAGCACAGTAGAACGTAAATAACCCCAAAGTTTTATCACCACTGTACCTATATAAACAATACATTGCTACCTGCTTATATAGATTTGTGGGAAGTGGAAATTGGATTGAATGTTCGCTTAACCAAAAACGCTGGGATAGAATTTATCGTCGGAAAGCTTTAGTGCAGTAAACAATAAACTATTGTCATTTGGTACTTAAATTCCGCTTTAAAATCAAAGGATTAAATGGAAATCCTTCTTCATGGGGACGTAAATGGATTTTAACATAGTTGCTTTAGCCACCACAATCTAAATGCGTCGTGGTGTTGCAATGTTGGTATGGTATTGTGAGTAGCAAGGGGGCACATTGAGTAAGCGAGGAATAAGAGAAGTACTGAAGAGTTCATTGAAGAATACTTCAGTTAGGAAGCCGGTGCTATTAATGTGTATGTATTCGGATCAAGCATTCAAGCGGAGTTAGTAAAGACGGAGCTAAAGTAACTAACATAAGCACAGAATGACAACAGGAAGGAAAATGCGTTTTGTTCTGATATAGGAGATGTGATGGAAGAAGACAAGGACTATATCAGTTATATCTGTAGGTAAGATAGTAGTATTAAATGGGGAGAGTAATAAAACGTGAGCTTTCTAATATAGACAGTAGAAAGGGAATATTCAATTATAAAGGGTACATTTGTAAATGCAGCTGTAGTTGTAACAGAATATGATACAGGATGTATCATCTGCAACTACAGTAGTAATGTGTAACTGCACTTTAGCAGTAGAGGATCTTTTATTAACTTATTTATATTAAGTACACACAATACACCATACAACATAAAAGTGAATAGATATTTCTGCAGCTATAGTTTAAGCACACGAATTTAGTCCCGCAGTGGTATGCTATAGAAAGAGCATAAGGGATAAAGTATTTGCAAACAGTATATGGTATGTACACATGATATGTAGGTATTAAGTTTTGTGTGTACATTGTACATGCATCCGTGCTAGTTTTAGGAAAAGAGAAAGCATTGCAATGTGGTTAGGAGTTAACTGAAGATGGGGATATCTTGTGCGTCTGTTTTCGCAGTTAAGGGAAGTTGTGTCAAGTCAAGCCGCAGAACAGACCAAGACGGGAGTAAGTAGAGAAGACGATAAGAAGGGAGCAATGGGATTAGTTTGAACATGCTCAAGCTTATGAAAGATGACAGATGGATACATACATACTTACGAGCACTGACATCACAATATTATATTACAGTACATTATATTATGTCCTTGTCTGCAGACCTAGTCAACTTTAGACAATATTTTATCAGTATTTATCTAGTGCTTTATATTGCCAGTCTTAGACATTTGTGTACATAGATATAAATATACAATACACTTTTAGACACACTACTAAAAGAAGAAGTTGCGTTTCTTAGATTACGATAAACCCTTCTATTCCCATTGTTTCTTCTACTATTTATATGGAATTAAATGGACTAGTTGGTTAGTGCTGTGGAATTGCAAGTACAATACACTGTCTAAATAGGCTTATCTTTCCCTCTTCAAATTCTCTTACTGCGGCTAACAGTAAACTTTGTTTGTGTACACTTACAACGTGGGTTTCTAGTTGGTACACTTCACATAAGATGTTTTATTGCTTGGGAATATATTTACTTGCTACCATTCATCTAGCAATGTGTCCACAAACTTAACTTTTCTTAAACTAGAGATACTTCAGAAATGAGATTTCAACCTTCAACTAGGTATGTTAGCGAAATAAGTATAACTTATTGTTATTATTGGACATCTGGTTTAAGGAGATAGCAGATGCTGATTTAAAACACTAGTAATTTATTACATAATTAATTACTGAATAGACAAAATAGTTGGATAGTTTCTTTCTAAAAGAGTGAGTTTGGCTCTGACTTGAACTAAGAATGCAATAACTTTCAATTTGTGTGTTTGTGGTACAGAAATCAGTTTGTTATAGATTATAAATATTTTGGGAAATCTAGTCGTGTCAGATTATATTGTAGTTTGTTGGTTGTTGGAACCCTCCTGTGTGTTCAGAGAAAGTTTGAGTATCTGAAACTAGATTTGCTTCTTCTTTAGTTGGGATTAGACAGGAATAGAATGGAGTGGCTTATAGTTGCCTCCTGTACTGTTATGTTACTTTCTGCGCGAGACAGCCGACAAAAAAATAGTGTCACTAAAGCCAAGGACCAAGAGCAATGGCAAGTGACGCCGGATGTTTGACATTTTACAGGAGGCCAAATTTAAGTCATCCAAACGAAAGTAAACCAAGCAAGTGAGCAAAACTCGAAAAAGATTCTCCAGCTTAGAGCATGTATATGCAGTTTACCTATGTAATAGCAGTGTAGAGGTAGAGACAAGGATGTAGTAAAGTAGTGGCATAAGGACATTCACTAAGTTATATAGTAATAGCGAGTGAGCAAGTCCGCGACAAAGTGACAAGGAAAGAAAGCACGCTTTCATTCTTCAATAACTTCCAACTAAAAGAGGAAACGAGGGAAAAGTGAGGAAAAAGAAAGCAAATCTATTCGTTCATGACAAAAGCAACTGAACAGAATAGAATTCAACTGAACTCAACAAAATCTATAGAGCGATTCAAAGTTGAACGCTCCGTTTAGGTCGCTCGGTTCGAACATTCAGTGTAAACATCCCTTTCTGTGTATACAGGAGTGAAAAAGCAAAGCAAAATAAAGTGAAGCTATCTGCTAGGAGGGTTTCTTCCAAATGCTTTCACTTTGTTCCCCTTTTCTACTGGACTGTCTTGTCTTCCATCCATTTGAGACATCCTTTCACCGAAATAGAACTCCCTTCAGTCTTCGCTGAACACAAAGACTTACAGGCAAACCAACAGAGTAGGCCAGTAGAAAAATGTGCTTACCAAAATTCCTATCTCAAATCGTGTACGTCAAGTCTAGTCACACCGTAAGAAAAATCGACTATTGCCCCACATACATTATACGACAGTAGTATATATAACGACCATTATGCTCCTCAAAATGGACCCAAAGACTTCCATCTATATACTAAGTAGGTATATACTCAAGTACGTAAGTATAAATTTGTGCGTAGCTTTACACAAAGCAATATTGTGTTAAATCGCATAGACCTGTCCACGAAACAGTAAAGCACAGCTCACACAGATACAATCCGGATACAACAGTCTCATACTAATATAGTCTTGATCTCAACGAATTTCCAGTTATATCTCCCTCTTTTTCACAAATATCCCTAGATGTACGGCACTCTAGATAGTATAAAAGCAGGAATTATTTCTCTGTTCATACGTTTCTATTTAAACATTAAACATTCATGATTCACTCGACTTACTCTCGTTTCTTTATATAAAATACGGATTTCCTCTTGCCAAGTTATATCTGTTCTCTCTGTAAAACAGTAATGCATAGCCTAGTAGCCTTGTCAGCTGAACAGGTTTTCTCTGCTTCCTTAGCTGCATTACTTACGGCATTTCTGTTGTCTATATTCATCTGCATTTCCTCTACAGCGCTCATACACTGAGTACAAAAGCAACGAGCCGATATACAAACTCGCAAAATATTAATACATGCATGCCTACAACGCAAATAGCTTTAAACTAAGTTAAACTGGCTCTTGTTATAGGTAGTACCTACACTATTTATAGGGAGATGGGAGCAAAGCAAAGTTTTCCAGAAGATAATTTCTGCTGCACACAGAGAAGCCAAAAACTTGGTCATCCATTCTACACATATTCATGCATAATATAAAAGCCCATACATCATTGTAGATTGACCATTCTGCATGGAACCTGTCCGACAAAACGAAGCATTATTGCATATATTATACATGAGGAAACATAGGCATAGCACAATGGAGGACGATTATATTAAAATACGCTTTTTATGTACAAAGAGTCTTTGTTGCAAACTAAGATTGGATACATTCTCAAACTTCCAACATGTATTCTAAGCGTTTTATATTCATTTAGCGCTCTGCATAAGCAACTACTGGTTGTAATAATAATATTATATCTACTCATAGTATTGTACTCAGCAGTCGGCACACATAATTCTTTAGGGCTATACTCTGCATGCAAATAATTGCACCTACATACAAAAGTGGTACCCTTTGCTAGGGCAAACTTAAATATACACCAAAGCTATTATTATAGGTTATTGCATATTTTATAATTACGTCACATCCTTCTATATGTGTACAGTTGTATATTTAAAGTTCATTTCAGACCCAGTTGGATTTGGAATGAAAAGTGGGAAACGAATAATATATCGTCCATCAGCTAGTTTCACTGCTAAATAATAAATTACTGTTTACTGCAGAAAGTAGTCCAAAGGATGTAATGCATAAGTAGTTGGTAATGCAGTGGAGAGATATGCTAACAAATGAAAGAGTATTTAAAATTTGCAATGCTGTTTATTACAGCAAGTAAAGCTCCACGTACATTAGACATAAATACACTTACGCCAAGGTTCATTCACTAACCCTTTACTAAATGTAAGTAATACATTAGTAATAAAATTGTCCACGTTCACCTCTGCATAGGATGTACTCATAAACCAGTTAATGATATGTAAAGTATGAAAGCATTGTTTATGTTACGGTATTTAGTACATGGTACATTAAATTTGTCTACACTAAGCCTTTAACGATAAGCTATTTTAGACCTACTTAAATATACAGAGCTAAAATGAAGTATATAGCCATTTAAATCTAAACTTGGGTATGAAACCGTAATAGGCACAGCGGCAGTAAGTTAAAGCCATATAAAAGTTAAAGTGACATGTTCCGTCCTAAAGTACTAAGGCGTAGAAGGGAATTTCCGGGAAAATTACAATTATAGCTTAGAAAGGCGGTGCGAAATCTGAATTGATCTTATCAACAATGGTTTAGTGATATGCAGTTGAGGATAAATTTAAAGGCACCCTGGGCAGTTAGCTTGCCGTGTTTATTAGTTTGGAAATACCACAAGAGATCTTCCCACCCAAGTTCCCAGTGTACAAACGAATAAAGAATAAAGCATGCTTACCTAAATAAGTACTATTTTTAATACCACATGCATACCTTCAAGCATTCAATACACATCTGCCCCTTTGAATTGGGAATGTTATTTCGCAATTGCAAACTATGCTACTACAATGGTCTGTCTCAATAGACAAACAAATAAAGTATTTTTATGATTCCACGTTCTAGGTAGTACTAAAGGAAAATAAAATATGCGCATACTTATTATCTATTACCTACACATAGGTTTCCCTGCTATTATATTATTTGAGTTAACAATTTTCTCTATTATATTTTTCTCGTGAGAAGCGGAGAGGAAAGCGTTCATGTTAAACTGACTGGTTTGTATGGAATAAAAGAATAAGGAGCAGCATGAAGAAATGGATTAGAGATTTGAAAGTAGTGGGCATGGAGTCACCCTAATATTAACTATATCATCTAATGTGTAAAAGGAGGTTTTAATAGAGCCGTAAATCGGTATGTAGCATTTGGCAGTGGGTAGGAGGAGACCAATAATACTTAGAATCGGACTCGTGGCAATTTCCTCCATGGATATTATTGTAGAAAGGCTGGCAGTTCAGTTAGTAACTATACCTTAGGTACATTAGTAAGTAAAATAACCAGGTAAGTAATAAGTAGCTGCTAACTGAAGGTATTACTACATAACTTGTCCGATAAGCCAAGCCACCATGCAATAGTTTGCCTTACCTTGTCTTGTAGCACTCACACCAATGCAATCCACCAATAACAATTCCAATTCACAAAGTTAGCAATCCGTGTAAGTACCGCATGGTAAATAGAAGTGGAACACAACAACAAGGAACTAGTAGCTTGTTCACTAACAATAACTAACTTACCTTTAACTGAAGTTACTACCTACACACTAAAACGAGCAAAGAACCTAATGTCTCTTTCTGCCTTTCCACTGTTATTACAAAATATTTCTATGTTAACTGCGGTGCAGTGCGGTGTAAGTGCTGTACTTGGATATTGTGCAGTCCAAACTTAAAATACCTGGGTGAAAGCACTAGTGCTACTTTTCCCATTCACTTTACTTCAACTGAACTTAATAAGCCAGCTGTCCTCACTAGTAATTTCTAAAGCACCTGGACTACAAAATGGATTGCCGTAGTTAAGTAATATCCCCACTGCTGTACTCCACTCTCAAATTTTTTACGGCTCTGATGAGATGGATTTCAGTACCTGACCTCCCCGTCTCCTAGCTCCACTAATATCTTAGCAAATATAATTGCCTCGATTTAACTTAAGGGAAATAAGTATACACAGGCCAAATCCTTTGAAGGTTAAACAAGGAAATCGCAACTTTATTTTCTAATGCCTCAGTGAATTTGATGAAGCTGCAATGTTATTTACAACTCTGCTCGTATTTCTTCACACAAACTACTAAAGCACTTTCAAACCTGATAATTTGTTAACTTCTAATTTCCAATTCAGATTTTCTTAAGGTTAGGTGTTTCGGAGAAGCCCTAGAAATTCAATGGCAAACGCATAACTTTACTTGCAAATTACTGTTTTTATTTTCCTTACTTCAATACAAGGTATATATATCAGAACAACCTAACTTAAGTTTATGCACTTCCCTTCCCATAACTTATTTTCCTTTCCAAACTTTCTCTCTGCTCTCAAATTGGGTTCTCACATTTTATTTGCGCCCTTAAAAGACACAAGGAAACTCCATTACCAACGTATAAATGCAAAGGCACATCAACTTTCTTACAGCCAGGTGTTTGCAATAAATGTGGGCCCTCCTTGTCTCCACTTAGAAAACATACTGGTTATTACAATAAAGTTCAAGTTCAATCCTATTTATAACATAAGGGCTAATAATTTTCTATTAATTTACCGAATTCCCATTAGCAATAAAACACTTCATTTATTTAACTAACAAAATGACACACGACGTCGTTAAGAAAAAAACTTATTATTTTATTAGATAATATTATATAAACAATCTAGGTTTACAAAGTGTGGAGGCATTTGTAAGCTACCTGATTAAATATGCACCACACAAATATCCTAGAAATATAACTAATGCTAATAGAGCATAAATCGTAAAGGCATATAGAATATAAAATTACAGTTTTTGATTGATGCGAAAGGAAATGAGATGAGGATGCAAAGGGGGATAAAGAAAATTCCACAAAAACCTACTTTGTTTATATCATTATCCGCTACGCTAATGATGCGATGGGTAGATGGTTTAATATAGATAGAGGATTCTTGCTTTGAGGAGTAAATGAAAGTATAGGTGGAGAATGCATTGGTGAAAACTGGTGCAGTGGCATTGGCATGTCATGTCATGGCAAGAGTGTTATTGACATACTGTAGGAACACCGTCATAATAACGGCTTGCTTTACAGTCCCACTAACGGCTTCATTGGGAATAGTTTCAAAGAGAAACGTGTCTCTGAGTTGACTGGTTGGGTTCGGCTCTCTAGAACTTTTCTTCATGTTCCCTTCTGTTCACTTGACTAAACGCAAACTCTACTTTAACTTTGGTCCTTGTAACGGGGAAAGGAAAGAAAGGCAAGGTACAGAGTATATTTTATGTTGTATCTGTCTGTCTTTCCTCCGTGAAGTAAGTAGTACTTATCTATGTGTTTGACTTGGCTTGGTTAACTTAACTACGTCCTCTCCCCGTAAGTAACTATAAGTATGTCCTATGTGCACTGCTCAGCCTAGTAGATAATAATGGGCACCGGTATCGTAACCAGTACTTGGGATGTATACTTATTGCTTCAAAGTTAAAGTAACAAAGCACCACACGCCAGTCTTACTCACAACACAAACTAGTTCACCTCTCCCCAAATACACTCGATGTGTTGTGTATAGGTAGTTAGTGTATACCAATATTAGCTCTCCTCCTGTCTGTCTATGCACGTCCCACTATACTCTTCATAACTTATTCGTCGTTTTGTGTAATATCTGTACATGGATACCCACCCTACGGCTTGTCTTGCCTGGCTCTGACTTTTGATCAATATTGTGGTTTTGACACACCAAAAATTGCCTTCAGCATCACCTTCTCTCCTGTCTACTTACAGCTTACTATTTCCCGTCACAGTTTTCAGAAACGGAAGTCAATAACACAGGAAAACATAACACGCCTTGCTAAAAACATACAATTGATCCGGGGATGTCTGTCATGTCACTCAACTAACACAAACTTATTTCCATAACTTGAGCTGATTTTTCTTGCATAACAATAATAACTTCATTCAAACGTGCTCCTGCTCTGTACTGGCGCCTGCCATACTACGTGGTATGCTAGTGTGAAATTTCAAATCCAAATGAAGTACGGATCTGGATTTTAATAGATATTTCATATAGGTACTTATTTATCAAAGGATAATAACTTTGTAAGATTGAATGCGTACTAGTAGGTACTTGCTTTTCAATAAATAAGTATAGCTATGCTATAGTGTAGTATTGTGCTATATTGTAATCTAGTAATCATGACACTATATTATGTGTAGTGTATGGCTTGGCAAGGCAGATCTCTATTTTAGCTTCTCTTTTCCACTATTCCCATTAGACGTAAAGAGGTGCACAGCAAAGAGTAAAGTATAGCTTGTCATAAGGATGTCAGATCGAATCAGATATTTCACAGCTTAATTTCAGAGAATTTTCCACCTATATAGTGATGGAGATTACACTACATAGAAAAGTACTTATAGAAACCGACTACGCTTTCAGGCTCAAACCTTCAGATCCCATTTGAGTTTCAATTTCAATCGTAATGTTATTATCAAACAATATTTCGTTCCTCTAGCCGTACATTTTCGATATCAAAAGTGGAACTACTAGAACTGTTGAATAAAGTAAGGTACGGTAAGCATCAAATCAAAAGTTTTGCAAAATAGTTATGGCACGTTGCAAAATAAATGTACACACACCGATAGGATAGCGATATGTATCTACACACTGCCAACAGAATCTGGATTACTTATACCTTTGTACCTCGACATAATATATTTTTGTCCCCTTGTGGCAAAATAGGTTTAGGTAGGATACTTAAGCAAGTTCCTTCTTGTTAGGTTATGTTATGTACAAATACCTACGAGCTCAGTTTTCTCCAGCCAAAGTAAGTAACAATGAACAGAGCAGATGTTGAGAAATATAGGAATATGAATAGAAACTTTTCCTAACCTTTTCTCTCCACTCCTTTCCTTTCCCTAAAGAAAAGGAAGCTGTCTAAAATAACTTGATATAGTTGATAGTTTGCAAAAACTAAACCGAATAGAAAGCAAAACCTGCCTTCTATGTCTTCCTTCACTACTCCAGGTTGTAGAATGTTAGTTTTCCTTTCCCTCCAAAGAAGTAAGCGACTTACACAATCTTTCATGTCTTCTCAGCAACTACCTCCTTCCTACTCTTTTGATTGCAGTTCAGTTCCTCGTTTTGTTTTCCCTAGCTCCTTTCGTTTGATTATTTATGAACATTTCCTACTACTATAAAACTACTGTGCATGTATTGCATTTCAATTCAAAACCACATTGTGTCATCCACTAACGGCTAATAATAACTACACTCCTTTTGTTTGCTCTCATTAGTTTTACTCTTCCTGTCAGCGATTTCGGGGAACCGAATCAAAATCAACAATGTAAGCCAGAGGGAATTTCTTTCGAGAAATATTTATTTTAAAAGACTACTTGAAAGCAACTTGGGTAACCAGATATTGATTTCTCATCTTTCATCATTGTCATGCAAGTAGTCGTAATTCTACTAATTATAACGTTCTAGAATAAGAGTTCAGAATGCTATTTCGAAACAAAGTTGTAAACTCAAATCTCGGAAAAAACACAGGGAGGATTTTAATTGATTCGGTTTGATCCGTTTTGGTCACAAAATAATTGTTTGCGAAATAAAGTAAAACAATTGACTACTTCCATTGTAAGGGATGAATTTGGTGCTTTCTTATGCACCAAATGATTGTATCTTTAGATGAAAAGAGAATAGGTTTAAAAAATGCAGGAAATTTTATTTAATTTGTTGTAGACTTGCAGCTGTGTGTGTGCAACTACATATGTGTTTAAGCGTTTAAATGTTTAATAGGTATTACTTCCTGACCTTCCTTACCTATAACTTTTTTATTCGTTTCATCTCCCTTTTTGTTCAAATTTCATATACATTAGCGGATTAAGAAACATAATAGAAGCGACTTCAGAAGAAATTTCAAAACATTATTTTAAAGTTTTAGGCATAATAATACCTACAATCCAACTATGGCCATGCTTCCATAACATAAAGCAGCATTATACTGGGAGAAACTTTTTGCCAAACTTAGCCATTTTGTCAACAAATGCGTTAGATTTTTTCCCTGAAAGCAAACGACAATGTTTAGTTTTCTTATAATACTTTTGATAGTGCACGATTTCCCATTTTTAGCGCCTTTCTATCGTTAACAGTCTGTTCATTGCTGATAAATAAGTACATTAGTACGTTCCTGATGTAGCATGTTATACTTGCTTTCGCAAGCAACACAAAACATGCAAAGCTTATATTTGTGACACATCTACGTAATGTTCTTCTATTCTCAGAATGCCGTTCGTGCAGTCTGATTTGGGTCTGGTAGGATTTGCGATCCATTGTCAAAGTGTTCCTTTGTTTTAGGGATTACTAAGCCGCAGAAGGGTTGTTCTTTTTTTAGCTGGCTACCTGAGTCCAGAAAATGAAGAAAGAGAATGTGCGGGGTAAACAAACATAATTGCCTTCTGTAAGTGTAAAGGTACTGAGTGTAAAGTGTAGGTAGAAAGCATGTCGTACATTGTATGCACTTACATGAATGCTGCATGTTGATATTTATTTCAGTAAGTGTACGCTAGCTAAGTTGTATAACCTATAACATAGGCCCCGACGCCTAAAGAATACGTAAATGCATTTACCATGCAAATGCAAATAAATTTTTGTCTTAAATGCAATGCAAATTATTATGTTGGGAAGTCATAATTGTCATTTACGAACATCACTTGGCGGTCTTTTCGTCTCTACTTTACTGCTGTATTTTCTCTCTGTACTTATTAAAGCTTAAAGGTTTTTATTTAATTAAAAGGAATTCAGGTTTTTATTTTATAACGGGAAAGAAAGGTGGTGAATTATTAGTTTTGAATAACATTATATATCACATGACCAAAAGTAATGTGGCAAACAATGTAAAATACTGGAAATGTCAAAGTGACTGCAACGTTCATTTAAGGTGGCGATCGGTCCACCATTTTGAAACCGAAAAACGAAGCGGTTAAATCACAAATTTTGAAGTATGTTTATGATATAGAAACCATTCCTGTGTACAAGATCCCGTACGGCATTGAAGGCATCCGACAAGTGTGTTGTGTGTTATGCATAAATGAAAACGCAACAATAATCATAATCGAATAATTATTGGAGAGGTGTCGGAATAGTGAGCGACCGAGTGTGGGTGGGCCTCTCCGATAATTATAGTAATGAGAGCCCACTGGGTTAAATATTCTACGACGTTATTCTGAATATTTAAACCAGTGGGCGCAATGCATTATACGTTTTATTATTACATACGATAAAGCTCGCGACGCTACTCTTTGTCAACTAGATTGACACGTTTACACAGCTAATTAAATCGCAAACCACATATTGCTCTTGACGAGCAATTATCGGAACCGAAAAAGAGTTGACTTATCTTGCAATATTAGACAAAGTTAGGTTCATTAGTCATTAGTAATGGCTAATAATGAGCCTGCCTAACTTTGTCATTACAATAATATTGTTTACCTGCTTTAATAGATAATGACTCATTCTTTATTAAAACAGGTAAACAGGCTATGTTTGTATGGCAGGGTACGTCTGACTTGTCGGATGTCTTACTGTATGAGTTTGGCTGTCGGTATTTTTCAACAACACGGATAGATGTTAGTTAGCTTGTTAATTAGTAAAAAGCTTATAACTTCTAAATTAAAGAAGTAAGTGCAAATGTGAAAATGTAGAGAGAATCTCCACTTCATTAGCAAAATATTTTACTGTTGAATTTTTGATTTATCTCCTGTGCTCTGAGTAAAAAGTAATTGAACAAAAAGACGACAGTTTGAATCGAACGAAGGCTCTGTCGTTTGGTTCGATTCATACTGTTGTCTTTTTTTAAATACTTTTTACTCAAAGCGCAGTCGATAAATTAGAAATTCAACAGTAAAATATTTTACCAATGAAGTTGAGATTCTTTCTACATTTAGACATTTGTATTTACTTATTTGATGTGGATGTTATAAGCTTTTAAAGCAAGGAACTTTTCCCATGTTATTTTGGGCTCTTTTGAGGATCGATCTCTACCTTAAAGAGTGAAAACAATGTAATTGTGAGCATTGGAGATCAAAGAAATCACAGTCACGGGCATCAAATACTTGATATTATAACATTGCAATTTCTAAATAAAATGAGAACTTCCATTTATAGTGACCCTTCGCAATTACTGGAAAATGTTTATAGGTAAATCAAAATAATTAACATTAAATTATATTGATTTGTATTACATTATCTGGTAATATTATTATGATGTGGTGTTATTTAAAATGCAGAAAGGAACTTGCGCAAATCCCAGTAGATTTTCGTTTTTTAATGCCACAGTATGTTACACTCAGACATACTTTAAAGTTATATAGAGGAAATGTCTTACCAAACCTTCCCAAAATGACTTCCGAAATATCATTTACTAATGATTTGGGCTTAACAAAAGACGGGGAGAATTTTGTACTATGGAATGAAAACGTGGAAAATAAAATTGTGGTATAGACATGAATATTTATTAGAAATAAATTACATACTAATCATCTTCAATTTACCAAAGAATAACTGCAGATTTTAGGTGCTGATGCAAATTTGGAGTTGCTCTGTAAGTGTGAAAAAGTGTTTATGGATGGAACGTTTCAAACAATCCCATGTAGAGGTTCAGAATTTTGTACAAATATTCCATTATGGTTAGAACTTCTTTAGATTTTGATAGTGCGACTAATTACGCTGGTATAGTAGTTGTAGTGTTATTTAGAAATGTAGTTAGCTTTAGTTTGATAAATAATTAAGTAATATTTTTAAACCATCAAAAAATATAGAACGTAGCTTGATAGCACAAATAGTGATAGAATGGTAGAATATATTATATAATATAAAATACACTAAAACATAATATTCTTATTGCTTTTAATTTATTTGCTTGTGACTTATAATGTAGCACTACTTTTAATAAGTTGTAATATGTACCATTTTGTAAAGTAGATTGGGCAAAATTAGTGGTAATAAACAACAAATGTTTGAATATATTTCCAACACTAGAATACTTGCTATTGTACGTACACTTTTTTATGTAGTCATTACTTGCTACGCACCTACAGTTTTCAAAGTACAATCAATGGCTTTAGTACATTTTTTAGAGTACAGCACACACATAGGTTAATGGGTTACAAAAGTTTTCCATTCCCCTGTGTAAAGCCACCGTCCCAAGCAAGGCAGCTGTCCCTTTCCTTCTGAGAAAAAGGATTATAAATTCTCGGGTGGAAAGGATTAGTTCGCACAATCGCCCAAACCCTCTGATTTGCTATACACCACTTCTTGCTATAGTAGTAATCCTGGTAATTGTACAATTTAATGCCCTAGGTTTTTTGCACAAACTCATCTTTTCATTATGAGCTGTTGACATTCTGGATATCATGTCCATGGTATTTATAAATGGAGGACTACCTTGTCTGGTCTTGTTACGTATTGTTCTTCTAGATTCACTGTCTATGATACTTTCCTTTATACTTAGGTACCCCATTCTACTATTCCACTGCCAGGCCAGAGAGTAAATGCATCAAAGTATACCAGCATGTGCATGTATTTCAAGTATTACCGACTAAAAGCACTAGTAAACACTGTTATACAGTAGTTATTTAGTACTTCTACGTATGTTACTTGGTACAAGAGTCAGTCACTGTAGTACATGTAATGAAACGCTTGCTTCCACCATTACAGCCCTGTAATGTTGGTTTCTTTGTTGTTTTATACATTTTCATCCATGTATAAGTACTAAACACATACACATAAATGCACACATGCGATGTAATCTTTTACATGCAAGCCGTCTATCTACTTTTCTTTCTCTTACTTTCGTTAGCTAAGTCAAGTCACTCCCCAAGACGCTGCCATTCCCTACAACGACATTGTTTATTCCATTGCTAATACCTTTATTAACTCTATTCATTCATTGCTTTTTACTATTAGCTAAACATGCTTAAACCGATCCAAGCCAGACTAGCCAGGCAGGTTCCGCCTTCCAACGTTCCAGCTCTCCTGCCTTTTACTTAGATATGAGGAAAGCTACTTGTTTCTTTTCAGAGGAAGCCAATTCAATGGAAAAGAAAATAAACCATTATTGTAGGTACATACGAAATGTCATTATAATGGATCCAATATGTATACCTTCTAAATCATCTCAAGCGTAATAGATTCCTCCTAAGACCTCAGTTTACAATATTTATTACCTAAATCAGACTAAATGTCTACAACGGTATGATTGTCATATAAAATCATTATTTTTCTCATTTCCTGTCTCTTTTGAACCATGCAACCTTGTCCATGGTGCACAAGACATTAATTTCATTGGGTAAGTGTGCGTCAGAATCGCTAATTGATTTTTCATATCAAACAGGTCTCTGTAGTCGACTAATTGTCAGAATGGAAACCCTCTACATTTTTAAAAGCAAATGTAAGTGCCTATCTATATATCACAATTAGCACTCACTTTATTGCAGAATTTAATTGCAGTGTGTAAATAATAGTTGTTTATCTTTGGCATTCGATTGACTGTTGACTGTGTCCTCCCTTTATGTATATTTTGAACACGCATGGGAAATTGAAATGGAACCTATGGTATTAATTTGATGGCAAATGATTCAGTTTCCTTTCTACAAATAGGTTTGTGTAATCTTCCGTACTGTCCCTTCTTGATGGAAAGAGAAATGCGGAGTTTGAGTGAGTTACAATTCTCGCGTTTCATTTGTTGTATATACTCGTTTGCAATCAACCGGTTTGTAAACACAGAAGCACGCTGCTCTATGTAACTTGCAGTAGTGAACAGAATGATAATCAACCCTATACTAAATACAAATGGATGTGTACATAAATATGATACATATACATTATCAAATCCCTTGATATTTATAACTTTATTCATACATGTATTGCATGCTCCAGTGTGTGCTTCTCCAGACTTATGATTTATCTATCTATCCACTCTCGTTTTCTAGAGAGCTATTTTGGAGATTACATCTACAGAGAGAGAGAGGAATGCAATAATCTAATCTAGCAAACTCATGATAAAACCATAATATAATAATGCATACATGTATCTACCCTACTCTAATATTTTCACTCACATTAAGCTTATAGCACTAATTTAACTCCTTTAATTCAAAATGACAAAGCCATATCGTAAATATAGTCCACACAAGAGGTACACATGCTCTGCAGAAACATATATTGATTACATTAATAATATTGAAGTACTTAATACACACGCATTGAAATGCCCCAATTTACAGAGTTCTTTGCCATCATGAGTGAATAGAGTGACCTTTCAATTTCAGTCACGCATGTGAAAGTTATACTTAATTAAATTGACTAATGCATTTGATTAGGTTTACCAAGGTTAAAATATTTAAAAACTTCTGAATTTTCAAATCTTTAATAACATTAGCTATGCTGTGCTTGAATTATTGCTGCCATACATCTTAACCAACCAAGGGAGATTGGATTTTAGTATTATCTACTACATGACACATTGCATGGGAGAATTCAGCAGAGTGTTAACACGACATAGCTTTGAAAGAATAGGAAATAGATTCCCCCAGTATGTAGGCTATAAATTGGCATGAAGCATTAGTATATAGACAGATAAGCACCACTAAGATAGGAAATGAAGTGGAAATAGAAAGAAATAAATAGGGGAGAATTGGAACTGGCTTGTTGTTGTACTTACTAAGGCTTGTTGAATGGGTATTGGTAGTCGTATTTGTACAGTCAAAATGCAAGACAACATCGTCTTAAGATAATGCACTTTAGCTTATAATATTAGCTTTCAAATGGAATAAAATACTTGGATTCCTTTATTCATCCATTCATTCGCTGGTACATTAGTAATCGGAATGCCATTTTATGTCCAGTCAAATCCAATTCATTCCACATTTCATCTTTCTTTGTATCAGCAGTTCGCTCCATATATTTATCCAAGGACATAAGTAATAAGACGGCTTATGTTGTACTTATAGTATTACGGAGGGAAAAAATCACATTAAAGCTATTCTACTGCTGGCATTATACGTATACATTTGAAGGACATACAAATAGACACGACAATGGAATATCTAAAAAGATACATTAGAAACTTGTACTTATACGGTATACGGGGGAATCAGTTTAGTAAAGGAAAAAGTTAGTACGACTCAAGTGAATAGAAAAGTGAAGTGAAGGAAATCCTCATTTCGTGCATGTCCATATCACATGAAGAAAGTTTTCGTTTCTCATGCATTGCATGGGTTCCTTTGGTTTACTGCTTTCCCTATGGGTACAGTTTATACAAGAGTCTGTGTGAATGCATGGCACTATGCATGGTACAAGAAAAGAACATACTAACCTAACCAAGTAGGTTGTAAGTGTAGTCATAATATAGTAGAGAGAGGACATGCACAGCTCCACAACTAGATCGCTGTATGCATTGCATGCATTGATATGAATATGAATAATAAGCTGTTGAAGACGAGTGTTCAGTTCACTCACTCAGTACAATTTACTTTAGTTCCCTTCAGCCTTGTACTGTGCATTACTTACTAGGAAATCACATTTATACGTAAATCTAGCATGCAGAGTCTACTTTGTTTGTAAAAGTGTAATATGTCGTGTAGTGCAAGTAAATACGTGCTTATGAGTAGTCGAGAAGAATTCGACAGTGAAATGAAAATTGCACGACACAGAGACACGAAAGAAAGCTCGCCTGGAATACAATACGGGGATATTATATTATACCATAGAAAGTTGGGACCTTTAACTAACAGTTTTTTCCTCTTATTGTGTCTAGTATGCATGTAGTATGCAAAGTAGTGTTAAAAAGTTAAGAATGAAAGCTGGTGTTGAGAGTGAAAGAGGACAGCCACTCGAGAACCGTTTGTCAAATAGTTTTTTACGTTATTTCATGCATCTGGGTCAGGTAGAGAAATTATATTTGTATTGTAATAGTATCCATCTATATTCCATGTAGCTTATACGTGTAACTCCTTCTGGAACGAATGCAAACACTTTCTCCGTAAAAGGAATTCACAATTCACTGAAGGTTAGGTTAGCTTAGTAGTATGTATCTTATTGTTAGTTTGCCCTGGCTGGTTTGGTTTGTGACTGTGAATGAATGAATAATGCTTGAGGTACTAGTAATACGTTTACACTGAAGATGTTTTTCTTGGGGAGCGAGGAGTGAAGAAAAGTTTTCGTTCCACACTGCTGTGTATGCTTAGGTATGTAATGTAGTATGTAAATAAATGTGGAGCAGTAGGAGACCTACAAGTTGCAAATGTAGGCATTAAAATAGGAAAAAATATAATTTAAGCATTCCTATATTTCTCTAGATAGACATAAATAAGTTAGTATGGTGCAATGGGGGGCACGAGGAAAAATCGCAACGAGCGCGGGGAACACGGGTTTCTCTCCAAACTCAATTTCCTTGTAGACATTTTGTTACGTTATTAAATTCTAGTAGAGAAGTGTTATCGCAATTTAAACCCTACTCTTTCATTTCACTACCCAAACACCTGACAATGAGACGTGCTCATAATTCACCAATCTATACGTCTATCCAAGAATACGACTACCAGGAGTGTAAACTTTTCTACACTGTAATAAATAAAGATAATAACATGCATTTATGTACCAGTATTTTATTTTTATCAGTCTAGAAAATTTAGTATCGATGATGTTTTCATTTTAGAAAGGAATTTCATTTTCGTCTGATACGTATCACGCTCACATACACTTTTCAGATAATATCACGAAATATGAGTGAGAATAAAAAGTATGATGACACCCTGTGTAAGCACTTTGCTATGAGCAAAATAAGATTCCACATGAACTACTTAAAAACTACAGGATATTGCTGACAAGAGCACACGAGTGCTTTGTTGCTGTATTATGATGGGAGAAAAGGAAACAAAGGAATTCATAAGAATAAACATACCAACTAAATTGTATCTCAGAGTAAATAAAGTCAAAAAATTCCTAAACGAACATAGTTATTTCCTCCACTATATATAATGTGTAATGTGTAATAGCAGAGAAATGGTAAACGACTGGAGAAACGGAAATAATCTTATTATATATGTATATAAAGTGTATTATTTTTGTATACTAGACATAGTACATTAGAAAAGTGGAATAAAGTTTTCATACCTCCTTTAACCTTGCAGAGGAGCGTCAAATCAGAGCTTTCGCGAAGTGGACCCACGATACTCGTCAGAAGTCTCCCTGAAGCGTCGTGGATCGACACTGATTCCGGAGGCACTGCTCAAAACAGACACATTCATGATACGACATAAAATAAGATTGGCTAATATAATAAACAATATGGCAATATAAAGATTGTTAGGAGACAAACAAAATGTAATACAAGTAGCTACCATAATTTTAAGTAAGCACTCATATAGGAAGTAATATTATGAAGATTCTTCACCATCTATGAACCTTTCAACAGATTTTAGTCATCAACAGCTTATGCTTTGTCAGCCATTGATAAAAATGGAAAAAGACAAAGTGATAAAATGACTGGAGAGAATGGGGCATATATACTACAGAGTACGGAAGAACGCGAACAGCATATCACTTCACTTTGCTTCTTCCCGTCAAGACGTCTTCTCCAGTTCTCGTCTTCCTAACAGATGTGAGGGAATTTTCTGATATAGAAAATTTGAAGAGATTGAAGATGTGCTCATGGGGAAATGGAAAATTGTCTCAGCAAATAGTAATGGGACATTGTAAAAGTACGAGCTAGGTAGATCCTTTCATTCTTTCCATTTCTCTTACTAGTTCATGTGTATATAGTTAGGTGGAAGTTGAAAAAGTAAAAGACGGAAATATTTTCGGTGCGACAGGATGATGGTAAATGTTCGCATTCTCAATTTTCCTTTTTCTCCATACTATCTGTACTTCTATGCTAGCTTTGCGAATTTCGTTTAACACTGGTAGGGAAAATGTACGTACTATGTCCCGAAAGTTGCGTTTCTTACATTTCATCAGATCAGATTGAGTATACCAACTAAAGTGTTCTGTCTCTTTAAAACATGTGTAGTATTCGTAGTGTGAATAGTTAGGCATACACAATAGTGCATAGCGTCCTCCACAGCAGTACTAAGCGTAGAGACATGATCATACCGAAAAGACAGATGAGACTATCAGATAGGGAACATACAATAGCCACGTACAGATGTTGCTAATGCTAAAGGTGATGTTTATATAGTGGATGTTCTACACTATTCTGTATTAGTGTGTAGACAAGAGAATCCATTCATTCACCCTTCAGTATACATAATGTAATGTACACATCCATAGAAAGACATGGACATAGATGTGATGTGATGCAATGTAATGTAATGCGATGTACTTTGTATGTTCTGATGGCGTGGTCATCTTGGAATCAATCATGAGAATGGCCTTTCTAGAAAGAGGAAAAGTGAAGCAAAAGAGTTCCTTGGATGGATAACTAAAACGAGTTATATTATACTTTCCTCGAGAAAGAAGTGAGGAAAGCAAAGGCTACATGGCCAAGATCTATTTAATGCCTTTTCTTTCTTACTCTTATGAATTGATACTCTTGGAGCTCGTTCTATTCAGCTTACGGTTCTATTTGTCGGTATACATATACTATGCCCCACCGTAAATGCATTCGCTATACAACATATAAAGAAGGATGTATCTGTAAATGGTATTGATTGTATCATTTAATGTTAACTGTAGTATTTGTGTTTACTCATGCATCCTCTCTAAAATAGCGTAGTATCTACCTACTCAATCAATATAGAGACTGATACAAAAGAAAAAAGTGCGTAGGTAAGCAGTTTCAGTTTCTTCTTTATCAAGAATAGTGAGTCTATCCCCCAGTGTCTTTTCTTGCATGCAGAAGATGATGTTAAGTGCTTAAGCATTTTATTCCTGTGGGAAGTATTGACAATGAGCTCAAGTTTCTTTACTTTATTTTACTGATCGTTTACTCTAGTTTCAAGAAGATTTATACCGCTGAGACGTTTTACCATTCAATGGATTCCCCAAGTGATATGTGTAGATCAACACATATCCTATTTACTTACGGTCCTTAGTATACTAGTAGAAGTTTGCAACTGCAATCAAATACTATATCAATAGTCTCACTAATAAGTGGAGCACACATATAAAAAGAATCCTGAAGTTGATACACATTATTCTTCTGCAGGCTATAGCCAAAAATCAAAACTACTATTCTTTTCGCAGTGATTTCTTTGGAGAGGACTTGGAAAGATTTTATTTGGGCTAAAGGGTCTCGGAACAGTTAGATTTACGTACTGGGGACGATTGTGATATGATCGGGCGTAAACGGGTTGAGATTAGATCAGGTGATAAAAGAATGAATGGAGTGATTATTATCTGCAGAGTTATTAGAAAAGCAATTGGAGTGTGTGAATAGAATAAAGGAAGTTTGATCCGTGTGCTTACCTAAGACGGTGAGGTTGAAGCGGAAGTTTCTCGTTGGTGAGTTGCGGAAGTCGACTCGACATAGATAGACGCCTTCATCGCTCAATTTGACATTTTCTATCACAAGACGAGCCGGCTCGGTGACAGTACGGAAATGTGCACGGGTGCCAAACAACTGGGAGGCCGGCCAATGGCGCGCAGAGCTAAACGGCTTTCCTCGGACATCCAAACTGTCATTCAGCACACAGTCCATGTAAGATTTATGACTGGATCTTTTGTCCTCGATGGTGTTTTCATTACATCCGTATGGTTCATGATTCAGGTCCTCTGTTCTTCCATTCTGCTCTGTTCTCTTATGTCCCACATAACGACATGCACTCTCCTCCTACACTGTACTGTATACGTGGGACTGGACATCCTATTCCTAAATATTCTGGGGAAACCACATTTCGGCTATGCATTACTCCTACTTCCTAGCAAGCCATCAAATTCTGGAAGTACCTAGTGTATGTAAGCATGTACTCTCGTTTCGTGTTATTGGTGTTAGATTGGAGAATAGAAAACTGAACACGTTTCATGTCTTTCCTTATGTACTTCCATATAAAGCAGTTCTTCCTATATAGGTACTATTAACTGCCTTGTCCAGTCCAGTCCAGTTCAATGCAGAAATGCACTCTTCTTTTCCCTGGATACATTCTGTTCTATTTTGTATAAGTGCATATGTGTTACATTGGCGAAGAGAGGAGGTCTGAAGAGTTATCTACTTTATATTATTGTACTATTGCATACATGTATACTATAATACACGACAGAACAAGAACAGAACACTAAAAGCTGTACTATCATACAGAATTCGTTTCATGTATTTACAAGAGATATATTTTGAAAAGAGGAACTATAACGGGAGTTACATTGCATATAATCTTGTAGTGATTGTGTGTAGTGGAGAGGCAGGAGTTTATAGTCGGAAAGACATAAGATGAGGATTGAGTGCAGACACATCAACATAAAGCATGTCGATGGGCACGAACACTCACATCCACAACGTCTTTTCCTTATTGCATCGATCACTCACCAACCAAACCATACCATTCCATACTTTTACGGTTCCTCTGACTTTCTCCATTCTCTCTACTTAAACTACTCCAGTTTTACAATGGGATGTTTTATATCAGATTTTACTATTTATATAGTGGTAAGCGAAGTAGTAAGTGCTACATACTCTCACAGTAAAAGTACGTATGGGAGTGACTCGACCGGTTTGCTTTCATTTGCCGTACTTCAGTTCCTTCATACTTACTACATTTTCAACGTAATTCTTTTCTAGTACTACGTAGGTACGCTTTACTTTCCCTTCCCATACGTCCACATGCGTTTAAAGTAGAAATTGCTGCCAGATGCAATAACAGAGCAGAATGGAGAGCAGAGAGACGGTTGCTTAAGAGAAAGCGAATCAAATGCTCGCCGCACGATCCCCATGAAAATCAGTGACTCTCAAAGCCTCAGCTTAAATCATCTTACCTATAGACAGGCTTTCCAAAATCATCTCGAAACCAGAGTACCATGTGAACCGCATCGTCACGCCGTGCCGGACTCACATCGCACGGAAGCTCGGCTCGACCACCCACCACCGAGTCCACTTCCATCTCGGGAACTGCTGCTGAAAATACAAATAATACCCAAAATGTAATAGAAAATACGACCACTAGCACACTTACTGCTGGACAATAACCTCGCTCACAATATATCATGCCATGTCATCTCATCTCTATTAAACAGGGATAAACTTCCTTTAAAAATAAATCCAGACTCGGGTAACTAGTAGGTACTAGTTCGAAATGAGGGCAACTAACGCAATCTGGATGTGGAACGCAACGGGGCACATATTTTGTGTACCTATATTTACAAGGGAAAGCACACTACTGCGTTCAATTCAACTCGTATTATTCAATATTTTAATGAATATGAGGTGAAGTATGTCTAATCAAATTATGGATGGTTGGGCAGTCTTTGAATACATTAATATGGGAAAACTGACTGAGTACCAGACTGAGTAGTTGAGCGGAGAACGAGAGTGAACCTTGGTGAGTGACGCATATGTTTTATGGTAACGGACTAGTTAAATAAATAGCAAAACAGAATAGTTCCCGGTGAGCAATTAGTCTTAATTATAACTCCTGAAGACGTGTACACCTCTTCCACCCTGAAATATGTCATTTGTTCCTCGTTTGTAATACATGAGTTGTAGACATGCACTGACATACCAAAGGCAAGACAATATATTAACCAGACCACTCTTCTACCTGTACGTACCATGGCGTTTAATACATTAGGAGTTAACTTAAATACCGAGTACCTAAATTTATGTACGTACCTACCTACAAGGGTCTAGTATGTAGATATTAGATATCTAAAGTAGCAATTTATATTACGCATCCATTTCTTATATCTGCAACATAGGTAGGCCAATCATAGTTTTCCCTATCACTAGTGTAACTATTACTTTTATATTGCTATTATTACTACTCCTAATGCTCTCAAAGGTACATATAGGATGTGAATGTAATGTTAAAACGGAACGTACTAAGTTGCACTCTAGCTGCAGTCAGGTAAAAGTTAAAAAGAGAAAGCTTACTTTCACAAATGTTACCTTTAAGCATACATTTGCCACAGAGAATTAGTTTCCTTCGGTTAACTCCTATCCTTTGCAAACTAAAGTATCCTATAGGTAGTACGAATGGATCGTCAAACTTTACTATCTTCACTCACGCAGTACCTTACCGAACCTATGAATCGTTTTCCCAGTTTTCTTTATTTCTACCATGGTCCTTTTAATACCTTTTCTTAACATTACGCGTCCTTTTTGTGTTATTCTATTGCCTTCCCTCTACTTTCTTTCTTTTCAGTTGAAAACATAAAAAACTAATGCTATGTGTGTTAGGAAGGAAAAAACTTGAGAATAATAGGTAATTCACAAGCTTTCTAGAGTTTTGTTAATACGTATTACTACGTCAATATATGTAACGAACTAGGTAACGTGCTAAAAGTACGTAGCTTTATACTGTACTTATTTTACTTATGTTAGTTACTGGTACATATTGGTATGTTTTACACATACAATCAAATATTGCATTACATCACATATTATCAGGAAAGAACAGAACTGTTAACTACCACAACTCTGATGTAATGTAGGTAATAAGTATAATAAGGGCCATAGCACCTAGTAAAAAGCTGAGGACGTAGCAAGAAAAGAAGCAATACTAATATAGCAAAGTATAATTACTGAAAAAGCAATAGTCAACTCATAACTTGTCATTCCGATTACTTCAACCCTCATAAAAAGAAACATTTTGCCAATTACGTTGCTGGATTAGGAGACTCTAGTCACCATCACCTCACACATTCATATTAGTGGAGGCATGAAACTTTATATTTATATACGGCATGCTCAGAGTAGCAACTCTTATTAAAGTTAACCAATGAAGTTAGAATTGTAAAAGTTATAGTTAGACATTCGTATTTGTACCCAGTGAGTGAATCGGATTTCCCCTTTACTTTTACTTGACTAAATTTTACTTTCTTTTACTACATTTCATTCCTTCTTTTCTGCTCTCTTGACAATTGACTTCAGTACTACAAATGTACTGAATGCACTCCTGCATATAGTACAAAGTAGAACTTTATGTCTTTAACTTTCCATTATGTCCAAGAGCCATTACTGTCTAACGACAAAACGAAAGGATTGATTTTCGTGATTCTAGAGCAAGGAAATCAAATCATAATGCTATAAAATCATCACAAAGTATATTAAAACTTCTTTATAATCCAATATGGCCCTCCCTCCTAAAATTGCATCCTTAAGAAATCAAAGGTCAGCGCGGTGCATAGTAACAGAAGGCAGTACTGATAAAATGACCTTAAAACGTCTACCTAAAATCCGATTTGTATGTGTGCACCTAACATAACATTTAATAGATTGTCGTCTTCGTCCCATTTAAACCTCTCAAAAATCCTGTCTTGCACTCAACAAGATGCTAATGGTTCTTGCTATATACCTTAGATTTCCGTATAAATGTTACTAATACTTTAACTAAAGGTCCCAGTGTCTAATTTCGCTCCGGATTATTACACTTTAGTATTCTCCTGTTGAGAAATAATGCTAGCTATTGCAGCAACAGTGTAGCGTCCTCTGTCCTGTCATTCAAAGCTGGAAATGTCTTTCCGCTTCCCATTTGCTATCATATCGTAAATGTCCTTTCTGCATTTATACTAACAGTAATTCTACGTTTAATATGTATTAAGTATGTGCCTCGGTTAGTGTTTCCTAGATCTTTTCTCACACGAGTCTATCGCTCCTTTTTAATATGCATTTTCTCTGACTGCGAGTTCATTGCTCTATGAATATTAATGTCTCGTTCATATGCACAGATATATTTTTAAGTTTTAGCATTACAAACACTTAATCTAAGTAAGAGAAAGATGCGAGTCGACTAAGAGAATGCAAAGTAAATTTTACTATCTCATCTCTACTTACTTTCCTAATGGAAATTAAAGTCACTTTCATGTCTTTCTAAAACAGTCATTGTGAGTACCAAATGAATTGAATAGAGATGCTTTGGGGAAAGCTAAACCAAATCCAACTGTTTTAATTCTCTTAAGGGAAAAGTTCAAGTGAGAGATAAAGATATTGTATGGCTGTGCACAGAATCCAAAGAAAGAAAGGTGAACGAATGAATAAATGGAATTACTACAGACGAATGAGGATTTCTCTTCATATCTGTATTTCTACAACTGCCTTATGAAATAATAGTAGTTCAGTACTAAAGTCAAACTTGCATAAAGAAAGTAGGAAGCATTAATGGTGCTACACCCTGTAGTCTTATCGTTATTTTCATAGTCTTTCATTCCATCCAATCTTACAGGATCCACCATAATAAGTAAAATGAAAGCCTTTCAGAGGTGGATTGTGTGGGAGCTGGTTCAATTTTCCTTTCGGAAAAATGACAGTAATAACCTCCCATTACATACACTATTGTTGCACATACTATTACATGAAGTCTAACGCTTGCCACGCCACGTACTACTTAATAGTAAATACAAGGATAAGAAAAATAATAGAAACGCATATACATACATATAAACGTACCTAAGTATCCCGTCTACAAAGAAAAGGGGAAATTACTGTAAGAAACTGCTATTTTACGATATCACAATGGCGGTGTAAAAGATTTGAATGTCTACTCTGCGAAAATGTCTAATAATCATACATTCAAATTACATCCGAGATGGAATCACATCTATTTAATGGTGAGAATATCCAGTGGAGCACAACAGATGAGAATTAGAAGTGACGATGGCTTGGTGAAATTTAGCGCTCCGAAATCTCAATCTGTCCGGTTCATTCATTCATTAATTTTCTCTTCTTGCTTTCCTTTTACTTCCCTTCTAGAAAAACTATTCTTCCGTCCTGTGTACTATACTTTATTTTCTAACCTTCCGTTTGCTATTGCATTCAATGTCCTATTTGCACAATACTATAAGTCAGTACAATGCTTTACAACTATGTTTATATTAGATACACTTACGATGACTCTTTTCACAGCTTAGTTTCAATTTATACAGACTTCCTCCGTTTTCAGGCTTGTACTGTTGGCCATATGATATTTAGTGTATGCATATAATGCATATATGAACGTGCAGTGCTTTCTCCTTGCTTTCACTTAGACTTTTTCAGCTAACTAAATTCGACTAAAGTAAAGTAAAGGAGCTGGTGAAAAGTCGACAGAAGAATACGCAAAGATGGAGGTTAGCTCGAGATGGCAAGGAAAATTAATGTCAGGAACGAAAAAACGAGAATCCCATGGAGAATCTGGTCTGGCAAGGAAAGATACTGACTCACGGAATTTGTAGCACACCAAGGCAAGTGAAAGCAAGTCGGGGGATACAGAATAGCATGAGGCACTTTCTAAACCAATCCACATCACATCGACTCCTCTCTGATGATGGTGCTTCTTCTCCAGACTTTCAAACTACTTACAGTTCTGTGGCATCGGATGCCACGCTACGCTACTATGGTGTGGTTTCCTTCAGTTTGTTACATACCTACGTTACATTAAGTGTATAGTACTTATGTATTGCATAGCCATTCGGTGGCTCCTCTCTCCTCGCTGTGCTCTGCTCTCTAGCCGTTGTAATGTAATGTAACGCAATACGAGACGATTCGACAAGACATGACTCCAGTAACTCTTCCACACTCCTTGCTCACCACTCACTTTAGCACCATAAAGAAAAGAACGAAGACAAGAGCTGTCTGCAGAAGAGTAACCTTACACAGTACAATAAGAATTATATTTCAACGCTATAACCAACAACACAATTTATATCCCAAGTAATATACTGTAATCTAATACACCCACTGTCAACTTGAAACTCTGTGTGTATAACTAAATATAACACTGTAACGCTTCTAGATTGCGATTCCAAGCTTTAAGTTGGTAATCTGATCTCTATGCATATAGTTCAACCTGTTTTCCTCCTCAAAAGACCAAGAATCCGTCTTCGTTCCTACTTTCTATACTATTGATAGAAATGTCAAAATTGACTGATGTAATGGGAACGTAACAAAATGGTCAAAGGTAGTTTTCACTTTTAGGAGAACTACATATACGTTTACCAATATAGATATATTAAATTGGATTACGGCATAGCAGATACATCCATAGAAAGCATGGTAGACGTTTTCATGAATTCTTAATTGAATAAGATGGTAAGGTAAGAATGCAGTAAAACACCCAGACATAGTTAATTTTAAGAACTATTTATTTGAAGGTTCTGTATATATTCTATTCCTAAGTTAGCCATCGTTAAATGTAATGTGAATTACTAGAGAGATGAATTGCCCAAGAGATCAGGATTGCTCAAGGGACATAAAATACAAAATCAATGTGTACTAAAAATGAGAGAAATTTGGATTTCACATCCATGACGGTGTTATGAGTTTTATCTTACACTGCATTACTGCGTGGATTAGAAAATGTTACTACAAATATTTTATTAAGAGGTTGTGATTGCTGCCCACTTAGTTATTGTACACTCAACCTTTGCACGAGGTATTAGTAGAAACGAAGGATCTTTCAATTTCAAACCTTCCCAATAACGAATAATCCGCTTTGTCGGCGGCTTACAACTTCCCTTCAAGGTAAACTCCCACCTCTGCAGGATACCAAGAATTCAACCGGGTATAACATTGGCGTGTGCAAACAGAACACTCTTTATTGAACTCACATGCTATCTATATAAGAAGCAACCATCCATCCTTACATAATATTAATGCAGCCTGCTGATTCATACATGATAGTGTTACATACTAGTTATTGATAAGCACAAGTAGTAAGGATTTCAATTGCAAGATATTGCACAATGAATTCATAGAGTGGGAATATTTTATTCTTATGTCTCAAATCGTCATTCTTGTCATTGATTAATAAATTCTTACGCCGGAATACTTAAGATAAGCATAGTACTTATAAATGTAATTTCAATAAAAATTTACCAAATATTGCTAAGCAAAATGAAATTGTGATACCATATAAAAGGAAATTTTATCCATAACAGTAAAAATTAAAATGAACGAATAGCATTTTAAGACGGGGAATTGACGTTGATATTTGCATTGAAAATAGACAAGGTTGGATTTCAGATGTCACTTTCTATTACGAAATGTGATATACATAAAGGGAGAAAGCTGGAAGTACACGTGTAGTCAAGATGTATGTACAGAGAAAAGTTTTTAATGGTAAAAGCCACAGCCCGCAAAAAGAAATGTGGAGCACAACTGCGTTAGCATTTCTGACTTACAAGTTGGGTAAAATGTTCGATTCGGGGTGTAAAAGGTACCTACTCCATGTGACTGAAATGTAATGCCTACATAGGTACAAAGGAAAAGTGCTGAAACTGACGAAGAGTTCTCTGGAAAGCAATGCTTAGTTGAGTAGAGGATGTAAGTTGACTAGAGCATATGAAATGGCTGAGGTGGAGAATATAAAGGGGAATAATAATTCCAAAGAAAAAGTGGTGTCATTTCAATGCAGTTTCTGCTGGAAAACTTTTAGGGTCTTAAGTAGGTATACATACGTGGTTAGCTATAAAATCTATTAAGAAGGTAATATGTATTACTGGTATACGTGAGTCGCTACCTATATATCACACAAAGTTATACAATACCTCTCGCAAGAAAACTTATATCAATGTATTGTATAATATTATAGTGCAGATGTGTCTAATACACGATGGCGTCCTCACATCAGTATAAAAGCAGAAAATTACTTCTGGAATCAAGACGATATACCTCACATAGTAGTGCTCCGTAATATTTGTGATCTTAAAGTGAAAGTTATAGGATAAAGTTATTTTAAATATAAATAGTTTATAGAAAAGGAGTGAATTGGTACATATCTACATTTATGTGTACATGTTCAACTTTATATGTATTGTATAATGTCTGTAGCATATACTCTGACCATAAACGATATAAGTACCTTAGAAGGTGAAAGAGTACTGGAGAAAGTAGATTTAAATAAAGAAAGTAGAATGATGTGATGTTTGGTTTTGGTTAGCTGGGGTTGCTTCAGAGTGACTGTATCGTGACTTTAGTGCGTAGCTGTTTGATCCTGTTTTAACTCATATACTATTTATAGAGTATAAGGACCATTGTACAGCATTAGAGAGCACAACGCTGTGCACAGTGAATATAGGTGGTGCGTCTGTATTTAAATAGGTGATGGCTAAAAGTGTCCGCAGAGGTGGTAGACTCTGCGGTGGTACCTAGTAGTAATTTATGGGATCTTGGGAGCGATATAATCAATTTATTGGAGCTGAGCCATTACTCGGTGAAGGGAATATAAAGGGTGAGCAGGCCCTCCTTCTTAACTCATCTCTTTGCATATGGATGAAATTTATGAGAAGATTTTGCATTGTCTAAGTGTTGTTTACGACACTCTCGCCGAGGCTTATGGATGCTGGTTTCCTCCGCACAAGAAAAGGCAGAACCTTAAGATTAGACTTTCTCCTGCAGCTAGTAGGCAGGTACAAGAAGTAATGTATATCTTCTCACTTTCGTCCGTTATCGCACTTATAAATTCAGCAACTATGTTAACACACTTTGGTTAAGATATGCTTAGGGATGCATATCATAACACATTACATCGTATCTCCATAATATTTCCTGGTTCTTTAGTTTGCCAGTTTTGGAAACTTTTGCCTGCATACATTTCGTTGGAGCGGTAATCGACAAAATGTGACAATCGTGCTGATATGTATAATAACATTGCATTACTTTCTATATTTAGCAATGGAAATGTTAGTCCTCATAGACGAATTCGCATTCTTCTATATCAAATACACTTACACTTGCATCTATGAAAGATAGAGTCTTTCATGTAAGCAAATTCATTTCACAAATTTACTTTACCTCCTAAACATTACACTTTGTCTAATCTCTAATACTAATTTTAATATTTGTTTCCTTCAGTTTTCGCTATGGGATCTGGATTCAAATCCCATTGCATTGTATTTCCACGTGAAGCAAATTTTAAATAATATATTGCATTTGTGAACTTATTTAGGCATATATAATCCATAATCTGTGGAAAAACAATACTTACTTATTCCTATTCACCTTACTACTACACGTATAGCAAAGGCACAAATTCTTGGCTAGCAGTACTACTAGCAACTCTGTTTACAACAGAGTAGACACAGTATTTCCTAGAATGCATAATGTAGGTAAAGTAGAGCAACTGCTAAGCAACACTTTATATATACATAGAAAAGAGCTGTGTGAACCCACGGAGCAGAGAACATGATATTTGTTGTTGGGAATTCTCTATTAGTCTTGTTACAGTCTCTACGGTCTTCTGCACTGACGGCCCTGGCCCTGGCAGCAGTGAAACTGGCACTAGCAAAGGAAACCACTCAGCAACTTCTACACTCTTACTCTGTCTGTAGACAAATTGGAATGGATAAAGAGTGCCCCAACGGAGATTCCCCTACCTATTTATTCTACTGCCTCTTCTACGGTTACTGTTACTACAGGAATATATGGGCCAGGATTATAGACCATTCAATTGTCTATATTCACAATGGAGCTGTGGAATGGAATGAAGAGCAAAGGTAGGCACTAGACCTTTCTCCTAGACTGCCCAGAAGAAAACAAGACCACAGCTCTGAAAATACCTTATTTATTTGGAAAACGATGTAGGCAACCTGGAATTGCCACTCTTTGTTACGATTACGATAGAAAGAAATGCTCCTACATTTCACATTCTCCTAGAATCTTGCTCTACTTTCCTTCTCTCCTCTATGGATTTGCAGAAACTGAGAGCTCCAATGAATGGGTGAACTGTAGAGCAACTTTAAAACTGCATAGGTACCCTACTATAAATGTATATATGTATGTGTACTGTGTTCTTATGTCCAGGGTCTACCGCAATTGTTTGTATGAGGAGGAGGCTTATGCAACATGTATGCACAATATTTTTGCATATCTGGTGATCATCATAATATTTGAGAGTCATGCCATGTTTTGTGTATTTTTATGTAGGTGCATGTGCATGCACTCTCCATAATTTATTTCTATGCATCTACCCTACATTTCAAAACTGGTTGATATCATGCTATATCATGCGTATTACTCTTACTTATAGATACCTCAAAAGGGATTACTGTTTCAGAGAATGGCATATGCATTGTGTGCAATTGCAATTTGGCCCTCCGTAGAGATTGGAAGTATAGTAAACTATATATCCCAGATATATTTATGAATGTTGACTAAATGCAAACAGTAATATAGGAGAAAAGTAATCAATAAAGATAATGCAAACAAACAGATAACTCACTGGCTCAGTAGAAGGTGGATTAGGTAAAGCATACCCTTATTGACTTTCAGAAAACTACAAAACAGAAATATCGAACCAAGTTTTGTAGAGTTCTAGAAGCAGTATCAACGTAATAAATTGCAAAACTACATGAAAATACGCTAAAGACATTGTAAAAAATAAGAAAAGGGAATTTTATCAACATGGATAATAGAAAACATAAAGGTACTGTAATGCTGGGTAAGCACTTTTTGCTTCTTTAGTAGATTCCTATTTTGATGCAGGATGTAATTTTCGACAAGCTTACCTGTTAAGCTCCATCTTGATCGAAATTATAAATTTGATTTATTTGGAGGTAGACGGGATGAACATGGATTTTAGTTACTAAGACTATTTTTTACTATGTAATTATGAGATTCGTTGTACAGTCCATTAACGAGGACTCCCTAAAGAAATAAGAAATAAATAAAAAAGTTTATCACATTTGGCAATCAAAATAAATCCTCGTGGGAAGATGCCAACAATGGTCCTATATTAATAGGACGATACAAACATTTGAAACCCGAGTGAATAGTACATAACAAGTATAAATGCATTAATGTATAAATATCCCGTGAATTCCGACATTAATACGAATACATTTACACGAATACGGTGTATACTGTACCTAAAATATGAAAACTATGAAAAGATACCTGAGCTCACCTAAGGCTACACGATAGGCCTCATTGTTCGCTTGCCTATAATCCATATGACATATGACTCCATATGGCATTCTAAACGGATAGTAAATGTAGAAACGACCAAAAGAGAGCAAAGAACTATACAAAACTTAGGTAACTGGCCAATTAATTTCGAAAATTTAATTTTAACTGAATTTTAATTTCCGTTTTAATTTCGAAAATATCCAATTTTTGATATATTCGAACTTTTATTTACTAGATCAAAGTATCCAAAAGATCATTCCTTGGTATATAATTTTCACGATTTTAGAATAATGATGCATGTAAAAATATAAATATTAATTGATAGTTAGTAATTTGACACTTCTCTCTCTTTAAAGGATGTGGTATGATTGCTGTCAAATTGAAAACTCGTAGAAGGCAATCTTTGATATATAGTGTTTTGCAGCTAGGAAAATTGGTGAACCCAAAGGCAAGTCTAGTTCCCGAAAAGGAAAACCTCAATTATTCATTATTTAATACATGACTGAATGTATACGATACCTAGATACGTCTGTTCTGTACTAAGTGCTAGGCCAGGAGACTGCTTTGCTAGAGCGAACTGGAAACGTATGCAAGGAATAGTGAGTATTGTCATTTTAAGTACTGTGAGAAATGTTACGTGTTGTACAACTCGTATGTGTATGCAATGGGAAAGGCAAAGACTCGAACTGCGTATCAGGACTTGTGGCTAGTGAAATGCATAATAGATTACTTAGTGTAACAGTAGACGGAAACAGGATGAAAATAGAAACGGGTATTATAAATACAGATAGGTGTGTGCATAATGATTCTTTCGGAAGTATATTGGTAGTAGTTGTAAGGGTGACAATTCTAGTATTATGTGTAGTGGAATGGTAGATTCAAAATGTATAATGGAGTCTGGAATATAGGAAGGGAAAGAAATAGGAAACTATGAACGGAGTGTGAATATAAATAGGCGAGAGCATTGGATCGGTTGGTGGAAAATAGTTTAGAGATTTAGAGATTGTAAATTGGAATGATTTTAGTTGATTTCAGACATCATTTTCATTTTAAGGAAAGCAAACACGGAGCATAGGAAAAGTCATTGATTTCTCTTGAATTTGTCTGCAAATTGAAAGAAGAGTGAACAGATTGGTTTGACTGGTTTGGTTTGGTGAGGCTGACTAAGTTTACGTTGTTGCGTTACCTCGGCTTGATTTCGTCAAGGCAAGAGGATATGTGTTTCTTTGCATTACACTTTAGTTTCGCAGTGCTAGTAGCTATTGGATTGTCGACGAACCGTCACATTGCATTGGATCGGAGGACTCTAGGACTTTCTCTCGAATTTACACTACAGAACAGAACAGATACGAAGGAGAGCAGTTATCTGAACGGAACAAAATCCTCTCACGAATGAAAGTGGGGAGAATGAAATGTGGAATGAAATGAAACGAGCCGAGTTTCAGGCGAATGTTCAAATTGAGTAGAGTTGTCTTGGCTTGACTTGCTTGACTCGCCTTGGATTTTGGATTGGCTTCAGTAACTTAACTGCATATAAAGCAGTATTAGTAACTTCCCTGGATATGTGTTGGTAAATATATCAGACTAAGCAATACCAGCTTAACTAAGCTATCTAACTTAAACTGCCAGTTTCTCCACTCCTATGGCTCTCTCTGTATCCAACATTACTGTTCGTATCTGTACCTTGTGTACGTTTCGGATGTTGCATTCATCTCGATCTAGAACCAACTCAAGCCAAATCCAATATGTGGCTTTCTTCTAATGCCTGGGTGATATGTAGTACGTATATATCTATGTACACTTTACAGTATCCTCAGTTTTGACGCTTCAGTAAACCAGCATTGCTTTCTCCAATTTACAGTGTCCATAAAACATACAGTAGTACATACTTGTATACGGAGTACATGCTTTCTGCCCCATGCTATAAACTTCAAACCTAGCAGGTCGCTGGTCGTTGCGGTAAGCAGTTTAGAAACAAAACTCTCACGATTTTTTATAAATCACAACTCTTTAGCGGAAATGTTAAGACGTACACATTTGTTCAGCTTTATTAAAAGTCAATGGCACGTTTTAAATTGCTCGAAAATTTTATAGCTCAGCATCTCATCTTTTAATGAGCCATTTTACGAATAAGAAATATTTTTCGTTTTATATTTCATTCTACTCCTATTTTAACCCACGATTCGCCATACATTTATAGTGAAGAAATTTTTGCATTACTATTCATGCACAAGCTCAAAGAACAGTTACAGTTTTTCACAATTTAATACACTATCAAATGAAATTACTTGTAACAATATAATTTGAATTTAACTTAACCCTCACCATAACCTGTTTATAAAATATTTCTACGTAATTCCATTTTTAACTTCAGATAGCAAAATAATATAATTATTTTTTCAATTTCAATCGCATTCGTGCTACAGTACCAGCGCTGAGTTTAATGTTGGCAGGTGTGTTTTTATATGTGCCGTACACTTGCTATTGGATTGATAAATGTGCATATGAATAAAACAAGTCATGTGTGTAGTATACATAATGGCAAAAATAATGCTGCACTTTGTTCCCCATTATAATGTTTAAGATACCCAGAAAAGGTTTTAGTTCTGCTACAGAATATGAGTTGTTTCAGTACAGGTCATAGCTAGAGTTACACAGTCTTGGCGATAGAAGACTGCTGCATACTAGATAAACCACATGGATCATAATGTAGAGAGTTTATGAGAAACGTAAAGATAAGTGAACAAGAGAAGATAGCGAAATCACATACGAGAATATTTATGAAATACCCTGTATGCATGTTTATGTTTAGAATCAAATATTAGCACGGCTTTAGCCAAAGATAAAATTCCCCTCTAGTAATATTCTTTCGGTGTAATGCATGCACTGCACTGCAGGCTTACATAACGTATTGCCGAGTGAGTGCAATCATGCTGCATATATTACACACTACATCAAATCAGATCACATTACATTAGTTATGTACAACAACAACAACTCCACATTGCTCGTAGCTTGGTGTGCATCTTTTGCTACTTTGGTGTACTTGCGGAATATACCTTAGTACACAGTGCAGCATGCTTATAAATATTTGGATGAGCCAGTTTCTAACCACTAATACATATACAGTTACATTTATGAGTTTTGTGTACATAGAAGCATGGCTACTTTATTAGAACTAATGTATTTACATTGGTTCTGAATTCGTGAACTCATTCGAAATAACTATAGTATGTACGTTTATGAATTAGAAAAGGAAAATGGAGAAAGCAGAGCGAAAAGTAAACTCTCGAAGCATAGGTACTTGTATTATCTCATTTTCCATTTTGCCTTTTATGCATTACCAGTTGCTTCTGGTCTGACTTGACTTGACTTTCCTTTCCTGCAGTCAACTCGGCGTCCTTTTGTTTGTGTGCAGTGTGAACAAATTGATAATGCTTTCTAGAGAGAATGATTGCATCTATTCACGTACTTACCAATTCATGCACGGAAAGACAATCTACTGTTTTATATCGCACTAACTGTTTTCTGACATTATATATAAATATCAGTCATATATTATGTATCAGTATGTACCTATATAAGCGGTTCTATATATTACATTGTACAAACAGTTAGAGCTATGTATTTTAGATATCTCATGTTGTATAAGTAAACATACGCTTTTATCGTGAGCATTATTATTTGTACATTGTATCTAACCTGTTATTTTATGTACTACATCGTGTAAACATATTGAACTGAACTTGATTTATGTGAGCTACGTTTTCGTCGAGGCAGAATATGTCTAACGTCTAACAGAGCACAGTTCATTAGCATAATTGTGTTCATACTTACATGCGATATAATAATTAATCATCTTATCATTCCGTAGGAACATAAATCAAACATGAAAGAAAAATTAAGATTATAAAAATCTTATAGTGACATATTACAGTTGTTTTATTCACGGCATGGTTAGAACGAGAGAAAGTTTCAAAAAACGCCTACATGTCTGTAATTTCCTTTGAAAAATAGTAAAGTTGGATAATAATTGCTAAATAAAAAGTAGGGAAACCAAAATTACGCGAAATAGTATTAGAGACCTCCTTCCTATTATACATTAGTCGTTTCTTAACTCATTACACTGCTGGAGAAAGTTCTTTAAAGGGGCCATGATAATTTGTAGGGGAAAACCATGTCAAGTAATACCTGGCGACGCTTGAAGAACTAAAGATGACAAAATGCACTCCAATTTAACTAACAGCAAAGACATCATCAAAGTTTAAATTGTCCTCTTGTAAAACTCGGTTGAAAGCTTATACTACAAGTTGAGTATTCTGTTGTAGGGGAAACTGTAGGAAATGCCTAAGTTAAGTGAGTAGGTACATAAAAGAATGAATGTGTTGTATCTGGTAGGGTTACTATACTTTTTAAGGTGCAAGAGGACCACTGCTTAAGTACCTAAGTAGTAACTTTAGTTACGTTTCCAAATTAACCTGAACTTTGCCACAGTGTTGAAACTACAGCGCCTCCCTATACAGTTTGGTAAGGATGTATACATAAGAATGTTGTATGTATGGGCTATTACATACTACGACAAGACACGAACTAGACACTTTCAATCTTCGATCTTGAAACTTTTACAGGTTGAAAGAATTATGTTGCCATCTTAAGACAAATGAGAGGAGATATACGTACTTAACTTTAGAGAAAGTCAAGTAAGAGTAAAAGCCTTGTCTTGTCATCTCGCACACGTCTACTGCTCACTTCTTTTTCAGATGTCAGTGAAATATTCGGAAAAGTTAAAGGAAAATAAAATTGAGCTGCCTTCCGTTCTTTCCTCAGTTCACTACACGTTAGATTCCCCATTTTACTTTTATTTCTCATATTACGTTTCATTTCCTAGAACTGCACGGCATCACTTGCTCCTCCAACTTCCACCGTAACTCAGACAAGACTCAAGGCACACTCATCGTACTGCAAGTGCAGTACAATATCAAATAACAACGACCATGTTACTTTCGTCGAATAAAGAATGCATAAACTAAAAGAAGGCGAACGAGTTCAAATCGTTCCTAATATGTTTTTATGGGTCTCGGTGGGAGATAGTTGTACACGTCATACATGTTTAAGGTTACTTACTACAACAGAGAATTGTGTTACGTAATACTCAAATAGGTGCTATTAGTACTACAGACAATAATACACTATTTCCGTGGGACTCCCACTTCAGCTTTACCTCTAATTCTAACTACTCTCCGTTTGACATTTACCTTTCCAGTCTAAACTCACAGTAAGTGTACCTAACTATGTATTATCATTCGCATGTCTGCTCTCCAGCCTCTCCAAAAAGTTCACCATCACTATCCAACGGGATTTTAAATTATGCACTCAGGCATATGATACGGAAATGTTTACACAACAGACTCAATTTATAATTGCCTTGCTTTATTGTTGTTATCGGAAGCTTTTCAGATGTCATTCCTGACAGTAACTATTCTGGTTAAAGTAAAACAGACTTGTAATGATTTTAAGGCGCTTTTGCTAAATGACGCACTTGTTGACTTGTTGTTGTAAAGCACATCTTTAAAATTTGTTGCTTCTGCCACAGAATACAACCTCCCATTTAATATCGTATATAATACATTAAAATATTAAATAAGTTTGATTAGATGAGTATGCTGTCAACCCGACTAGTAAAAAATAGATCACAATGAACAAAAACATAAGAATTACTGTTGTTAAAAATTGCAGGTCTTCAAAGTTTTCAAATTGATGTTACGCTTAAAATTCTTATGTTTTCAATTTGTAGATTATAATAAATTACCGCTGTTGCCATTAAGTATTTAGTATGTAATAGATGTATATAGGTAGTTCTATTCTGTATGTTTTCAAGCAGGCGTGCAATAAAAGTTGCGCCAAGTATATTTTAATGCCTGGTCAGAGTAAAGCAGGTAGGAGTGTGGAGTAGTAGTGCAGAATGGGGAATTGAACTCGACATTTACACGCTAACACATAAATATTAGGAAAGTCATTTCCTTGCAAATAATATATTCTAGTCGTTTTGTAGAGATAATTCAGTAGCTAAACTATACATAAAGCGTGAAGAGTGAATGGGACGACGGAGACCCAAGTGACTTTAACTGTCTGTACATCCAAAGGCCGAGTCGACGAGTCAAGTGAGCAGAGGCGGATAAAACTCATCGAATTGTGTGTAGAGAAAGAGGAGTTTTAAATTTTGTGCGTAGACTTGCATTACACATGATAAAGTAGGGAAGGCTGGACAGTTAGAAAGTGAAAGTGAGAGAAAGCTCATAGATATTGCAGAAACTACTCATTCAACAAAGTAAGTGTCTGTGACTTTGTAAAGTTTCTCTGGCTCGGCTATCTATAGAAGTGTCCAGTCTTTTCCCTACGTAGGTTGTCTGCGTACGTTATAAATATAAATGTTTGAGTGAGGAGTGGTTATCTGTGTGAGTAGGTTTCCTACTACATTGATATTACATTAAGTAGAGATTCTAGAGATTGTAACATATATAATATAGTGAGAAATATATAAATACACCTATAATGGGTTTTAATATAGAACCTACAGCCTGGTATGTGGTAACTGGTAAAGCATGCGGTATGAAATAGTTTGGCTGGACTTTGACTTGACTTGGTTGAATTTCTCCTTTCGTTTCTGCCTATCCGTTTCTACGTTACACAGAAGCTTGTATTTCAGTTTGGGTAGTAGTTGGTAGTTTTCCTTTGGTTTGCTCATTCAAAGCGCAAAGGCTTTTACCATTCATCATTATCTCCTAGTGGATAGTTGGTTTAGTATGGTACAGCTTGGTTTCGTCTTGCTACGTTGGATCAAGTCGACCCACGGCCGCAATTTCCGTCCCTCACAGCCTCATGGATCTTTTGTTGTCCACTGGGTTTTCAAACCCTTCACCCATACTTGATTTATAACGGATATGATAGTATCTTGACTAAAGAAGTTCCAAAAAACCTACTTCCACCATATAGTTGTGAGCTCTACATTTATATCTATTCAACACACATAAATTACCAGTACCTAAGTAAAGTACACATGTACATGCATAAGTAGAGACGCAATACTTTCTCTGCTGTGTATTCTGCGAGCTAGACAAGTCCACTTGAATTTATGTGCATTTTATATTCTACGCTACAGTCCTGTTCAGTTAAATACATATATATTACTTTTGTATCCCCATCACATACCTAACACCTACTATTCCATTACTACCAACGTATACCCAAAATAGAAATATCTATGTAACAACAACAATGTTTCAGAGTAGTACTAGATAGTTTTTCGGCCAAACCACGACACTTCTACTAGACTTAGAATTCAGGCAGCAGTATGTACATAGTAACAGAGGCAACTTAACTCTTTTTCTCGCAAAATATGTGGGTTTCGTGTATCTATACGGCTTGGCATCGTTTTCGTCCGACATAGTCTCACGTATTCTTTTGGCTCGTCCTCTGTGGAGCGTGACTTTATTCGTTACACGATCTTCCCTAAATTCTTTATTATATTTTCATGTAATCATAAATTTTCTCATTTACATTTGATGTTTAGATGAATACTTTCTTTTAATTTTGTTTTGTCCTAAAAATTAATATTTCCCTAAGGGGTTTTCCACAAGAGTTCAATGCATTTTACATTTTTGCAATGATAATTACATTTAACATTAGTGCACAGCATAACCAACCATATCGAGTCACGTCTCCACTTAAAAAATTGGAGTAAGCAGATTTCCAGGAATAAACATCTAAGTAAAGTTGGAGTTTTCTTTAGATGGATTCATGCTCACTTACTTATTACTACGTAGTAAATGTATGAATATTGGTAAAACCATTTAGATACTTATATTAGATGCCACATTTTCCTAGTAAGACGGCATATAGGGTAAAGAAAGGGAAACAGAGCACAGAATAGCAACGAAGCCGCACTTGGTCTGGCCTACATCCCAAGAGAACACGATCCCTTTTGCATACGGAACACAACTGAATTTTTTCTTTTTCGAATACCTAACAAAAATATTCTCTGCCTATTTCCTTTATGGCACACATCCATCTAGTATCTATCCATCATTTTTTCTATTTTATCTTACATATCTTTCTTCATGTCTTTATGTATTTTTTTCAAAAGCTTCACTTCACCCTCGACATTCCTATTCTATTTACTAGATGTACAAAAACTATACCCACATGAAATTTATTCTAGACCTGTCTAGGAGAACAGAAAGGCATATCCCACATCGTATGTATTATGAACAAAGGACTCAAATGTATCTTTGAATAGATTCTAATGCATGTACAATACTTTGATATGATAAAATAGCCGTGTACATTACGTCGGCATAACTATTGCTTTTGCATTGTAATGTGTATGCAATGACATGAAAGAAAGTCTAGTTTTCATAAAAATTCGAATATATGAAAGATTAGAATGTAGGTATATAATCACTAAAATAATCAGAGATATCGTTAGAGGTTTTGGGGAGACAATATCGCATAACCTAATCATCTTCTTCATAAATCTGATTTTACTTTAACCCCCTGGGGAGTTCACCACGTAATATGCAGAAACTTTAGTTTGCATCAAATAAAAAAGTAATATTGATATCCATTACGTGTGGTGTTAGTTACTAAGTAGTTTAAAAGTTACAAAAATAACGTCCTTATGAACGTAAATGAAATTGTAAAAATGAATTTCTTTTACAATACTGTTTTGTAAGTTGGGTATGTAAAATTACCAATGCATGATATTCACTATAGCTATTCTGAAATATGGAGTACAGTTAAAAACGAAAAAAATTCTGAATTTTATGGCAGAATTTTATCTGTTAATACAAAACAATGTTCATTTTTGATACAACACCATAAAAACTCCCAAGTTATAGTATACGTTCTCTGAAATCGGACTTAAAAAAGGAATGTGGAAGTTTGCCTTGAAGATTTCCTTTTCCTGTCCCCAACCTTCGCAGTAAGTATGTATTATTGTCTAATAATAAGATGAAAACCAAATTCGGATCCCGTTGACTTAACTGCGCATTATTGCAGTTTACTTCAAAACATAAATATTGGAGCATCCGTCGAAATATACAGGAACGTTGAATGCAGACTAACAACTCTAGCAAGTTTTCTCAAATTAAAAACACCGAAAATCGAGGGTGTGGGCTTAAGAAACAAAGCAACAACCAAAATTAAATTAAAGTCACATTTCTCGACACAAATTTTTATAGGATTGCCTTATTGTCATTCCTCATGTGGACAATTTCTCTCGAAATCAAAGTTGTGAGAACCTAAGTAATTTATTGATCTTCTACACCTAACTGGAATGGAAAACTAAGAGTGTTAGTCCTTTTTGACTTCCCCTTCTGAGAAGTCTTTTCCTAATAAGTGATTTTTTAGAGTGAGGTTCGGACGACTATGTTAAAACAATGGAAATTTCCAAAATAGTCGTCTAACAAATACTCAGGAGGTAGATTGTTTGAGTGTTTCATGTGAATTTTGGCCCTTGTAAACGAATTTTCTAAAAATTCAACTGGGAAGATTATTTAAGACTTCTTGAGAATGTTGACCCTTCTGGAAATTTAATCTGACTTTACTGCACTATGCTCTTAGAATTTGTAATGAAAAATCCTAGGAAAAGGAATACTTACATACTTTCTAAATTTATGAGCCATTGTCCCATTCGTGCCTATACATATATGAATCTTTATCTACAAATGCAAGTTTCGTGGAATTCAAAATTGACTCTACCTTCATGCCAAAATACCAATGCAATTCCAAGAACTAGCGGTAGTGGAAAATACAGAGCCATTGCAGAATATTAAATTCCGACCGTCTTAAGCAATTTAGATTTCTAAGTAATAGTAATAACTGCTTAGCCTGTACACAGCTGTTGCGAATTGTTGCGCACTTTACTGCATTACTCCTCTTACCTGACAGTTAGCAAGAAAAGCATTATTTGTGTTTGGTTCAAAATAATACTTGTAAATTTTTCGTTTGCATATTGAGAAGAAGGCAAAGACAGGTCATGTCAATATAACGTGAAAAGAAGTCAAGTGAAGGCAGCAGTGCATAGTCTCAGTGAGAATAAAGAGGAAGAAGCTCCTTTTACTGAATCCATTAGGGTTTATTCATTGGTGATAAATTTCATGCCAGCTTCCTTACCATCCTACCAAGTTTTTCTCCAGACTTGTTTCGTCACGTTCTTGCCATAAAGGCGAATCATGTACCCGCCACCGTTCTTCTTTTCATTTTGTTGTCACTGCACTACAGACACTGACTGCTTCGAAATGCAATGACATAAATGTGTGCTATGTTCCCTTCTATTTATTCCGTAAACTATCTGCCTTAGATACTTTTCTGCTTTGCTTTACGTTGCGTTGGTAGGTTGAGCCAGCATGACTTTACTAAAGTCAAGTCATTGTGTACACCGATTTCAGTTTTGGCTTGTCTTGCTGAGTGATAGGAAGCGAATCCCTTATCCCCTTTTCTTGTCAGAGTACTATGTATCTGTCGCTTCATGCCCTAAACTTTCTCCAAAGGAAAGCAAGTGAAAGCACAAGACATTCTGTTTATTGTGCCATGTTTACTTGTTATGGATGGTCCTCTATTTTCTGCTCAGAATTTAGGCCCCTTATCTGTTATCCGTGTAATGCAATCTATTTGTTTAGCTTGTGATTATGAGGTGCATCCTCCACTCGATATTTTTGCAAATCTTTGCGTCCTCCTTTCTTGTAGCAAATAAATGATATTCATCACAAACACGACAAATATCATTTACTTATGAAAACTTTTCGGATTTTTATTCAAAGAGCATTTGCTCAATACATAACCATGGAACTTCAGAAAAATAAATGCACAACTGTACAAGAGTCTCGTAGAAACTGTTGGGAAAGTACGGTACAAAATTCCCAAAAAGCTAACCAACAATGACTGAATTAGTCTGGTGTCACTACTTTTGACTTCATGATTTTCATGGAAGATTTTCAACCTGTGTTTTATTATGTGCAATTTTACCTGTATACGCTAATTAAACCTACGACGTAAATATCTCTTATTGGCCAAGTTTTAAAAGTTAGAATTAGGTTACCGATGTTCTACATACAGCACAAGAAGTATATCAGGAAAACAAAACTGACGCAGATTATTTTGTTTTGAATTATAGTACTTTTAGAGGAAACTTTATATATTACGTTCAGTCTGACTTTGCCCTACCGCTTTGTATTACAGAGAGACAATACGTAATTCAGATATACCAAAGTCTTACTTTCCATTTCGTTTTAGTGAGGTAAGTGGATCACTGCAATTCGAGGTTTGCGAAATATATTGTGCTACATTTAGAACTTGGTTGAATCGGGGATTTTGAGGTCTGCTTATATTTGTAACTAGGTATGAGGTAATAAGAAGAAAGGATCTATATCAATGGGAGTATTATCTATTAGGTTTACACGAGAACATCGGTTATTTTGTTTTGTGTTGTGTTAAAGTGCATTAGGTGCTGTGCAGAGTGAGAACTGTAAAATATATATCACCGCAAAGGGACATGAGAGGAAAGTCAAGTTTGGATAGCTTAACTTAGGTTAGAGACCATGATGGTATGACAGTCTGTCGGTACATAAGTATGTACATTGTGTGGACTTATCAGTAGTATTCCTTGGTTGGAGCGGAGTGGTTTTAGTCCAAAGGCAAAAGACTCAAAGAATAAAATAATACATGTACACTGGTGTATAGTGCCTTTAGAGCAGCATAGAAGGGAGATCAAAGGAAAACCTGCTTGGCATGGTTATGTATTATATTGGTGGAAAAGAAAAGCAGAGAACAAAACTGAAACTGGAAACAGTAAACGAGTACAGCGTAACCAGACTGAAGTCATTCTCGTTACAGTTACTTCCTTACATATAGACATAGAAACCTAACTAACGCATTGTAAGGAATTGTGTACTTACTGTCTATGCAAGCAAACATACACACATGCTCACCAAAGCATTATGTGATGTGATGTGTTACGAGCGTGTGTGTATGTATCCTAGTTATGTATATGTGTAGTACCCATTCTACATAAATGTTACGTAAGCTCACTCGTACATTTACGTATCCTTGCACAAATGGCAATAGTCATAGTCGTATATAGTCATACAAAACGAACTACTTTAGTGAACTCGCGGAAAAATGCTCAAGATTGAATCTTTATGACTTTCCCTCAATGCACATTTTATGGGAGACCATAATTCTCATTTGGCACTAACACGATATACAGATAGTAAAGTAAAGCCAGACAGGTCCAAGCCACATTAAGTCAAGTCAACTTCAATCGAACTGCATTATTACCTAAATACCTATACATGTAACGTACTTTCTTCCATACCCACACTATACTTAGTACACCGGGATTTTATACTGCGTGTACTAATATTTAAATAATAAAACTACTTTCAGTGGATACCTATACACTTAAAGTAGTTCCGTGGTGTGTCCTAATACCTATACAGTAGAAATATTATAATATTAAAGCGTACTGACAAACACATACTTAAAATACATAGAAAAGTAGGATGCCATGGCATGGCAAACTGTACACACAAGTAGTAAATGTAGTTCCACAGACTTTTCTTATTTCGTATTCTATTGCTCGGTTTGGCTTAAATAGATGAAGGAACTTTACTCTGGCTCACTTTTGGCTCACTCAAGGAGGTTCACTAGCGAGCCTCCTTTAGATCGCCGTGTCAATTCCATCTTAGTGATGTGCAAAGGATATTAACGAGGAGAGTCCCACCCTTTCAACAGAACAGAAGAGAATAGAATTCTTAGCTTAGTTCAGTTTCGGTGCGCTTTCGGTTATCCGATGACTAGGACTTTGAGAACAGAGCTATCAACCTCCCATCCATCTTGTGTACATTTCCTCTTCTGCCATACTATGGGTTGGGCTAAACTAGCTCCTTGCGCTTCCTCATATCCTACCAAGGTACGCGACGCGTTAACTACGTACATATATTTAATATGTATAAAACGGCAGGAAATGGGATTTCCACCTACAATATAGCATAATCGACTGGTTCCTGCAATAAATACTTGATTATAGCCCACCAACGAAAGATGAATGCTTTATTATTCGCTATAACTTTCCGCTTTACTCAGAAACATTTTCTACATTCCCAGAAAACTCTGATATTCAATAGCTTTATTGACAATCTCTCACCGTAGCCAAACTGTGGTACAAAAAGAAAGGAGAAAGCACATCTGCACGAAATACCTAACTAAGTCTATAATAAAATTCACGTCATAAATATTTGTTTACGTTATTTCAGATTGTCAGCAGTTGCCACTCTACTTTAATGTTTCAGAGCATAGATTCTTTGATATTGTCAATTCAGTGCCTAACTAAATACATTACCATTACCGTTCTATATGCCATAGCAGATTTGGAATTATATCTACGGATCTACTGCACAACAAACCAAGACCAAGCATTAGTTTAGTACCATACATTGCTTGATGTCACATTCTAAATTAGGTAGGTAATAAGTTTGCAAACATTTGCCGAATTCGTAGACCTGCATTGAATAAATTGTGCACTTTGGGAAAGTATGTCAGTCAATTCAATCTTAGCGTTTGTGTTCCTAGATTCTAGATCTTAGATATTTAGTTTGCTTGTAGTTGTATTTAAATAATACCGTAAAAGTAAATTATTCTGTAGCATACATAGTCGAGTAAGGCAATACAGTTTTAGAGACGCAATTTAAAAAAGAAATTTGCCGTTCCTGCCAAAATGAGAAGTAAGTTAATGTTTACTAGAAGTTTCTAAGAGAAACACTTGCTGGGAAAGTTTTTAATTAATAGAGAGTTAGTGCAGGTTTGACATATCACATATAAATATAACTTATCACTTATAACTTAAAATTATAAGTTATATGTCAAAAATTGTCTCGTTGGTTACATATACTTAAAATTATAAGTTACGTCATAAGTTATAAGTTTCTGTTAGATGAAAGAAGATTTTCCATGGTAACGGAAATTTTGAAACATAAATCTTGTACTACTTACGCTATACGTTTAGTCAAAGTTGCCCTAACTCCCATGTAAATTTTAAAACTTATAACTTAAATGTGATAAGTTATGTGTTATAAATTATAAGTCAATTGTTGCCCTAGGTATCTAATATCTATTTTCATTAGTAGGCCTTTATATTCAATATTAGAGAGTTAGTGCAGGTTTGACATATCACATATAAATATAACTTATCACTTATAACTTAAAATTATAAGTTATATGTCAAAAATTGTCTCGTTGGTTACATATACTTAAAATTATAAGTTACGTCATAAGTTATAAGTTTCTGTTAGATGAAAGAAGATTTTCCATGGTAACGGGAATTTTGAAACATATATCTTGTACTACTTACGCTATACGTTTAGTCAAAGTTGCCCTAACTCCCATGTAAATTTTAAAACTTATAACTTAAATGTGATAAGTTATATGTTATAAATTATAAGTCAATTGTTGCCCTAGGTATCTATTGTTACTGTCGTTTCCAGTAACTCCTGATAAATTACCAAATAGCTTTTAGCAAACGACCCCTGTTCTTTTAAGACATCTTTTGTTTAGAAAACAGAATAATGACATATCTGGAGCTGTTCAACACATGTGTAGTATTACGCATGGAGCAAAGCAAAGAACTGGTGAAATCGATTTTAACACTAAATCGTGGATAGTATGTTATTGTGTAGGTAGGTATATTATTTTGATTTTTTTGTCTACAAATCTATTTAGCTATGCATATATTTACATTTTCTATACATTTTTGTTGAGTACCTGACTGCCTGTAAAATTGACAAGGCGGGTTTGTTTTTCTTTCAACTCATTGAATTTTGCAGAGTAGTTCGCAAACTAGCACATTGGCATAAAAATTTTCTTATGTGTATAAATAGAAATCCAGTCTTGAGCCACGTTCGCCTCTCAAGTGATTCTCTTGGATCCCTATAGAGGAAAATGACATATGTCAATATACTAATATTATGTGAGGTTTAGTTGAATTTAAACAGAAAAAGAAAGCTAGATTACACAAAGCGAGTTCTGCAAATTTTTATTCTGTTCCGTTGGTTGTATGAGAGGAGCTTAAAGAATATAAACGAAGTGAAAGTGGATTTCTCACAATGTACCGTTTATTTATAGCCGTACTTTAAGCTAGAAAAGGGCTGTCCCACTAAATATAAATGCATGTATTATTTTACAGGGTGTTTCCATCTAAACTGACCTATTTTGTTACCTGTAGAGTAGTGAACGAGAGAAATTTTCACATTTGATCACTCCCCGGAACCACTGTAAATTATGATGATTTACAATTTACAAATGGTAATTTTCAAATTAAACCTTACCATTCTGCTCCGTTGTAGAAAACATTCGCCCCCTTAAGTTGTTTTGCTATATTATTAGAGAACAATGCAGGTATCTTTTAGTTTTATTTATAGCCAACCCCTGTACACTACATTTTATAAGTATGAGCACATCGTTTAAAATATATGGGCAGTTATACAAAATAGTTGAATTGAATTCAAGGAGAAAAGTGAGAGAAATTTTCAAATCGTGTTAAAGCAGAGCGTACCTACTTTATCTTTTCCCACTCTGTTACATTATTGCAGATATAGCTGATGGTACTTACGGAAAATGGTGTGGAAGTTTGATGTTCGAGAATTACGTAATGCGATTCGAAAAGATAAAGAAAGGCGGACAAGTGAAATATGCATTGGATTGGAGCTGGTTGACGAGCTGATTCTATGTATTTGTATGTTCGTTTGACTAGTGTAATATTAGTACAGGGAAAATACATGTAAAGATAGTTTGAGGGCTGTAGTGAAGTGAAGTGCTCTCCATCATATGAAACGTTTGCATCAGCAAACTCACTTGAAACATGACATAACGCATCACACTCACAGTTAGGGAGTGAGTCAAATTCGCTATAAGTATGTTTAGAAAGCTAATACTATTGTAAGAAATAGCACGTAATAACTAAAATCCACTAAGAAATACGGAACACAACTGGTGTAATAAGTGTTCTAAAGATATAAGAGAAAACCCACCACGTGTACACAAGAGAGCGGCAGTGAGAAAACATATAAAAGTATTGAATTAAATATACATAGAAGACAAGGCAGGAGGCGGAAGAAAATACTCAAATTCGAACAAAGTGCATAGAAGAACTCGTGGAAGAATCTGTATGAGACGAGGAAGGAAGTAAACAAGATACACAAAGTTGTTGTGACAGCCCTATTTCCAGATGGAAATGTTACAACAGAGAAAACTAACGAAAACAGCTTTCCCCAACTCCTGCTACTTTAGTTATGTAACAACATCCTATAGCAAACTCGGAAACAAAGAAAAAGTTAATGCATTGTTACACACATACTACAAACACATTCGATATCTGTGCTATGTGCACTTTCACCATAAGATTACATACTTACGTCACCAATGAACTACACTACATACTATTATATACGACTTACGTCTTCTACCATATACACTCAACAAAGTCATTTTTATACCTGTTAGAGGTTAGCCTGACTATAAGCGGCAGAGAAAATAAAAACAACTTTTTCAACTACTACGTAGCAATGCTTTGTATATCCATTGGATAAGTTCAACAGCACAAGTAGGTATGCGCCAGTATAAGTAGGTATGTACATTTGCAGATAAAACAAAACTCCAACTTCATCTAAACAAGTTTCGGTTTTAGGAGGGTGAAAACTGATAGCCACAACATAACGCAATAAACTAAACTACCAAGGTGCCTTACCTAGCACGTACTTAAGCGTCACTCACCCTCGAGGATTCTATTACCTACAAACTTTATTTTCTACCTAGTACTCTTAAGGAAACTCTAATTATAGTCAAGTTTCATTTTTCTAACTTATTTTCCATACAGACACACTCATTTCTTGACACAAACTACTATTTCCAAACTAAATGTATTTTTAACGACAGACGGAAATGATACTGTTTTTGTAGTGACTTAACAAGAATAACAATTCAATGTACTCAAGAGGAAACACATACTACATTACTTGGAATAGTACAATATAATAAAATAAAAACGGCAAAACCGTAAAAAAAGAGTGAGACGAAAAGGGAAAAACTTGGAAGTGCACTTGAAAGGAAATAACAAGGAATACATATATTTACGAAATATTTTAGAATATTTCTAACTACTATTTTAGACGTATATTTCTCTTTGGGGCTCACTCGAAGCATAAATTTCATTCAAGATTCTTTGGCTTCCCATGGAACCACATCGCCATTTATCATCAGGTGGTGGCGTACTGTACGGTTCGGCCTAACTTTTCTAATGATTTCAAACGTTGAATAAAAAATTATGTATTTAATGACTTTTCAAAGGCAATGAAAAAATCTTCACCTCATAATTATCTGTTAATTATTAGCATTTAAGGGTTCTAAGAGTGCTTCTAAGAATTTTGTGTTTTAGTACAATAGATCTTTCACTTGATAAAATTGTTTCGAAAGTTGGGTACATTTTTCATTAGTAATGTGTACAGTTTTTTCGCATCCGAAACCAGGTTGGCCCTTCAGGAAGTATTCACTTTTTTCACTCTGGATTAAAATTTGGCGAATTTTAAACCAGTATAGCCAGCCAATGTCGTCTTCCTATCAGGTAACCTTAAACACAGCCTTAGATCCAGTACAAATGGCATGGGCTGGCTTGAAATTCTCCGAAGAATTTTTATTTCCCTGACCCCCAGAAGGGCCGGAAAGTAATTACTAAATACAAGTATTCCAGAGTACTTGGTACTTGGTAGCATGCCTGCACACCATTTACACAAGGTGGCCTCTAACTCTGTAAAAGGTTATAACTGTGTATGAAGGTGACTATAATTCCATAATTCTTAGTAGGCTACGGGGCAGTTCGGCAGAGAAATTATTCAAGGCATTGGCATTTCTAGGTTGACCCATTGTACTTTTTGTAAAAAGGTTCCAAATTTCACCATCTCTATACTCCTCACCAGGTGATGCCATGGTAAAAATAACAAATTTCTAGCTGCCAGTTTTTTACACACATTTGCACCAACAAAACTGGCAGCTGGAAACCACTTTTAAATAGGAAGTCGCCACCTGCTCCTCACGAAAACATTAGAGACACCTTGCATTTGGGTCAATTACTGCTTCGAGTGAGCCCCAAAGAGAAATATACGTCTAAAATAGTAGTTAGAAATATTCTAAAATATTTCGTAAATATATGTATTCCTTGTTATTTCCTTTCAAGTGCACTTCCAAGTTTTTCCCTTTTCGTCTCACTCTTTTTTTACGGTTTTGCCGTTTTTATTTATTTTTGCGTTTTAAGTTTTCAAAGTTTAGGAAAATCAGCCGAAGAAAAGCTAAATCATTTTTGGATTTAATCTAGTTAAGAGCAAAACATTTACATTGGAAAAGGCAAGGTATTTCGATTTATATCGGTATGGTTCCTTGGGTAATACCTTGGAACATTGGAGCAAAATTTTATTGCTTGGCAAATAATGTTATACGTCTCGAAGACAGGGTAGGGAGTGCACACAGTGTACAACAATTGGCAACGATCTTCAATGTCTTTAACGGTGGAGGGGGTGAAAAATCTGCAAAAAAGTGACTTGGTAGTTTAAGAACGCTACCAAGGCTGGTGGATGTCCTGTAAGGTTGTCTCAAGCGAAAATCTTTAACTAATTATGTTTTTCCAAATTACGTATTTCAGATTACAATATCTATACTGATTCCATACTTTGTGGGATTTCCGTAGCTCAGGATTCCATACGTTGTGGTTCTACATTGTACAAAATTAGCTCCGAACTAAAAGATTTGCCCTCGGGACAACCTTATAAGAGAATTACTATGACTACACCAGCCTTGCTAGGGTACCTGATGCAATAACACATCAAGATAGTTTAACAATTCGCATTAGCTTAGTGTTAGCCGTTCTTGAAAATATCTTATTATGGGTTGTAACAGCAAATTTTTTTTTCAAAGGGGGCTGCCGCCCCCTTGGACCCCCGCAGATTATTAGCCATCAGTGTTGCAATGAGAATCACTCAATTTAGCATTATGTACACTAATAGTACACCATTGTAATCAAAAGTTTCAATTTGCACCACCTGAATATCAAAGTTGCAATAAGAACTTTGCAACACCTTGGTTTGTTCACAAATAAAATGATATAATGAGTAAACTGTGGAAGAAATTCAATTGTCAGAGTTGTTACTATGGATAATGCAAGAATGGAGTACTTTGCAATGTAAAAATTGCTCAGAGCTATTGTGCTTCCATCGCCCCGTGTACTCCAATGTAAAACGCAGATAAACAACTTTTATTTTCGGTTTTTTGACGATAACTCGAAAACGTCTCAACCGATTTGGCTGAAAAGTTGAAGCACACTAGAGGAGACCTATAATTATGGGTTTGTTCATATATGTACCGATGAAAAATGAAAACTCAGACTTCCTGTTGCTGCCATAACATTTCAAAGTCTGCCCGAATGCATACAGAGTGAAACTCTGCACACGTAAACCAAGAAAGGTTTCCATGTGCACTGCGGGTCTCACTCTTAAAAATATACTGACGTAAATAGGTATGTGTGTATAAAGTATTTAGAATTAGAGTACAATTACACCCATCGCACGGAAACCCTCCCTCGTAAGATAGATAGTAACAAAACTCCTACGTGATACTATCTTCTTTTGTATTCGGAATTTTTCTTGTTTTTATTGTGCTGTGGGTAAACAATACTGGGGTGTGAGTTAGAGCGGTAAATTGAATAAGACTGCTAGTATCTATTTATCTGTAGTGGACTAACAATAAGCCTGTTATTAAGTAATGGCAGGTACTTTGTAGATACATTGTGTATGGCTATTGTCTTGTGTACGTGGAAACGGTAAGTATTTGCGAACAATAAATATACATTTGTACAATCGATAAGTATTAGTGAACACAATGGTACTTATCGTTTGTAATGTGTATAGTAAAATGGTCACAAATCAATAGAGAAGGAAAACCTGGAAATCTTCGGTAGAGCTAATGGTAGAAGAAGTGAACCATGGTTGTAGTACAAATTAACAGTGTTAGTTGATAGACACGAAGGTGGTTTGGTTTGGCATGGTTTGGTATCGAAATAGTAGTAGTAGAAGTAGGTTAGATTTTGTGACGGGTTATTTTGCTCCCGTAAGCTCCTGTTGCCTCTTTTCGATAGCTGAGATGTGAGGGGTATTGTCGGATGTCAACGGTCTCCCTAATGTGCCTATTCTGTGTACTGTCCCTGGCTAAGTAGCCAAATGCTGACAATGCAAAACCAAAATAAGTAGCAATTAGGGTTTCAGTGTATTTTGTATTAATTGTAGTGCAATTTATTACTACAAATAGCAAAAGAATACTGAAAATTAGATTAATTTTACAAAAGAAAAATGATATTTAATTCACTGAAATAAAAACGAACGAACTCTTCCTGCTCTCCGATCGCGTCTTCTCTCTGTTCTGTCTATCGCCGCCAAAACCCACAACTCCTCATACCCACGATTTAGTCGGCGTGCACACTCCCACCCGGTTTGGATGCTGTATCCAAACCCGAATCGGCCACGGCGACTTCCTCTGGTTCCAAAATCTTCTTCCCTTTGAACGTCTTCTTGTAGTCTGCGAGGATCCTAGCGCACCATCCAGATTTCCGTAGCTTTCCCAGCTCTTGCTTGATGGTTTGTAGTCCCAGACGTTCAGCCAATTTGTCCGGAAGTTCCAGACGCTTCATAACCTTGACTTCCACTTGTGGGGTCGGCTCCGTTCGTAACACTGCCACTGTCTCCTCTGTAATTTTCTTAGGTTCATCTCTTCTTACAGGGAGAACACAAATTTTTGCCACGGGACGTTTATAGATTCCTTTCTGTGTCTTAACGTCCACCACTCTTATTTTCTTTTCTTTTCCGGGGTAAAGTTTCACTATGATCCCTTTCGGCCAGTTATTCCGCTTCAATTGGGGATCGACAACTAACACGGTGTCTCCCACCTGTATAGGTTCTGTATTCTGATTCCATTTAGTTCTTCGTATAAGCGTTGGCAGATACTCGGTCACCCAGCGCTTCCAGAATAGTTCACTTATCTGTTGGGATTGTCTCGCGTTTTTGCAAACTTGGCAGTTTGACCAGGAACGTCGCACTGCACTTTTCAAATTCTGTATGTAGAATTTCTGTCGCAACTCATTTGCCAGTCTCTCCTGTCCATGATGTCCAAACTTTTCATAGTAATGCTGTATTAGTAGTTTAGTGTATACACTTTTTCCACTTAAAATAATTGGGCGCTTTGCGGAGGAAACAATCTGATTCGCGTTGTCCAATCTTCCTCGCAAAACAAGTAGCCCTCGCTCGTCCACGGCTAGAGACAAACCTGTGAAACTGCTGTCGTTGGGGAACTTATTTCCCGTTTTCCACAGTTCCATTTCCTTGGAGCAACTTTCCCTCTGAGACTCCTTCATGATCCACTCTTCAGCTGACTTCAGTTCAGCCACCTGCAGAGCTTCCAATTTTGAAACTTGAATCTTCCCCTTGGAGGAACAAGTTTCCTCAGTACGTTTTGCCCAAAGCTGAAGGTTACGCATATATCTAAACACATAACACATCACTAGGTAGAGTTTTCCATAAGTTGAGAAACGAGACAAGTCCACATGGGGAACATATTCCGTCATCACACAAATAATCTCTTCTGCTGCTATACAAACAACGTCGTTCTTCAACTCCATGTTGTCTGAGTCTTCAACGGTGTGTGGTTCCTGTGGCCAGTCTTGATCCTCAGCTAACAAAAACGTCGGTCCATTAATCCAGCGACTCTTCTTTTCCCAATCGCAGGGTCGCTGACTAAAGGGGAGCTCATCAGCTACGTTTTCATCCATTAGAGTCCATCGCCATTCTGAGGCGATCGTCAATTCCTGTTTCTTGTCTACAAACTTTTTCCAAACCTGGATCTTTGCCCATATTCCGTTCCATGGACATCAGATGCTTGGTTGCATTTTCTTTACTCGGATAAAATTCAGCACTCTCGTTTCTCTCGAGTAGTCCAGTTTCTTGAGAATCTCCCACCGGTTTAATTGTACTATCCATAATCACCTGCGCTGGTTTGTCTTCCAAAGACCGGGGAGATTCTGCACTCACTTTTACACCGACATGACTATTGACCTTTTTACATGACTCCGTTGTGGAGAATGATTTTACTAGTTGGTGTAGCGGGTCCGGTTGCTCCTCTTGCATGAAGAAGAGTGAATCGGCTACTGCTTGTCTATCTGTTTGTCCGATGAGCACCCAGCCAAGTTCCGTTCTGCCTGCAACGGGAGCTTCTCGTCCCTTCGTACGAAGTTCTAGGGTATTGCTTAAATGGGGATGATCGCATCCAATGAGAATTTTCGGTTCTCCATTTTCGTACTGCTCGATTGGAAGATCCCTGAGGTGACTCCATTTCTGCAGTACCTTTCTTCTCACTGACTGTGCTGGGAGATCCATACTTTTCACCGTTCTGGCATCTCTCAACTTATAGCACTTTTGTCCATTAAGGGGCATTACTTCCAAGTTGACGACATTCGAATCTTTCAAGCACACTGACGAATGAAGTCCATTATACTTGAATTGCACCTTTTCTCCTTTTAGTCCAAGCTTCATTGCCATGTCGAGATCTATTACAGTCCGAGAGGAACCAGGATCCAGCATGGCAAATGTGATGATGACTCCGTTAGGTCCCTTCAACATCACTGGCAGGATCAGCAAATTGATTCTGCTCCTATAATTGTCATTTACGTGGCTGACTACTTCCTCACCACTTTGGCTGACTGCCTTCTCACTACTATTGCTGTCCTCTTGCTTTTTCACTGGATCCGAGTGAAGAAGTGGGTGGTGTATTTTATCACAACCGCCCTTCACGCACTTTTTCTTTCCACTGCAATCCTTGATGCGACACTTATGATTCAGGCAAGAGAAACAGCAGTGTTTCTCTCTGACAAACTTCCATCTTTCGTCAAGGTTCAATTTTTGAAATCCATAACAGCTTTCAATTTTGTGATTAGTTTTATCACAAAATGAACACTTATTCACTGTTTTTTCACGGGTCTTTCTGGGTTGAGTGTCACTAGTTTTGGATTCCTTTTCTTCTGCTGCTGCCAAAACTTGTTCACCACGATCATCTCTTTTCTGCGAGAAATTTTCTTTCTGAAACTTTGGAGGGAACAGAGCACACGCAATGGTAGTCTTTTCCTCCAACCAGTCCGAGAAACTTTCCATAGTTTTAATTTTGCCTTTCGCTTGAACCCATTCTCTCCAGTTTATTTTCTGATAATTGGGTAGTTTTCCTTCCAGTTCAGTCAGCAGGACAGGGTTGTTTAAATGCTCATTCATCTTCAACGCCACTAAAGTACTTGTGGGGTTGTCGACAGCATATCCAAGTTCTATCAAAGTCTCTAGTTTTTCATCCTTCACTGGCTGAACTGACCTGGCCTTCTGCATTAACGAACCGATGATAAATTCCGGTTGTCCAAATCTAGTTTCCAGTTTCTTCAAAATGCGTGGTATGTTCTCTGGAACAGTCATCAAATTTTGTACAGTTCTTAGAGCCTCTCCTCTTAAACATTTTTGGAGGCGGCTCAAATTCTCGTACTCGGTGAACTTACACACTTCTGTTGTTCCCTTGTACGCACTTATAAACATTAGCCATTTCTCAGGCTGTCCATCATATATTGGCAAGTCATGTTTCATAGTCTGCCTGGCTAAAAACTTGTCGGTATTTAGCACTTCCACTTTCTTCTCAGTTGGCTGGTCTGCCTGGCTTTCCTTGACAGTGTTTGTTGAACTGCCACTCACTACAGCTGACGGCGGTTCGCCCTTTGATTTCACTTCGGCTGCAGTCTCGTTATTTTTAGGAATGCAACACTTGAGCTTGTCGAGTCTTTCCAAGAGATCCATGTCACTTTCCTCCTCCTGGAGTTTCTCTAGAGCTGCAAGGGTTTGTTCCAAAGCTTTGGTAGCTTCAGCTTTTCCTTCTTCGTGTGCTGCCTTCATGGCCATCTTTTCTTTCTCCTCCATTTCACTTTGATTTGGAGGTGGCTGCAAATTAGTTTCATCTGTTTCGCCATTCTCGCTTCCTATTTCAACATCGGAATCGACAAAGTCCATTAGATGATCTTCTTCTTCTTCTATACGGGCTTTCTTAAGTTCGGTCTTTTTTTCCAAAAGGCGTTTTGCACGATCTATTTTCTTTTGGTCGAATTCCAAGTCGGTTTCCAACTGCGAGATTTCGTAACGCATCTCGTGCACTTTGGCATCTAACTCTTTAGCTCTTGCTGTCATTTGCTTTCGTTTTTCCTCCTCGTCTGGGGGAACAGTAAGCAGATCCGCTTCAATGTTGCCGATCTGGTAACGAATGTGGTAAACTTCGTTTTCCAATTTTGAACACTTTCGCTTATTATCATCATATTGGTTTTCTAAATCAGAGATCGTTTCCATAGCACTGACATCTGCTTCTATTAAACGCGAACTCACTGATTTTCGAGAAACGGCTTCGCTCCTAACGGATCCAGATTTTCCAGAATTCCGTGGAACCACATCAAAAACTTCCAGGCCACTTGTCGGTGGATCTCCGGTAGGTTTCTTCTTTTCGGGGTGACAGTACGTCAGTTTCTCTGGTGGTTGTCCAGCGGTGGACCTCTCTGTTCGTCTTGGGACGCCTTCGGCCATCGCACTATTTTCTGTATTTTGACTCGTCTGTCAAATGTCGGTTTACGCCTCACACTCCAGGAACTTTTCTCCAAAGGACTGGTAGATACGACTGCGAAGGACCATGTGACGGGCTATTTTGCTCCCGTAAGCTCCTGTTGCCTCTTTTCGATAGCTGAGATGTGAGGGGTATTGTCGGATGTCAACGGTCTCCCTAATGTGCCTATTCTGTGTACTGTCCCTGGCTAAGTAACCAAATGCTGACAATGCAAAACCAAAATAAGTAGCAATTAGGGTTTCAGTGTATTTTGTATTAATTGTAGTGCAATTTATTACTACAAATAGCAAAAGAATACTGAAAATTAGATTAATTTTACAAAAGAAAAATGATATTTAATTCACTGAAATAAAAACGAACGAACTCTTCCTGCTCTCCGATCGCGTCTTCTCTCTGTTCTGTCTATCGCCGCCAAAACCCACAACTCCTCATACCCACGATTTAGTCGGCGTGCACAGATTTGTTCTGAGTTTTGAGAAGAGGACATGTCTTGGCAGAGAAAGAGAAAATGAATATGTGTTCGTAAATAGGTAGAGAATAGGATAATAGCTTGGTGGGCACTTACTAAGTTACTGCATACATCTGTCTTGTCATGTCTTGTCTTTTGCTGCAATGCCTTTTCATCCTTTATACAATATCGTTTAGGTAGGGAAAACGTAGTAGCTATTAGGTACTTGGCCATTATGTGAGAAAAAAGTAGTCGGGACAAGTGCAGTCAAGTTTAGACGAGGTAGTAGTTCAATTTTTTGGCTCATTGACCAATGGACTACAATAGGCTAACAGCTAAAGCTGTTTTCTATACCAGATCTCTGGAGAGGTCTACATTGCTCTATACTCCCTACTGATGTATGTATTTAATGTACACGAGTACTTTGAACCGATACTAAAGTAAAAGCAGCATCAAACCAACTCTTCAACTCTGGCCAACCCCGGAAAGAATTTCTTACTGTAAATACTACAGGGCTCTTTCAAATAACCAACAATCTATTTAAGAGACCATTACGGCTACTTGTGAAACGACACCGTATATTTTCAGAGAAAGACATCAACTCGGCTAAGGGGCAAAGGCAATGGCAATAAGTGTACACTTTTGAAAAAGTGGTTTCTTCCTTGTCACCATAATGTGAGGGCTAATCGTGCTCCTCAGAGCTGTTTTACTCGACTTGATTTACAATAGCCCAAGTACAAGTGAACATTGAAAAGGCTACTTGAACTCAATGCTCCCTTAAGTACTTTATAAAGTCGTACGTAGATAATGTAATATTTAATACTACATACTGTGTAACTACAGTAGATTTTCCTCTCGATGTCCATTCTACACTGTGAACAGTGCTACGAATAAAAAGTATTGCGTAGTACGCGTAATAGAACATTTTCCCTTCAGGATGACAGTTTAAGAGAGTTTTGTGGTCAGCTTTTGATTTTAGATTCTACAATAGGGTTGGATGTTAGACTCACTTATATCTAGCTTCTCACAGCTCTATTCAAGATCTAGTAATCCGATAAACATAACCCTTTGAGCAGACTTAGCAAATTTTTCCATCTTGATCAATGGATTTATGAGCTTTGCTTTTGCTGTAGAGTGCAAGAAATATCTCTTTCGTTTTCTAAGTTGACATGACGAATTTACTCAGCTACACATAATAAATATAGTACATACAAAGGGACCGAAAGAAGCTCTTAGATTAACTTAAGATCAGCTAAGTGATCCGAAGCGGACTGATCTCGGCTTGTGAGTATGTGTACAATACTGTCCCTATTTATATACGAAAGAGATTTTCTTTCAGAAAGTCTCAATTGACTTGGGGGATGTTGTTTTCGTATCAGTTTGCGTTTAGGATTTGTATATAACAGAAAAGTAATACAGACAGAAAGTGTAAGGACAAATAAATGGATATTTACCTACAACACTCATATTATATCATATCATGTAAGTATAACATAAAAGATACTGAAAAGCGACTTAAGTTAACGACTGTTATGCCATGCTGATCTGTGATCTATTTCTCTGTGACGCGACTAACTTATAGGTTAGTTGTAGGTAAATCTGAGTTTTGTATCCCTTTTCATGTTAACCTTGCGTATTATCCTCTTTCCTTTTTAAAAGTTGTTATTCATATGAAACGGAAAGAAATCCGTTGAATATTATTACCCTATGTAGTTGCTTCCTTTAACGAAATCAAGTCATATCATAACAAGAGTCACATTCAGTACGTTTTTCTACTCTCGGTCTACAAACACTTATGAAGTATTATAACATAATGGCTCCTATGATTTTTCGTGGCCAGGCCAAGGAAGAAAAAGCGATATAGGATAAACGAGGACAAATTTGGTGACTGTGACATCTGAACGCTTTATGACATGTCAGAGGGAGATGGAAAGAGGATTGAGGACTTGAAGATGCAGAACAGAACAGTCCATGCGAGTCAAGTTTACTCAAGACAGTCAGACGGCGACGACGAGTAAAGAGAGAACATCACATCCCATCACTTCTAACCTTTCCGTAGTGAAAGCGAAACCGAGAATCCTATTCTGAATACAGATATGCTAACTTTCTCCCTTTTGAAGAAAACTAAACCTGCTAGCGTAAGTTTATACGTCTAGTAATACAAGTACAGATATGCGAAAAACAACAGTAATACGTTCATATCTGTACATATTATTGCATATAGTGTGTATGTAAGAATTTAGCTATTATGCAGAGCATTCTATAGGTATATTTTAATATACCTATGTGTAGGATAAGTATTCATGCTAGGAACTATGTACACGAGGATTGGTTAAAAAGAAGGAAGCTTTGGAAAAGTAAGTAATGTATGTATAGTAGTTGTATAATAGAAGTTGACACATCCTTGTAGGTTGAAAGACAAAAAGGAAATATCCCATAAAGAGTAAGAGCACTCTGTAGGTTTCCTCCTCTTCTCAAGACTCACTCACTCACATACATACAAATAGAGAAGACATGAAGAATACAGCAAACTCAGTTGCTAACTATGGTAAGCTATACGTAAAGATTTACAGTGAAAGTCCATATCATCTGTCACTTATAAAGTCTACCATTTTTCCAACGACTTGTAATAATAAGGAGCTGAAAGAGGACATTTGTCCTGGAGAGCGAAACCAAACGAAATGCGGAACAGAGTATAAGGCATGAGAATTGAGGAGACATGCATACCGCAAGATATTTGAGAAACTTGGACTTTCTTGAAACTGTCTAAGTGCGTAGGTTGGAAGGAGGCAGTAAACTATCTATCTGTCTCAAAGAAGTGAAGTACATTGACGTAGACACAGCAAGGAAGGTAAATACACAGGGCTGCATTGCCCTGTCGAGAGATTTACTCAAGAAATTTTCTGATTTCTCCTGTTGGCTTTTTTCTTTTAACTTATTGCATGTGGAAACGACAAGATAGAACAGGACAAGGTAACATTACACAATTTCTGTCAATGTTCCTAAAATTTACAATTTGTATCCACAGTAAACATAATAATGCAATATACATAACCATTGAACATCGTACGACAAAGAATTCACTAAATAAAAATGCGCATACAGATAATGTACTCAACATACTCAAGTTGTCTGATAACAAAGTACGCAATTCGATGTTGTTTATTTTATACATTTTTCAACCATTCCTACTCCTATTTACTTTAGCGTACTGGTATTAGTAGCAAATGACAAACCCTCATAATTTAAGATTCACCGCCTCAAGACATACACGATTTTCATTTCGCAAAATGCCATCTCAAACTTCTCGAACATTACATTATTTTATTTTCCATCAATATGGAGTATCATATTCGTCGTGCCTAAAACTTAAAATTTAAGGAAATAACGTCTACGGCACGTTTGTACCGTAGAAAGTGCTAAACACACTTTCTTTTCAACTTGTATATACAAGCTCTTTCACTTAGGTGTGTGTGTGAGTAATAATATTTATTAATACCTATATTTGCGAACATTAGAAACTTGGTTACATGCGAAGGCAGCATATGTACTCTACCGAAGTGGAATATTATTGCAAACTGCAAACAGTTTCGCTTTCTCCCGAAATAAACCCAAGAGAAAGGAAAAGCAAGGTAATTCAACGCAAGTATTTCTTGGCCTGCTCAGCTAGCCTCAAACCATTTATTTCAGTTTCCATTCCTCTACAGCCTAGCCCCACAATTTCACTATGTATGTGTTACTATTTACTTCTGCTCACTTTTCTATTCCATTCTTGTAACTTACACAGCAAACCATTGCAATTCCACTCTCCAAGGTCTCTAAATCGATATCTTCCAATTTCTTAGTCTACAAGTCTACATTACATATACTTTACATTTCTCAGCTACACAATAAGTATGTTTCCACTAACAAGAAGGCACACTTTTAGATATACTTCTAGTTTAACCGTTTTCATACCATATGTTGCATATTGTTCAATTCCAACAACTGGACGGAGACTGGAATGGGCCTTTGTGTTGTATTGACGAGGTAGCTGGACATATGCATATATTTCTGAAGTTCACAGTAGGTATAGTATAGTTGTTAGTATTTACCATTTATTTATATTTCTCTTCTGTTTCAGACTCAGAGCATTTTATATCTACAAACGCACGCCTTAGTCAAACAAACTTTACCATTCCCCATTGTGCTATACTGCAACGTGTATAAGCAAGTAGTACTAACTATATAGTAAATGGCTTCTTTTTATGTATAGGGTGTGTCATCAAAAATTTGCCTGTTTCCTTTTACTTTCACCCTCACGTAAACTATTTATAAAATATCCGCACTTATTGTTTAACAATGCCCCAACAGTTTGGAAACAAACAGTCGCAGAAACAGAATCAAAAACAGATACGCAAAATTGTCATGTAGTTATACAATGAAAATGAAAATCGAAAATTAAAATTAGGCAAGAAATTAAACCATTGAAGGTAAATCATGTGCGTCATGCCATGTAAGTCATATCATAGTGTAGATAGACCTTAATTTACTGTGTTTCTAAACATATGTATGAGCAAAATATATTAACATTAATGGTTTGAAAATCTGCAGCGATGTCAAAACACCTGAAGTTTACAAGTAAAGTGAATAACAATGTATTTTTCCAAATAAGCTACAGAGAGTATACATAGCGTTTCGGTAAGAAACCTTACTTACCCTAATTAAAATTTTCTATTACAATTAATTACAATTTCATAAAAGTAAAATTAACGCGGTGAAATATGATCAATGTTATTTTTCATAACGTTCTAAGTTTTTCTGACAAAGAATAACCCAGGTAGATAATACGAAAGTGGATTAATTTAAACTAGAAAAAAACAACATTGTGATTTGCAAGTTTAAAAAGGCAACAGTTTTTACATGGATGGTTTTGTCTGGCTACCGTACTTATCTGTAGTTTTAATAAATGGTTTACGTATACGTAGCGTATAGAAAGTGAGTTTACTACAATGCAATGGCGCGTCAAAAGTCTGATACACGGCTCCTCTCTTCTGTCAGTAAGCGGTGCAGTAACTTTCTGTGTGAATACCCCTTATAACCAAACAATAATATGCTTCGCCAGTCCTTACTCTTCATCCTATTTGGCTACCGCTGCTATTTACTATGTATACTTACCTACTGTAGTGCTAATGCACTCGAAATACATTTTATTTCGTAAGCCTATATTTGAATATTTGAGTTTGAGTACTTATCTTTGCGTAAGCATTGTAGTATAGTTATTTGAATATTTACAAGATATATCCAGTAATATTATTCAAATGGTGTGAGTGGGACTTTACTTTAAGTTCCCGTATGAAATTTCCAAGGAACAAACAGAATATATAGTAGGAAATGGTGCCCGAGGAACTGGCCTGATTCTCCATTGCTCTATATATTCTACATGTAAAAGAAACTGCAGGAAACTAAACCAACTTCCCTTCCATTGAACATATAGAACATAGATTGGAGTCTGAACTTCGTTGGGTTGTACATACTTTACGTTATATGAAGGCAAACACCCTAGGAGAAGTCTAGGCCTGGGCTTAAATCTAGAATGTGAGAATGAGGAAAACAAGCTCATTTTCACGTTGTAGTATAGTCTAGTACGCAGTAGTTGTTTACAAAGAAAATAAAAATACAGTGCAGCATTAAATAACATTGCATAACGGAAGTAGTAGAAGTGCACGTACAAATATTTCCATATAACTAGGATCTCTGTATATGCATTTAGTTATTATTATAACCATTAGCCTTGTAGTATGCATGTAATGGAGACAATATTACGATGTGAAAATCTTCTGTTTCCTCCCTAAGACATGTATTCTCTATTACGAGCATCTTATGTACATACATTGAATTGCAAGCCAAAACCACTTGAGTTAAAGCCAGATGAGATGAGATTCTCGAGTGAAGCTCTCTGTGCCTCACTGCACTGTCCCATTAGTAAGTTAAAGTATGTTGGAAGGACGAATATTATAAGTAAAGTTGACAAAACCAAATATGGGAAACCACAACCTACTTAAATTGGAAAGTAAAACTTAGGGAAACCAAAGTGAAAGAACATTGTAGCAGCATAATGCATATACCACTCCAATATTCCTATACAGTGTTACCTACCTAGTATACCTTTAATGTCTCGACTGTCTATGAAACAGATATAGAGGGAAAGTTTGAGATAATGCTGCTAGGATTGTTATTTCGTATATAAATGTTGTGCATACATGCATTATATGAAGTAGATTCATCGATAGATTGCCAGTGGTTAGTTAAGCATACGTGAGGAACATGAAGTTGTCTCCTGAGAGAATGAATGAATGAGTGAAGATTCGAAGAGCTCTTCTTGTACTAAAGCCATCGCTGTCTTGATGAAATCTATTTATTTAACAAGCTCATTCTCCCCTCATTCACGTTCACACGCAAAGGACCTAACACACAAACTAAAGAAACGAGTACCTAAAATTCCTATTCTATCAATTCTATACTTGAACATCAGTACCCAAACTGTATATAGCCATTGTATGTAATGGTACACGTACCCAATATATAAGTAGATGTCGATGAACAAATAACGGCAACAGCATAACATAATTGACAGAGAGGGGTGACAATGTTACTCACATTCAGAAAATGTACTATAGTCAGGATTCAGAATTATGAAAGAAAAGTAAACATTTTTTAGGGTCTACTGTGACACACACGGCATCAACTGATAATTTTGATCCGGAATAAATAACTGTTTTACCTATCTGGTTTTGATTTGACAATACTACTCGTATAAATTAAATATATTTAAAATACTGATTTGGGACTGGGTGCAAATAACATTAATAGCTTTAAAATGTAATGCATTGTTAACAGGTCAATCTTTGATGATTCAAAAAAATTAATTTTTAAGTAAGATTGCTTTTGGCAAAAATAGATAAATAACTCAAAAGACTAATTATACATATGGACAATGAAGTTGTCTTTTCATACAGGGCGGTAGTGACATATACAATGAATTTCAGGGTTGTGTTCCTGACTACCTATTGTAATTGCAATAACGAAAGCGTATGTATTAATGAATTCAATTACATTAAAGCGCACTCTGTAGATGCATGTTTGTAGACAAGCACAATCTAGAAGTCCAACATAGGAACATTGACATACTCCAACTGTCATTTCATTAAGTAGCAGTAAATAATACCAAGTGCTTTGAAAATCCAATTGACTTTTCAATTGTCCTGACTTAAAGAACAAACTGCTACAGAGTTTCATATTAGAGTGATTAGGGACTAGGTGTGTCGCTATCTATTTTACTATGATTGCTTTATTAGTAAGCAAACATTAGGGGGCTCGTAAATGCAAAGTAGTGCTTTGCTATAACAGTAAATGTGAATTTGGATTAATGAAAAATTGACCGAAGCGAATAGATAATTACTTCTTAAGAGTTTCCATTGAATCATGGAAGAAAACCTTACCCTTCCTTGCATAATGTACAAGCTAACAGACTAAATGTTTCCTAATGAATTCATTTCAATTTCCTGAACAGAATTTAAAGCCATTGAATCCGTCCCTAGAATTTATTGCCTTCCCAATAAATATTTGCACATGACCAACAGACTTATTAGGAAGTAATTGTTCATGCTAAATATGCAGCTCAATATTTACATTTCTGTTGGTATTTACCATGAAACCAGAAACCACTGTGCAATTCCAGTGTTCAGCATTAGTCAGTAATGTGTTAATTACTGTGATTTCGATTTCCATTCAAAACTTATTAGTTAAGCGTAAAGCTATATTTATGCTACATTCCTAATTTCATAAACTGTGACAATTAAGTGTGCGCAAACCTCGTACATAATTTGGTGACGAGTGTTTGTTAATTGAAAGGCAAATTATTTATGTCAACTATGATTAGAGGTCGTATAATTATTTCTCGATTTTCTACAGTTTATTTCAGCACACTTTCGTAAGGCAAAAGAAAAGAATTTTGAAAATGACTAATTTATATTTTCTAAGGACGATTTAATTTTTTCAAGTTAAAATTTCTATTAAGTATTGTAGTAGACTGCATGGTAGTTTAAGTGCATTTACTTATTCCAATTTATATCTTGTCTTGTTGAAGGTCTCATCAGTTGGTAGTAGTTTTATGCATTTCGCTCTGAGCGTCTGGTACTGAAATGGAATAGATTTTGCCTTGAAATTAATTATAAGAATGTTTACAACTTTTCTTGAGAATTTCAGTTGGAGCGCTCATTTATTTTACAACTTATTGTCTAAAATGAAATGAGAGAAAGCTAAGGAATTTAGGTAAGTTACTTTATTTAGTATTTGGCTCAAGTTGAAGTTAAACAACACGAACTATTTCAATTCCATTTGAAAGCAAGTTGTTTGTCAGTTGGAGAATCGTAGGTAGTTATGTACATACTACTTTATGTTCGTAGATGAATAAGGATTTCTATAGGAGGCATGTATATTTGTAATAGATGCTCTTCTGGCATGTAAGAATACAATCAGGTTGAATTTGAAGAGTAGAGTTGAGAACAGCGAATGGGTTGGGTTGTGTTGAGTGGAATATAGTTTTAGAGTTGAGTGAGTTGAGTGAGGCATTTCATAGAGGAAAACGTAGTCCATAGACAAGTCGAATCAAGTCAAACCAAGGCAAGGCACTGCTCTGCTGCATGGCAAGGCAGGGCACATCAACCAGAATCGCTCTTTTGGCATCCCATACATTTTTTATTAAATCCCGATTCACGCATTCGGCATCAGATAAAAGATAGGGAAACGGAGAGCAGGGAACTTGACGAGGACTGATGTGCTATGATGTGATGTCAGTGAAGATGCCATGAAAGAGCATCTTCTCAAGCATAAAGAATCAGCAATGCCATCATACACTGCATCTACATTTATACTTTACGTACGTGCATTCACTTTTTCCGTTTCTATTCATATTAGATGTAGCGTAGATGCACAACTACAAAAATCACCGGTACATAACTCCATATGCAGAATTCCCTATACGTTTCCATTGAAATTGCACATGGAAGTATAAACATACTTCCATTTTCAATATAAATACTTAAAACACATATAAACCAATATGTGTAATGGCATACACTTTAATTCTCCCTAAGTATACCTAAGGTATACATAGACTAGTACTAGCATTGCATCCAAGTCTCCACTTTCTTTAGCTTCCATTTTCATCTGCGCTTTCTCCTGGATCTTCTTCCTCATAGAGTTCCATGCACAGATACACAACGCTGACTGCACACGCATTGTGTTCACTGATATCATAAAGGCCATCAAAGAGTAGACTTATAAGTTCGGGTATTAATACAAATAAATACATATGTGTAATAAAATCTTGTGCGTAAAACAACAACCCTGAACAGCCATTACAAACTGTAGGTGTGAATACATAAATACTTTAGTTATGACTTTTAGAGTTTCTATTTACCTTTCATCTTTGTCGAAACCCTGTGCATTTATAAATAATTTCTACTTTCGCTACTGGAATTTACAATTTTTTGTTTTTCTTTTTGTTTTGCAGCAGATACGTTGAATACAAGGCTAAAAACAAGATTATTTTTCGTCGGACTAGACGAAAAAAGGAAAATCCTGCGTTTAGAGTTTGCTTGGGTATATCTGTGCAGGTATGCATGTACGTAGGTACACACAAATTACACTAATAAGACTCCAGCACATTTCCGTGTGCCATTACCCGTATTCATAGTATGCACTGATTGTACGATAAGGCATTTCCCCCTTTTTATTTCACTTTATCCATTTCTTTGCTTTGCTATTTGACTCACATCTGTATTCCGTAAAAGAATAGGTCAGGAGAAACATGGCAGCCATAACTGTAGCAATTTAATGAATTGAATTCAAGTAATACAACTGCAAAGATAAGTGTGTGTCACTTACACGTACTTTGTGCTTAAGCGAAACAAAACAATCTTTTCCTTTCTTAGGAAACTGCACATCGATTACTTTCTACGTATTTACATACATAGGTACGCAAGAGAAAGAAGAAAGCCTCACTTTAGATTCCAGTGTGAGACTATAGGTACTGCAGTAATCTCTACACAAACCCTTATGATATTCTAATTGCAGAGTAACACGTACATTGCAGTTTAAGTACGTGGCAGAGCAAACTATCCTGGAGTGTACTATAGTACATGTAAAAATGTACGTTGTTGTAAGTTGGCATATCTTTGGGTAAATAAACCATAGTATACTTTGCATGTATATCTGAATTTTAAGCCGCCTTTTCCACAGTAGAATGTGGGTACCTATCTATTTCTTTAACTGATCGTGGGTTTCATTACAGGGTGGCAGGGAATAATGTGTCACAGAGAACGAAAGGAAAATTGTATGACATTAGTATCACGGAGACAGCGATAACATCACCCTCAACACAATAGTTACATTGCGTGTCTTTCCCTGTTCTCTCTGGTAAGTACGTAGCGGTTGTGTTGGTTATCTTGCTATGTATGCTGTAGCATGCACTTTTTCTATGCATTCTGTTTACCGGGAGGATATTCTATCTGTTTTGTGCTCATACCTAAGCATTACTGAAGTCTTACTATATATCCAGTAAAGTTGGAAGCTTTATTTTTATTGCTAATGGAAAAACAGTTAAGAACCGCCGGAAAACCATCAACCTTTGCATTAGAGAAGCTCATTAGCTCCCATTGCTAAGCACCGATACGGTCAAATTTATTTTTCCACCATTGACAAATAGAAAGAGAAAAAGCTTTTTCTCAGCCATCATTAGACCGATTCAAATTACACAGGAAAATTAGCAATTTCATCACGGAAGATATCATTTGCATTCATTTACATTCAGACCACCCTGTACTTTAGGGTTTCACTTATTTACTCTTTTCCTAAATAAAAGACAACTAATTTTGTGGCATATTTAGTCCTTCTGTAAATTCCTTGGGTTCAAAAGAGATCGTATCTTTTTTTGTGCATCATGGAACACTCCTGATGTGTTTACGCATAGGCACATAAATACAATACCTAGTAGAAAAGCTAAGAGCAAGCAATAACAGAAGCGAGCCAGAGTTGCACTTTCTTCAAGTGAAAAGACCCAAAAAGTTGGCTTGGCGCTTCTTACAAGTAGAAAGACCCAAAAAAGCTTGGTACTTCCTAGAAGTGGAAAAACCCAGGAAATTGGCTTGGCGCTTCCTACAAGGAGAAACAACCAACAAGAAATCTGGATGTTTTCCATTGTAGGAAGTAGTGAGATGACATTAGGGATGTTTCCCATTATACAAAGTGGTAAGCTAACATTTTAGGTGCTTCCCCTTATAGGAAGCTGTAAGCTAACATTTTGGGTGTTTCCCATTATAGGAAGCTATAAGCTAGCATTTGGGGTTTCCCATTAGAGGAAGCGGTAAGCTAACATTTGAAGTGTTTCCCATTATAGGAAGCGATAAGCAAACTTTTTTATGTTCCTATTAAAAATTGGCAATTCGTGCTTCTATGGTAGAATTAGTTGATTTCGGTGTTTCCATGACCAAATTAAGTGATTTTGATGCCACTATGACAAAAATAATTAATTTTACGTTTGCTTTACATTTATTTTTTCGCGATTGCATGACAAAAATGTATAATAAGAAAAGTTAATTCACATTACTACAGACAGCTAACCTTACACTCTGGCTTGCTTCTGCTACGGCTTGCTGTTAGTTTTCATTCTTGCCCAGTGTTATGCGAAGAAATACTTTTTTTTTCATTTCCATCACATGTGGAGTTTACATGTAATTTCTCTTAGTCTGGCATTCAAGCTCACATCCATCATTGTACCTATCTCTATAAGGATGTTAGATACATACGTCTACCTTTAGATAAATATATCTAAATTTGTCTGCCGCTATGTACCCTGGTTTTACTAACTACACTTACAAACACTATTCCCACACACATACAAAAGCAATATCCATACATATAATACACTAGTATGAATTTTTACATTCCCATTGTAAGGTCGGCGAATAAAGGAAGAGAAAGTATGGTTTTCGGTTTTCTTTGAACAAAGAACATGCAAGAAAGTACGAAACACAAGAAACGTGGAATCGGACACAGTGTACGACAATCTAGACTCGCAATAAGATGAGAAACCAAAGAAAACAGTTTTGGTTGCTTTTGACTTGGTAGGTCTATAGTGCACATATTTTCCTTGTTTTGTAAGCCTTGTTTTGCTCCAGCAAAAATCTGCCAAATCATTTCAGGTTTGAATAGAATGTAGTTTATGACAACGCTTTTGAATGTCTTTTAGTTGCATGACTTTTTTCGATCTTCATTTGTATGTATGTAGGTACCCACATAACATAAATAAAAAGATGTCTCTGCATATCTCTAGATTCACTGTTATCTTTCCGAATACAATCACTTGAATCATGTCATGCCAGTTCGTATTTATGCGTATGTGTGTACGAATCATGCATATATAAGAAAATACAGCAGAATTTCAATGTAATAGTATAACAAGTCGTATTTTTCTTATACATAAATATTTTACATGTGTGCTTATTTATGCACCTATTTATTATTAACTATAAGGCACATGCTAAGAACCGACTGGAATGAAGAAATAAGATTTCTCCTTCCTTGTCTTCGTTTTATCTATTCTAGTCAACTGGTTCGTCAAATCGGGCGCATTCCAAACCATTTCTTTCTCTCAATGCCTGCCGTCACTCCACTTGAGTCAATCTTATCCATCCATTTCAAATTTCAGATCATTCAGACGACATGTCTTTCTCCACTATGAATTCTTTTGTCCAATGACAGTTTGCTACTGCATGTATGACTTTCGTTCGTAACAAACAAAATCAATCAATCTCAAATGAAGTCAACATCCAACTGGTAGAAAATATTGTTACAAACCAACTCCTGCATGTACACGCAAGGTGATACAAATACATAATTCAAAACCCGTTTTCATGGAATCTAGTCTCACTCTCATATTGCAAATACATTTATAATGTGTTTCCGAAATTACAAATGAATTCATAATGACATTCCCATATTTAGTTTCTACTCTTAATACTGCGCACTTTTAAATGAAGTATACCTACTCTTTTTCAACCCCTAGAGGCATCATTAAAATCATTATTGACCGAATTAAGGAAATAAAATGAAAAATACATAAGTACTCATTAACTAAAAATCTCACAATTAAGTTGGAAAAATGAAAACTGTAATAAACCATTACAAAACGGATATATCACAGTAGTGCAACTAAAGACTGCGACACATACCACAACATACACAACATCCAATATAGCGGCACATACCACAACACACAAACAACATCCAATATATACACGCAACATACGTACATACGTATAGTACGAACAGTTTAACCTCCCCCTTTAAGGGGAAGGCGTTACCCAATTTTGCTCATTTACGAACTTGTACATAAGGAGAACCTATATTTTCATAATGTGGAAACAGATTGTAAAAAAGTTTAACCGTTCTTGAGTTACAGCGCTATCTCACTGACTAACTAACTGACTAACTAACTAACTAACTGACTAACTAACTAACTAACTGACTAACTAACTAACTAACTGACTAAATCACAGACAGACAGCCCAATCGCATACAGTAGTTGCACTACTGAATAATCTATTAATGAGTTCAGATGAAAAATTATAATTTACAAACTCTAGAAAATAAGCGACTTTCTTTGGAAGCCTGACGACTAAACTTATTAAAACATTTCCCAAAAACAACTAAATTGAAAAACAGTCACTGTCAGTTCAGTCAACAATTGTAATTAAAAAATCTGGACATGATTCATTTTTGACATTTTACTGAATAATAGATTACCCTTTTCCACAAATTATGCCCGAAATCTGCAAATTTTTAACAAGTACCAAAATGTTAATTTAGCAAGCTCAGATGCGAAAAGTTCAGCCGACATACTTGAAAGCATTTTTTATGTAGTACAAAGACTTTTATAACTTGAAATTGTACAGGACGGAGAAAATTATAAAAGTGGAATCACTTTCAACAAATCATAAACCAGTGTAGGCAATTGTAAAAGTAAGTAAATTCAAGACATAGTAAATGCAGTTTAAATAAACTAAACTACGAAGAGCTTTGAGAGTTGCCCTAAAGTCAGGAAACGTAGCACAAAGTCTGCAATTATGCAGAGAGAGAGTTAAGTATGTGGACGCATATAGCAGAATTGGTTAGTAAATATGTAGTGTAACTTTGAGATATTATGTAGTTTTATAGAATTCGGTTAGAAATGCAGCTTAGCAGAGAGACAAAAGCGTCAAAGAGAAATAATGTAATTTGCCTGGTATACTAAGCGGGTAGTTGGTATGAAATCGACAAGGCCAGAGCCAGTTAACCAAGTAAGCCAAGCCACTCTAAAAGTGAAGTAGAAGTAGGCGCATTACATTATTATAGTTTCCTCTACTCGCTTTAACCATTCAATTACTTCTTTCATCTGTGTGTTGGATTACATATTAGAGAAGCCAAAATGCTCACATTAGCTTCTAGACGAGTAGACTTGAGTTGGGGAGAAACGCAATCTGATCTACAACGTACAACGTAACACTCACTCGTTTGGAAACCACGATGCCATGCTTTCAGCTTTAGAGTATAGAATACAGTGGTGCATATGTACATAGCACATGTATGCTTATCTGTTAAGAGTCGACTATTCTATTGTATTAGTAGTCTGTTGCGTTTCTGTGTGTTTAGAAGCTATTACTCTAGTCATCCATTTCATTAGTGAGGGACTGAGCTTCATCTTACTTTCACTGACTCGACCAAGGCATTCTGTTGTGCTAATACAATATCTCTACTGTTATGTACTGACAAAGACAAGAGAGAGATTGCTGCTTTTCATAATATTAGTAGCATCTATGTACATGGAACACAAACGATATTTGCATGAGAAATAATGAGATTTGTTATGGCACTTGACTTGACGTTGCACGTTACAACTTCAGTTCTAACGAAATTTCCAAAGGAAAGCAAAGGGAAAGTTGCTAAAAATAAAACGAGCGTCTAATAGGATATTCGACTTATGTATGTAAATACGTAATATGGTTGCTTTGAGCAAATATAGTCTCTTCCGTATCCACTAACAATCTCTATATTACACAACTCACTTTTCTTCAGTAATAATAAAAGGAAAGAGAGTGGATTTGTTTAATGTACGTATTTACGTGCTGTGTATGCGCGCTTATTATATTATCATATGCCAACAACATTGTTCACAATGGTAAATAACGTTGTAAAACTTAAAAGGCTAAGCTTTCAAAGATCTAGGTATTTTACGGTTTGTATATGTTTGGCTTCATGACTTTCTCCAACATACATGATGATATCATTACTCTTAATATATTTAATGCTTTTATGTTGCCGACCCTGTTACCATATGCATTTAGTATTGTACGAACAAGAGATACTTTTCCTTTCCATTCCCATTGTGCTTGTAACATTAGATACAATAGTTAGATAACAGGGAAAACATAAAAGTTTTCTCTCCATCTATACGCAAGGCAATTATATCCATTAACGATGTGCCTCCTATAGAAACTCACGTACCTAAGTTTCTTTACATTATATTAGCTAACAAGGTACTGTACTACAAACGTGAAACAAAACTTTCCGTGTAGATTTACAATGTACAAGGCATTAGTACTTCGGTTCTAGTTTTTATGTGCTTTCTATACTTTCTCCGATGAGACTAATAAATTACAGTTAATTCATTGTTAAGTAATTCTTTACGGTTAGCCACAGGTATTTTATGTAATGACTCTGATAAAGACGTAATTTGGGGTCCGAGTCAGAACCACATAAATCTAGCATGTTGCAAGATTAATATGACTTGGCAATACCTACCACAAAATAATGATTGAAAATGTCCAAAGCGGCATTTCAGATTAGTGCCTAATGAAAATTGACAGCAGTAATTAGTTAACCATTTAGTGCGCTCAGAGAAAATCTTATGGATTATAATACCTACTTATCTAATAGTACGGAGCTATCTATCTGTAGTTTGATAATGTACATTGTAAAACACCTAAATTAATATATGGATAAACCACATCAAAGAATTAGGGGTTCAATGCCTTACTTATTACATCGTCTTTTGTGTTACAACAAACATTCGTAGTTCATCATGTTAGTCAACACACCATAGCACCTAAGCAATGAATTTCCTTTACAGATATAAATTGTCATTTCAAAAAGGAATGAGGAACTGTGACAAGTTGTAATGGGACATAATAGGATGATATCATATTCACAAACTAGATATTATACATACAAACTAGGTATGTTAGTAATAGTATTATCTATTGATATTAGCAGCCAGTCCTCCTATAATTCCTTGTAAATTTAGACTCGGTAGTAATAATGCTGTGTAATATGAAAGTGAAATGATCGATTGCCTCATTTATCCTTTGCAAGCATAGAGTTCAGTGTAGTTCATATTGAGTAGACTGTAGATATTCGTCGCTTGGTTCTGGTTTGGTGTGGCCTTGTCTTGCCTTTCCTTCACTTGTCCATGTCAACAGAAAACAGTTTGAACGTAGCTGAGCCAAGTTCTTTCGGCAGATTTGACTTTGACTGTTTTTGATTGTGACGATTTTGGAGGAGAAAGGAGTTAAAGAAAAGAAAGAAAATGAGGATAACGCTCTCCACATTGAATGCGACTGCACAAAATGGAGTTATAGTGTGTTCAACTAAAAAAATGAAAAGAACGCGAAGAAAGCAAAAGGGAGACAGTGTATTCAGTCTACTCCCAGTTTGTAAAAAGCCTAGCAAACTAAACTACTATGTACAAGTAGACAAACTGACTGACTAAGTGTAATTGAGGAAAGAATGGCGAGGCGAAGAGAAGAGTTCCAGGCGTACAAGCTACAGGAAAATGTTCAGATCAATCCGAACCAAACCAGATTTCCTATTGCTAGGCCCAACCAAAAAGGAGTGGAAAGGAGAACAACCACGGTAGTGTCATTAGGAGTGCTGAAAGTATTTTTTGAATGGAATGGAAGAAAATGGAGATTTTTATGTATGTCTGGTTTGGTGTGTCTGCCTCGTGAAAGCTAAAAAAGAGAGGAATAGAGAACTTGAACAGAGTTTAAGTTAAGTTGGGTTAACTTAAGTATATGATGTGATACTCAGTCGTGTGTATGTGTGTGCGGCTGTAAATGTAGCCTCTTGCTTCCTTTTAGTCGCAATTCTCTTTTTTACTTTTCACTAAAAAAGTTTCGATTCCAAAAATGTGAGCCACGTACACGGCATGTGCATAGGTATATAAATACACACTATTGTATGTTCTACACAGTATACTGAAATACAGAACATGAACAAGTGCAACATGCAGTATTAGTATGTATAAGCATGTACATATTACTATAGGCACCTGCAAACTTTAACTCTGCCACCTCCATGTATAGAATTCTCTCTAGAACAGTAGTGAACGAGTAGAATGGAATGATCTGGTTTAGTTTTTTCCAAGTTTGGCTTAATGGTAGGTACACGGATTACAGTATGCGTTTATAATACAAATAAAGATGTACAAGTACAGTATAGACCAGAAGTAGCTTTGCATGGACCTTTCTCCTTCACCATCTGGGATATTCACATACAAATATATTAATTAATTATTAAATAAATTACTAATCTATTTTCTTCAGGATATTATTGTACAGAATAACAAAGCCTGAAAGCCTTGATAGGGAGTGAATTTTTGGCACTTCAATAAATATATACATAAATAGTAAATATTGTGAATTGTAAGTTTTGTTTCTATCGATTACTAAAAATTAATAATCTTACTTTAAAAATTAATAGTAGTTGAAATAAAGTTTGCTTCAGTAAATGAAAGAATATTGTTGAGAGAAAACAGTATATTAAATAATTTTGTTCCCTACTGTATAAGGGGTACATGACAGTAAGTTTTGTTTCAGTTTGGTCAATTCTCAATACAGTACACAGGATTGAGTTCTGTTTGGATTTGTGTAGCAGATACGTGCGGATAGTGCTATGCACTAAAGAGAAGTGGAGAGAGCAGCGGGAAAGCAGAGTCATCGAGCTGTGAACAACTTTGCTATTATATTATAGAAAAGATAGAAAAGAAAGCAAGACAAGTGCTAGTGGCAAGAGAAGTGGGTAATAATTTCAGTTGGTGTGCGAGAGTTGAGCTAGCTAAAGTCAGAGCTATAGAATGGAGACGTCCAGTTAGTCCAGCCAGCCTAGTAGAGCTAAACATCTTTTCCATTGCTATAACTTTATAAGTAAAAAATATAATATAGAAGAAGTGATGTTGAACTGGAGTGAAGTTGTTTCCCTTTGTAAGCTGACTAACTACGAAAGCTTGGGTACTTAAGTTAGAATACTGTATATAGGTTACCTACTACGTACATAAGTGGAGCAAGAGGAGACTAGCATTCCACATACGGGATTCGTTGAGGTAATCATCTGATGGGAAATGGTCAAGTCAAGAAAACTCGGGTTGCTCGGCCCATGCCATCCACTATCCACTCAATCTCACTATCCACTTTTCTCGCTCTCTGTCTTGTCGTTTGGTTTCAGCAGGGAAAAGTCTGTTGTCTGGTTCGGCCTGGTCACAACGATGTTATGTGATGTGAAGGAACTGTATGTATACACCATTCACATCTCTATCTGGATGTGCTACACTTTTATATTATTATGTTGGCAACTTGTGTAATGGCCAACATTGGGACTAACGTAAGGAAACAGGACGCGCCTACAAAAACTTACTGCCACAACTAAACCCAAGCTCTATCCTTATCAAACCTCCTTAAACTCAATGGTATGTATCTCCAGCATTATACTAATACATATATTTTGAAATATAGTATATGTATGTTTGCTAGTGGTGTGTTAACCAAGACAAGAAAGAAATATATCTACTGAAATTCCCAACCGAAATGCTTCTTACTGTATATGTTGCTTCTAGATACCCATTTACTAAACCGTCTCCTTTTCTCAGTTACTTTCTCTTCATTCACATTGTATAATTCTGTACTGAACTGGAACTTGTATCATCTCTGGATATTATCAGTAAGTTATATGCATGTAGGCACGTTCCACCATCAGTAGAGACCTTACTGTTAGCACAAATCTTAACAGTTGTTGTCTTCCTTTTGTCTGTGTCCTACTAAAATTTGATTTGTCCGCTTGTGGTTATATGCTTCCTTAATTGCAAAAACTCTATTAATTCCATAATAGTTTGGATAAGCCTTCTGTAGTTTACAAGCATGAAAAAATTTATGACAAGTCTAATACCTATTTTTTATTTACACAATGTATCAGAAAATAGCACAGTTGCTGTTTGGCTTCAGCGGTTAGAGGTACTGTGAATTTAGGATGCGTCACCACACAATGTACAATTGCAAGTGTGAAATCATTGTGCATGGCTTGGATTGTTATGTCATGCAATCCATATCAACCTATATGGATATACAATGTAAGGATGTGTACTATATTTTTACGCCAATCTTGCGTATATAAGCAATAGGAAAACAACAAACAACGAACAAAACATTGCAGTGCTATTTAAACCCTATTCCCTTATCCCCAACTGTATTATTGCAAATGCACATGTGTACATTAAAGGAAGTAGAAGGACAAACCTAAACTCAAAATCTGGGTTGACATAGTGCGGGATTGTATTACGCAAAGTTGAACCGAACTGAATCGCAAACTATTTCGAATATGTGTGAACAAAAGGGTATCACAGAGCAAATATTTTGTTTGTATGTAAATATTTCGTGACTATTCTATTAGTTTACAATTAAAACACCACCAGTTTACTACTGTAATGCATAACTTTATGGTTTCCTGCACTACATACTATAGTTCACACATCAGCATCAACATCTCCACACAACACTATAACAGTTATATTGTGGACAGTGTCACATACACACTTCTATTTTGAGTATGGCTACTCTTCTAAATTTGTCTAGGGTGTGTTTGCTGACAGTGCATGATTTCAGCAGCAAATGTGCTACTAGTATGTACGAGAGTGAAATTCCGGGCAATATGAAGCTGTAAGTGTAAGCAGTTATCCTTAAATGCAAAATGCAATGTAACGTAACGCTATGTAATGTAGCACAACGGAGATAAAATGGATTTTACAGGGTGTATAATGAACCTAAGTCTTCTCTATGCAGCACTTACTATTAAAATCCCCGAGTTTATTCACATTAAAGGAGTAGAACATAACATAATATAAACACTAACAGTACGGTAACGTTTGTATGTGTATGATAACGTGTATTTATACAGTAGTCACGTCATGGACGTAGTAGTGATACGTACTGTTCGGTGTACCCTGCAATAATTCCGGAAGTTGATAATGTTTGGAATGAGTTTGAGCTGAATGAAGACTCACGCCTCAATTACTCTGGCTCAGTCAAGTCAGTCTCCGTCCGCCTGGATTTCGTTTGAGCTGGTTTGATGTCATACTTAGTACACACAGTTGAATTAGACTCTTTCGGAGTGTTTGTATTTTCTATCAGAACAAGCTGAGTCCACTATAGTGTCAGCTCTCTTGAACTTTCGCTATATATTATTATCCTCCTCACTGCATACATTTTAGATGTATCTACGTAATATGTACCTGAAACTTACATAATATCAGAGTTTCGTGTTCATAAGTATATGCTTTGGTATATTGGGTGTGCAATTGCATTACACGTAAGTTTGTATTTCTGTGAACCTCCGAACAAACTTTATTAGAATAGCACTCGCTACATATAAGTACATACTTATAAGCATGTAGACAAACATGTCTATCAGTGCAGTGTGTCGAGACCTGTCCCTGGCGAGGATACCCCAACTGTCTGTCCGTCGGTCGGACTCTATCTGTCCGCCTCCAAGATTCCGTCTATAGAATTGAGCAAACACTAGGGCTGGTAGACTTAAGTAAAGGTAAAAGTTAGTTAGATATAACATGGCTATCTGTATCCTTCTATTAGTAATACATGAACGAAAGTAAAGTTTAGCTTACACACCCAGATAGGTTACTGCAGTCTAAATGCATTCGTATGCTACAGTAAACATACAAGACCACTACATAATAGTATATTTACCATGAGATACATAGATTCTGAAGTGAACCGGATATAGATGTAGATACATGGCAATATCTGTGTGCAGCCCACCACAGTGAAAGTCATAGTGGTAGCTGTGGAAGCTCTTTAGGGAATCCGTATGTAATGGACTAGGGCAGAGAAACCTTTGATCTGCTAATGTGCAGCCCTTTATTACCCCACAAGATCCGAGCAAAGTCCAGAGTGAATACGTTTATTATCTTGTCTTGTCTAGCGTACAAACATATTACACACAAACAGAATGAAGCGGAATACCGTGCTGTAGTGTGGTGTAGATAGCTTTTAGAATGAAACAGCGCTAACAACCTTCCTTTTACCACTTATACTGGCTTTGCACATCGTGTATGTATGTGCTTATTAACTCTTGCTATGGGATACATACGTATTATGAGGCTAAAAGGAAAAACTAAAGGAAAAGAAAGTGTGTGATACGAGTATAATAAGTATAGATAGATTGCAACTTCTTTCTTTGCTTCGTTTGGCTTAGCTTAGGTCTTAGTTTCTCTTTGGCCGTTGAGATTGATGCGTGAGAATTAATCTGAGGTAGTTAGACCGACAGAAAAATACAAAAGGGCAGCAGTCTAAGCAAGCCGACCACAGTTCCTTCCTTCCTTCCTTACCATTCACATCACAACTCTCTTAGTGCGTAATTCAATGTAATCTTACTCATTTTCGAATCCAGCTGAGCTCACATTGCTTTTACTACACTTTACAAACGTCTTCTTTCATTAAGGCAAATTTTTTATTAACAAAACTTCTATTGCTTATAATCTTGACGCGAGTTTCCCAGTTTCTTGGCTCAGATAACAACCTTTTTTATATTTTTTTCCTGTTTTCCGTATCCGCATTTTTGCAAGAATCAAAGCAGCACAGTGTGGAACCATTGATATATTTTTTACTATGCAATAATATTATAACCAAACACGAACCAAAAGGTAAAGTGTAGCTTCATTACAATATGTAAGTCTGCAGCTAGTGTTAAATACCTATCTAGACCTTAATGTTATTCACCTAGACGTGGTGTGGATAACTTTCTCGCATTATCTGGAATTCACTAATACGCTTTTGCACTATAATACTACAGATGTTAGAGTGTTAGCGCGTGCAAAAGCGTATAGCATACCGTTTGCTGAACCGATATACTTCTCCTAAGAATTCTTTTCATCAATTTGCAGTCCTTATACTTCCTACTTCTATCCTTCGACCTTCGTTGTAAATAAGGAAATCTGTGTTTAGCCTATGTACATAGGTACACCGTTAGGTTGATATGCAAACTATATTGTATTGTAGGATGTGAAATCCCCATTAACTTGCTATATTTATTAGTATCCTTAAACTAGTAAAATTCCAGAAGATTTGATGGTACAAATATGTGCAGATCCTGCCATATACGGAAGAAGGAAGCGGAATCACGAATAGTAATAGACAGACGATACCATGCCACGAGTTTCTTAAATGTTTGTTCTCATTCATTCCTTTTATATGTATCTAAATCTCTGGTAATGATCTAATATACATACATAGGTAGTAGTAGATGAAATCAAGGGAAAGTACACATATTAAAAGCGGAGAGATATGGTCTACAGCGGGGTTTGGCATGAGATCCTTACTAGTGTGATTTGAACTGATTGTGAGCAGCAGAGACCAGTAGAGCAGAGGAGCTAAGAAGGAGACTAGACAGAAGAGAAAGCCAAACCAGACTTCAATAAAATGCATCTGCTTCTCTTACTATGTTTCAAATGGTTAGAGCCGCAATTAAATAGCGATTATACCCGTATTACTCTTTGCTATCTATCTATTTCCGAACATATTATGGAAGTTCTCGTATTTGCGTCTCAATGAGAAAAGTGAAATTACGTAAGCAAATTGCTATATAGGCATTAGATACCTACATAGCAAATTTTATTATAGGGCAGTTTACGCACACATATAGCTATCTATAAACTATAAAGTAGCTTAGCCAGAACATTGCGTCTTGCGTCTTCAAGAATCCTTTCTCAAGAGCCTAATTGATTTCTTTGTTTCAGCAACTCCTGGTTTGGTTTGGTTTTTCTTAGATGATGGTAATGTAAAATGTAGCGTTCCTTACATTGTGTCTTATATGATACTTTCGTTTACATATATACACATTGGATTAGAATGTTGCCACCTATAAAACCATTACCCACATATTGCCGATATCATACCTTACAAGATAACGCTATAAAATGAGGACGGAAACCATTAAACAACTAGTAAGAGAAACCGTATTCATATAAGGTACAACCTTATCGTACGACATTAGTATATGATAGATCTATATTATACAAGCACCATAGTCATACAAAAGCAGTAAAAAACATCAGTATGCGAACAAAAAGTACGTTAACATTGTCTAACGTTTTCACATGCTATGCTCCACCGTAAATGGTAAATGCAGCATGTACAATTCTGTTATATATGTAACTATCTCTTAAAGTACCATTATTACTTAAAACACTGCTTGGTAAGTTATATTAGATACACATGGAGGCTAATCGTAAGAAAATACTAAAATACATTTGTGTATTTTCCGGTAAGACCCGATATAAACAAAAGAAGGAGAGTAGGCCAATTCTAAGCCAATCCAATCCACCATATTAGATGCTATTGGATAAGACAAGACAGAAATGAACAGAGCAACTAGACAAGTCAGACAGACTCTCAGTCAGTTAAAGAAGGAGAGACCATTTGAATCCAATTCAATTCACTCTTTGGCCATATACTTGGAACGCTAACCTTGGCTATACATTTGTTAAATATATGTAGTAGTATCTGTCTCTTTTACAGTATCCTTTCCCTATCCACCCGTAACTCTTTCTCAGCCCCTACTTACTACATTGGTTGCTTTACTTTACTTTCCCTGTACTTATGTAATGTGATGGCAAATGCATTTCTTTCCCTGCTCTCAGAATATTATGGGCGTCATAAAATTTCTACCGACATGAGACAGAATAGAAGAAGACTCCTTCCTTGAGTCACATCACAGGAGTGCAGTGCATAGTAGGTTTCCTTCTGTAAAAGTCGCAGTCCCCCAGCCTAACTCAACTAACTACACTAACATTGAAATTGAAAGGAACCTCATACTAAAGTAGCAGTGAAACTGAATGTATGTAATGGAGGTAGGCCAGGCCAGAATAAGTGAAGCACACGAAGACATTATCGTTACTATCCATAATGCATATTGGTAGTGACTATAATGTTATCGCAGTCGTAGCAATAGTTCACTTGACATATTGCCCGATTCGATAGCGAAATGAAAGTATGAATAGAGCAGACAAAGGGAAAAGATCTATAGGACACTAACTGAAATCTACATAGGAATATTTTATGCTCCTCTTACATGAATATGGATACATACATAAACTAAACTATCTAATAATGATACTAACAAATAGATACATAAGTAACAGTGGGATATACGATATGAGATATAAAACATCGCCATGTTACACAGAATATATTAGGGGAGACGAGAGAGAGTGTGTAAACTGTGCACCCCGCTTTGTCACATTATTTTCCATTCTGACTCCTCATTAAAAATCATTAGTGCCTCTGAACGGACATGACACACTCGCTGTTGGAAATCCGTAGCTCACCGATGGGCTTTATTTTATGGACATAGTAAATGTATGTATGTACCTTGTAGATACCAATTCCAATTTTACTTGTCTTCTCCCTATAAGCATTACTTCTCCGTGTACTATACCTATCTGCAAAACGCAGCAGGCGAATTACAGTTCCAGTCAGTTTCCCTGGTCAATGTAATTTCACTACTACTAATGTACACATCGTAGATGGTTAGATGGATGATAATAGGTACGGACAAACATGTTTATCTGTTGGGGGTATGACACAGGGAATTATGTACACAGTTCTCAACTCATTTCATTCATTTAACATTTTCCTAATTGCAAAACAAACAGGGGATAAAATTGTTACTGCTTCTTGTTGCTCCGTATTGTTGAGGGTTGCTTGCGATTTCAAACTGCTACCATTCACATTATTACAACTTATGTACTATTTTATGTCATAGGAATACAATTTCGTAAACTAAACATGCACCTAATGTTAAACGGGAATAATAACCTGGGAATTCATGTACAAAATGTTATTAAAAAGGGGAGGTTCACATTTCACATATCCATTCTGATTAGGTATTGCTACCAGATTTCCTTAACAAAAGTAGTGATGGCGCTTCAATTGTTTTTTCAATCTATGTTAGGTCAAGTTTCATCTAAGTTATTAGTTAGTTAGTAATTGTCGTATAAATAAAATATTACGCCTGAATGATTCGGCAAAGAAAATACCACATAAAATTTTATTTGTTGCTTTGTAGGAACTATTCCTTGCTTACTTGGGATGTATGAGTAATCCCATGAAAACTTGCAATTTCTCAAATCGTGAAGACAGGTGTTTTCAAGGGTAAGTATCCATTAAAAAAGTTTGACTACCTTTCGTGATATTGGAAAAGCATGGTATTCTGCTTCAACCACTTCGTAAATATAAATTGAATTTACAATCATTTTCTAACACTGCACTGCTGAGTTGAGTCTACACCTAATCCACGCTAGCAATTTAATTTTTACGGTGCATTTAGGCAATAAACAAAGCTACATAAAGGTAAGCTAAGCTAATTAGGTTGGTTTCATTCATTTGTAAGCTGTACTGTGCACCCTGTTCAATATACTAAGGACCAACTGCCTTTTGTACTCCACCATATTTGTAGATACATATCCTAATTTTGAAGCTTATGCAATGATTTTATGGATTTACCAAAAAGGATATCGTTTTATGTAAAATGAAGGGTAATTAAAGCTGGATGTATAGAAGGAAAACGAGTATTGAGTTTTTTGCCACTCTAAATATAACTTCCAATTAGGATTTTATACCCTTCTGCCTTCTACTCACTTTACTATGCGATATGTAACATTTACCTATAGAATTGCATTGCAATTAATTACTCTTTCCCTGTTTAGAAATCAATAGATAATACATATATTATTATACTGAGTTTAAGTATTATTTAGGTTGAACCATTTTAACTGAAACATTTATGCTAAACTAAACCTATTAACCGAATAATAGATTTCCCATGTCATTCGTATCTTTATTCTTCAAGCTAATCAAATTGTCTGAATTAATTATAAAGACCCAAAATGTACAATATCGTTTCATGCATGTCATGGCAAACGATGCCAGCAAAATCACCCATGCAAGTCGATATTAACTTAACTTTATGTTTCCTAATTCTGAACAACAGCCTATAATTTACTTAGGTATGCTAACTGTAATTTATTAAGTGTTTCTCTATTAAACTGTGCAGTAGCTATGGATTGTACCTACACGGGGGTATTTATGTTTTACACAGAAAGTAAAGCCTTGATATTATTTGTTCCACATTATTTGTGTTGACAGCTGTGATATATATTTATTTTTTGACATTTAATTATTGGTAGCTATTTGGTTTGTTTGATCATGTTTGATCTAACAATTTTATTTACGAATGTATGTGAAAACGTTGTGTTTGATATTTTATTTAAACAATCTGAATGAACTCCGTGGAGCGAAATACTATTCTCATTCTCATTATTACGTAGACACGATATAATAACGACAAATGTATATCTACTGAAATACTACAAAGATTTCTATAATTGAAATAGTAAACAGTTACGACTTTAGTTTGAGTGAGCATGCCAAATGACAGAAATAAAATAAATACTCGCAAGTCCGTGACCAAAGCGTATAAAGAACCCGTCCAGCGTAGCAGAACATTACTAAAAGTCAGTTCACTAGAACATGTTAACAGTAGGGGTTATCATTTATATGAAGGATAATAATGACACCATAGCATTGGGAAAATATTTGCAACACACAATACAATATCCAAGAGACCACGAATTGAGTTTCAATTGTGCAAACACTTATTACGTTCAGCATAGAGACCCACTTTCTGGAAAAGCATAGTTTTACACTAGTTACAAATAGGTAGAAAACGAAAAACCCTTTCAATTTCATGAGAACATGCTCCATCATTGACAACCTGCCGTTGTTTATAAGGTGGGCATAAATTATTGAAAATCTCCATTTTCATTGCATGAACTGTACATTGTTCATTACTGCTATATTTCCATTTTCCTAAAGCAGAAAACATATGTGGGCCAGGTAAGCAGTAGTTTCTTAATTAATAGGTTTAATACCGGTCTAAAAACTACATTATACCGGAATTGCCACACATAGGTAAGTATTTTGCAATCATTCACGGGTCGAAAGTCTGAGGAAGTTTATTTACGGGAATTTTACAGAGAATCGAGCATTTAGTGTCAAAGCTGGACAGAGCCACAGCCAGTCATTTGTGCTAAATAATAGGTTTCAGCTATCAATTAATGAATTTAATTACTTACAGTGAACGTCCTCCTCGATTTCGTTGACAAGGAAAGGTTCGTCTGCCACGGGAGCTACAAGTCCCGACTGTTGTGAAAGGGCGCCTCCTGTTTGTCCTCGTTGAGTTCCGCCCCCATCCGTGGAAGCAGCTGCAACCAAGAGAGCTGCTAATGACGGGATCATTCCACTAATCCCCGAGCACATGACGAGCACAAGAAACACCGTGGAAGTTGTTCTAGTCCGTCTTCGCCGCCTTCTTCGAATGCTATTGTTATTATCGATAGCCATAAGCCTTAGTGAATTCCACGGAGAAATACATAATATCTGTATGAAGAGCTAAGAGTTCCTGTGAGTAAGACGACGACGGCTGAGCCAGCAAAAAGCAACAGGCGGCTACTCATCACTGTCAGAAATTTCTATACAAGTCCCTGTCCGTATAAATATCTCTAATACCACCAGTAGATAAATGTAATGTATACTCTCCCCAACTACACACCTACATGTATAAGTAGCATGTACCTATTCCCCAAGAAAAGGAAAGATCTTAAGCAACCTAGCTTCGTTTGACTTCGCTTCACCCGTTTCTTTCGGTGATCTATTCCCTTTTCCTGTTTTCCTCGCAATTTTCCGTGCACTGTGAAAGCAGTTGATATTACACAGCCAGAAAATCGTTTTTCTTACCAGCTCTATCCATATAATATACGTATAAAGTCAGATTCTGGATATACAGCTGCGTTTTTTCTATTTCTATCGTATCCTTACTGTAGCCGTAGTACTGGAAAAACTTTTAATGTGCAGACAAGAGAAACCATACGGGCAAAAATACTGACCAAAAAATTCGGGTTGACCTTACCATTTCCTTCAACTGACTTGTATAAATTTTACTTCTATGTTTTTGACCCTGTTCTCGTCTGCTGGAGAACTTGGTTTGGTGTTTCTTACTTAATATGGAGCTATTGATGTATTTATTTATGTAGTAGGTATTGACTTTCCGTCGTCGTATATCAATATATCCTGTCCAATACAACATTCATTTAGTAAGAAAATTCACTTTCAAAAACTGCAATGCAGTATTGTAATCATTGTCTATTATTTACTTACTACAAAATGTACACTAATAGTAGCAATACGCTACATCAGTTACTTCAGTAAGAAGCGCCAAATTTTTAAAAGATTCTTCTTTTCTAGAAAACAATAAAAACTGATTTCTTTGTTCTTCGATGTTATCTTGCGAGAGAAGGGGAGCCGCTTGATCCAGAATTTGTTGTTACGGCGTCTAACAATTTGATTTTTCTACCACAAATACAGGAAGATAGTTAAGAAGAAATACCTTTGGAGAAAGTGACAAGTTTCTGTCGCAATAAGATTGAGATGTCTAAGTCCTATTATAAGTAAGGTTTGAATGATCTACTACGTCCTAATCTATTGATAGGTGTCTACATACCTTGCCTAGTTGTTCATTTCTGTAACGGACAATGTATGAGTCGATAGGATTGATACGCACAAACACTATGAATGTTTTTCCACAAATCCATCGGCTATGTATCAACGTCCGGAGCACTTTGTAGCTTTGACGTGCACTTTGCTCACTTGTGCTTCGTCTAAGATTTCTTGTCAGGTCGAGGTGAGTCGTAAAATATTGACGAGAGACGCGTCGACTTTTCTCTTGTCGGTTTCTATATTTTTCTGCCTTGGTTTAGCTTTAGCTGAACTTAACTGAACTTGGTTTGGTTGGGGAAAAGTTTGAGAGGAAGTTGATGTGATGTGATGTGATGGGTATTATGGGATATGCTTGCTCACGTTACGTTAGTTACATTACAGTTACTTACTTAGGAAAAGAGAGTGTAGACGTGTGTGCCTTGTTGGTAGTTTGGCAGGACTGACTATCTGAGGTGGGAGAATACGATGCGACGGTTTTCTTTAGAGAGATGCACGTGTGGCTCGAATGTCGAATTCTCTCTGAGTGATTCCAAGAAGAAGATTCCGCCGATGAGAAAAACTGAAAGTGGGCAAAGCACAGCTTTTTCCGAATTTTTCTCTTAGTTCGTTACGCTTTCTTTTGCTTTCTTTTCTTAAGTAGAAGGTAGGTAGGAATTCCAAGGTACCTTAGCTACTAGTTACTTAGTGTCTTTCTTGTTTACTTATGTATAGTTTGACTACACTTTTACAACTTATATTCACTACGCTACTTAAATATATCCGAAATAGTTTTAGTGTCAAAAGTGTACGCTACCTCACTACAGATAGCAAGAACTATGTAATGTGTAATGCAACATCGATGTGTTTTGTATGCTTGAATACTTGCACTTTGCACTATGGTGGATTGTAGAATTTAGAATCTTTTCTTTATAGGGCATGCGTTTATTTTAGGTCGTCGGTATATCTACTGGGATTTATATGAATGCCGTTTTTCTATAATACAAATATAGGCAGATACCTCCTTCGTATTTGTGCTCCGTTTTCTTTAGGATATGTATTTATATTTAATCTGTACTCCACAGACTCCACTATACAGTAGAAAGCGTTTCTTCTAGTTTTCGTATGCTAAGTATTATAAGTACCTACCACCGCAAAAATCTATTTTGTTCTGTCCTGGTTCTGTTCTAGTCAGATGAGATGACGATGCAGATCTAAACTACAGAGAAAATTTAAGTTAGTCTGTGCACATCGTCGAATCAGAGGATATTTAATCCAATTCTCTGTGGTATACTATGGATTGGTGTAGGATGACGGGAGTTTGGTTCAGTGCAGCAGAAGTAACAACTGTGAGTTTACAGGAATCACAATGTACAAATTTTAGTCACTTTTCATTCTTAGTAAAAGTGTGTTCAGGCAGCTCCAGTTCAGTAGACGCAGATGAATATAAGCCGAGAAGTGTAAAACTTCCCAGTCAACTTACAAACACTTCCGAAATACACAAAAAAGTTCCAATTGTCAACCAGGTGAAATATAGTGGATGACAGAATGTCAAATCAGACTTGTGTTCTAAATGTGTATTATACTATCTAGTAGACTAACACGCATTTCTTGATTCTTGACACAGCTGCCTTCTTTTCAATTCTGATGTGAATGAGGTAAGTGGTTCCACAAGGACAGAAGGGGAAATTGTGTTTGGATTTTTATAAACGTACCTATGTAAATATTAATATAACAATTTACTACTCACTTCATGTGGAAATCATTAAATCCTTTGCTGTAAATGGGAAAAGATACTGTATTCCTAAGTAGGAAGGAAACAGATTGTGCTATATTAGGTGGAATTCGTATGATTAATTATTAATTAGTAGTACGGATATTAAGAGTCTTATTCATGAAGTAATACTGTACTTGTGCGAATACGTAGTATATTAGCATCAATAAAATTATATGGAGTACTTATTATAGTATTCAACTTGCTTATGAAGTTTGCATCGTGTAAGTATGTACTTGACTGTTAAATACGTAATGCGAAAGAGTTTAAGCTTCATGTGATTTTTGAAAGTAAGATGAACAACGGATGTTTCTCTTTACGTCTTCCCCTCTTACGAATTCATTTGGCACCAATTTTTTATCAAGTTTTTATTAGGCACTGTGCATAATTCAGCTAATCGCTTATGACCGGGAGAAACTCATCTTACACCGGAAAAATGCTCTTGAAATGCTGAACTATGTAAACTGCAGGGGTCTTCTTTGATTGTCAGAAGCGACTTGACTTTTTCAAGAGAGAATTGTATTCATACTTACATCGGGTAATAATAATATGCAGTACATATATTTGTGTAGGTAGGCAGCGGCAAATAGAGAAGACAAGATAAATCCCCACTTGCCTTGGCTGGGTCGTATGTAGATAGTTATGTCACTAAGTCTGTATATTGTTATTTTAGTTGGAAAGACTTATCTCTTACGTGTACCTACTTCTGTGCTTCCTTTTGTTCAAGCCCAACTTTTATTACTGGAGAATACAAGTAAAGGAAGACAAGGCTTTTAAAAGATAGCCTCTCACTAGTACACTACATTAGAGATGCAGTCAGTGAAGAACTGTAGCGTGTAGTTGAAGATATGCGCTGGTAGTATATCTAATTGTCAGTAACTTCTCACAATCAGCTTCTACTGATATTCTATCTCGGAGTGAACGGAGGATACGAGGACCAGACCTTTAAACACTACACACCCACCACAGAGACAGAGAAACCAAGCAAGGCAAGAGAAAAGTTAAGTCTTAAATTCACCAGAACGTACGTAACTCTTTCAACTTTAGTTAACTAAACTAAACTTGTATTGGAGCAACTACGTAAAAGAACAACTTCGTGTCGCTTTGTCTTCCACTTCATCTTTTTATACGTATCGCGCTAAGAAGTTATGTTATGTAATAATGTCTCCCAGTCAACTCCCTTTCACGGTTTTGTATCTTAAGTAATTTTACAGGAAAACTTAGTACCTATACACTGTATTCTTCGTTGTTAATTCATTTCCTCCAGATATTCTCTCTTTTTTCTTTTTGTCAAGCTTCCAGCACTAGTGCAATAGGTTACTCACTCAGATCTTCACCTTTTTCTTCAATTTCAATTTCTGTTTCAACTGTATTTCTTTGAACTTGTATAACTCGTTAATTTTTCTGTTTATCATTAGCTTACTGTCACACTTCACTACTTATGTACATTTCCAACACACGTTTTAATACCTAGGTTATTGTTATTATAAATATTCAATGAAAGTAATTGCATTTCTCAAATGTAAATAAGTGTCACGCAATACCTGTATGTTTTTCATTGTTAAGCACAACTTTTTAAGGACAGTAAAAAGTAATTTTACGGAAATATCAGGAACCTACGGAATTCATGGAAAACTTTATTTTGTATTTACACCCAAAATTTCTAACGAACCTTCATCATTACCTTTGAATGTCCAAAGTTATGTAGCGCAGTCCAATTGCGTATGTACGATGAAGCTTTCATAGCAATATAATATAGTTATCTTAAGTTGAAATACAGTAGACAGACACTGTTTAGTGTACTTGTTTTGATATTTAAAATGGAATAAGTTCAGGTGACAATCTTCTTTTTGTTCCATTAATTTCATCTAACTCTAATGGAGACAACCACAACCACCTTGAAATGTATCTGAAAGAGAAGTGAAGACCTTCAGGAGAATTTCCAGCAGACTGCATGTAAAGTGAAGATACATGTAAGAAGTTTGGCGAAGCACGAGAAATAGTGGAACGTGTTAAAGGAATGTCGGAGCAAATTGCCCAATGCGTCTACCCGGCTGCCCGCTACCCGAACTACTGTCTTTCGCTTTCCCTCCGCTGCTCTCCTTACTTTCCCGTCAGTTCAGCACAACCAAATGCTCCTTTCCCCGCTCACTCTCAATACAAACCAACTGTGTATAGGAGGGCTAAGCTGGGAAAGCAAAGAAAACTCAAACCAAATACGCTACATTACTTACATAAGTTCCTTACTACATGCTTTATGCTACTGTGTACCGCGCTCTACTATTCATTCCTGATTTCGTTTACGTTTAGCTCCTTTCCTCTGCTTTCCAGTTATTTTCCCATATATGCTCCCAATTCTTACTCGGTTTGGTTCAGCAGTGTCATGCACTACAAGACTGATTGCATTTTGTATTGTGGATAGCTCCTACTACTTTCTATTGGGGAGACTGAACTATGTGATGCTTTCGCCTCACTTCCCTTCCTAATAAAGTGAGGCTTAAGCCTGCCCCAATATGATGTTACCTTCCTTACTTTCTCGATATACTCAGTAGTGTACATTATATTTTTCTAGGGTCTTTTGACTTACTTAACCCAATAGGTTATGTCACCCCTGCCCCCATAAGAGGCATTAGTGTATCGTAAATCTTGATGTGTTGTGTTAGAGTCTTGTCTCAAATTGGGAAGTTGGAATATTGTTTATTTGAACATGGAGTATGCAATTCACATTTATTTAGTTTTAATTAACTAAAACCAAAAAAGTGCTGTTAGGTCAAGAGAATCTTTAAATACACTAATAAATAAAATTAATCCTTTATTATTCAGACCGCTTCGTGAACTTTGCTCTCATGAACATGTAAACGAATTAATGTCTTAAATAAACACTTAAAGTATGTTAGCACAGTTTGCATTTCCAAATAAAATAGTAATATCGATCTTTTTCCGAAATCGATTAGGGAACGTTGTTTTGCAATCCATTACAGCAGTTGGATTAAATGTGGACAGCGTACCAACCTTTTTCTTGTAAATCATACTTACTCAATTTATGAATCCAGTTTCACACATAACGAAGCTGTTTGGTAAAAAATTACATTACTAATTTCAATATGTTGGCGTATTTAACAAAAGTGCCTAGGTATACAAGACTACAGATAGTTATTTTGCATTGCATATTTCAATTTTCGAATATACAGTGTTTTTCAATTAGCAGAATTAATAGTTTTTTGAATCATAATTTTAAAATCCATATGCTATGAGATTTCCCACACGTAGCGATGAAACGTTTTAAAAAAATAGAAAAATGTAAATGCGCACTTTTCTTTCAGCTATTTCATAACCACCATTTCATCACAACGTATCAGGAAATAACGAAATTCAAATAAATTTCAGCAGACATCTAGGTAGACAATAACATGAATGTTTAATTAGTCTGTTCGGCACATGAGTTCCTGCGAGTGCTACCATTTAATTTCACATGCATTTATCTGAAAACTGTGCTTATAAAGCTCACCTTTAAAAATATCGTTTGTTACTGAAATAGATTTGACGTTCGCGCATCCTTAATTTAATTACTAAAAGATACCTAACACACAGCAGACTTGGCTTTGTGCTGCAAAAATTAGATGGTTTGATCAAAGGCATGACTCTCATCTTCGTTTGATTTCTGCTCAAGTACTTATGCCATATCCATGTTTCTCTACTTTCATAACACTCGCTTCTCTGTCTATGATTGCTCTCATTTTCAGTCGAGGGATTCCTCTTGAAAAGAATAAGATATAAGGCTATGCTATATCGTTTTACAGAGCGATTCGGTGAAATAAGTTTCAGGGCTCTACCCACGCAATGCGTTATCAAAGCAAGCTGAATAAGTAGTGATGGCAAATTCATCTAAAGTTTCCATAGTGCAGTGAAGTACATACAGGCAATTATGTTCTGCTGTGATGGCTACATGCGAAATGCTTGAATCTTTCATAAGACAGATAACTAAGTAAATCATACAGATGTACGTGACTCTAAATAGGGTAAAGAGGAAATGTTTGCGTACACCCGTTGCTGTTTACATTGCATTAGTATTGAGCTACCTATGTGCATCATTTGTTAATTTATTTAAAGGTAAATAAAACATCATTAATGTAGATTCCAGTTTCAAAATATCTTATTCTGGCGAAATCCTATGCACAATCCCATACATACAACTAACAAATGGTATATATATGGATATCTTAGAAATATGGACGTTTTCTAAAACTTCAAACTCAAAATGAACATATCCCATTTGCATGCACTTTAAATCGTTGTTTTATTTTAATTGGATTAAGTATGAAGAACAGAAAGAAAGTTTATATAAAACTACATAGACACTCACAATCCCTATCATATTCTAAAAAGGAAAGTACTACGCAAGAATTCATATCCTAATGGATCTGTACCTCTATATGTAATATTTATGCGTGAGCCCTATGCACAAACAAATACCTGGTTTTGTAGGTTTTAACAAGCGTTCATCGGTGTGCAAGCATGCAGAAGGGTCCATTACTCACCCACAATCGCTCATGCATTAGCTGCAAGTATCATATTGTACTTAATGCAAGGCACACTTCATACATGATTTTCATACTTCTGCATCTCTAGAATAGTATGTTTCTGGATTTCAGTTCATGGTACCTTTGATCTGTGCTTACACACCGAAACCGAGTTATTTCTGTAATGACAAGGTAGCTCCCATTCGAACGGCTTTCTCTTTGAACTTTTCCGGTTCATATTTACTTAAATATTTTAAGCGTGCCGATGTATATTGTGACATTCTCTTTGCACACACATTATTATTTTCCACTATGTCAAATTACTCACTCACACATTTCAGTTGTGTTGTAGGGCAATAATTGGTATTTCCTGAAAGCCTTGCTGAAAATACTACTGTTGTGGTCTGTGGCTGTTAGCTAGTAGACTAACATCGTTGTAATTAAGAATGATTGGAAATACAATAAATAAATAATTACAATTCAGTTTAACTTGCTTTTAAAGGTATCTATTGAAAACAAGAGAATGCGTATCACGGAACATTTAACTAAGGAACATATTAGCTAACCCCAACTCAACTCAAACGAGGGCAATGGGTTTTCTAGTAAGAATTCCAACTGCGTACTTGTTTCTGTCTACATAAAGTGACATAACTGTGTATACTAAAACAAATAGTGTGCGTGTGGTTTGGTTTGGGTGATATTTTACTACTGCCAGGGATTTAACTTGATGTTGTTCCATATTCCATGTACATGACATCGGGACGTGGACGATGTTATAAGTAGTTAAGCAATACTCTGACAAAATGATGGAAGGAGAGATGTGGGTACGATAGGACAAGATAAATGTCCAAGATTAGAGAAATGTAGCTACATAATCTAAGGTAACGTAGTAAAGTCAAGTACAAATGTGTGGTGTGAAGGTAAACGTAGTAGTGATAAGAATGCGAAACTTTCCTACTTTAAATGCAACACAGGTAATTGGTTTAGCAGGTTACGAGGGAGGTAAGGAAAGTAAGGGTGAATTCATAAGCTTAGTTTTTGCCTTCTGATACGTTTACCATTTACCATCCGCCTTCCCGGCTCTCTTTTCAGTCTTCTATTTTCCTTCGGCTTAACATTAGTGATGCAATGTAAAACTTATCCTATCTACATTATGCAATATGTATGTACTCTCGTTTCTCTATTTTGCAAGGCACACATAAGTATTTAACTTGCTAGTAAAATATCGTAGCGTCATTCATAAAGACCTTGTGTATTTATACAGAAGTAATTCAGCGTAGGTGACTAAGCCCATATTTACTATGATAAAGTATGTGAAAGCACCTATTACGGATGGATACAGATAAATTCGATTGCTTTCGTTAGTTTTCTGGTGAAAGTCTGCTGTCTTTCTATGATACGAGGTTTCTCCAGTGAAAGTAAAATAAACGCGAAATACCTCTGCTTTCACCAGCTCTATCTAGGTTGCAAAAGGTACCTTATATACAAAAGTACCGTAAATTCACAGCGCACGTATGCATTATTTAAATAGTTATATATTTGTCTGCAAGTGATATATAGGTGACAATAGCAATAGCATTCGCATTCTATTCTCATTTTCATTGACGTAAGTAAAAGCGTGAAATGGTATAACTTGTCTTTATGCTACATTTAAGTATGAATGTATAGAATTAAGATTTGCTCTGTATTGGTGGGCGCACTTCGCCTTACGCTTACGCTTTCGTTGCTTTGCATTGATTGCGTTCTTTTGTCTCGCTCGTTGCTACAATGTATTTCGATTTCCTTCAGTAATAATGTACATTGGTACGTCTATGCAAAATTTCTTTTGCCAGCGGGGATTAAGAGTAGGGAGAAAGTAAGAAGCGACGGAATTACTAGAGCGTAATATCGTAATATCATGAAGAAGAACAATTTTTCACTCGACGAGACAATAAAAAAGACAAATTTATTGAGCTCTTTATGGGTTTATGAAAGTGGCGGAGGTCGAGCCATTGTGCCACAGACGGTCGCTCTCCTTCCCAGCACCAGGGTTGATCGCCGTTAATAAGACTCCCAGATAATGAGTTGGGCTTCCACATTACATACTTTACGTTTACACTTTACTTTACTTTCGAGACGCACACAGACACAATCCCAGCCAAACAGGACAGGCAATGAGAGACTGCTCTTCCTCTCCTCTGAGTTTCCACTTAAAAGAGTCAAGTCTTAAGGACTAGCACCTCTCTGCTCCTCTTTATGTATTTCCACCAGGGAATTGCAACAAACTTCAGATAAATCGCTTATCTCTTTTCACAATTTTGCAATGAATGGCCATTAAACATTACAGCAAATAGCTATGCAGTAGTGTGGTCCTCTATCTTGTCTTCGTTTCTCTTTTTCAAAGAGAAGAGGAAATACCGGGATAAATATAAAGGTACGTGAATACTATTCATGTCTTTAGTGTTTTAATAAGAATCCTATACAGTCACACTCTGCTTAAGTAAAAGTCACTAAACTAAGTATTATCTCACCTAAAACGCGTTATTGTGGCATTTACCTTTATATATAGTCTGACCTGAACCTTTCACCACCCTTTCTGAATCTTTGCAAATTAGCGCATAACTGATTAGAATGCAGAAACCTATTTATTTTTAACAACTAAAATAATTATGCTGGAAAAGGTATCTTAAATTGTAATGTTTGTGGTAGCAGGGTAATACATACTACCAATATATTCACTTTTGTAAGCACAGAAAAAAATTAATTACGGTAATATACTGAATGCGCTGAAGTTTAAACTATGTGCACAGTGAGCGTATAAAATAGTTTTGTTTTTGTAGGGTTTGTAAGCTATGGTGGCTACATAGGTATGTAAACTGTCGGACTCTGCAGAGTCCAGTAATAAGTGGCCAAAATAAGTTGCACTCGTGTCTTTTGAATGGAATCTCGAACATTATATTGATTTTCCGTTGTAAGACGTGGAATGGCGTTGGTTTGGTGTTAGTTAGTAGACTACCAGGACTTTGCTATTCTTTGACAATGCTCTCTTTACTTGTTCTGAAGATAGTATCTTAGATTTGCGTCTTCAGCGTCCCTATTACAAATGCAGCTGTAGCTAAATACTAAATACAATTTTCGCCGGAGCCTGCACGTAGAGCGTAGCCGTAGCAAATGTGTATCCTAAGATTTGCTTCCTGATTCTATCTCTGCCATTGTACCTACCGCTAGCTAAAATAGGTTAAGTGCGGCAGCCAATAAAATACAGTATACTACTTTGTTTGCATGTAAAGTTAGAATGTGTAATGTGTAGCCCATGGCTATGTCCGTTTCCTCGTAAATAAACATTTTAGACTTGACTAGACCACTAGAACAACACAGTTGCCTTACGTACACGATGTATTTGTGAGTGAAGTAATTGCATAGTTTCTTTCGCTTTCTGTGCTACTATCTGTTCGGCTCAGAGGAGGAGTGTTTGAATTTTGCATGGAGAATTATTTCACTTTGGTACTTCGAAGACGTATTGTTTGTTAGTCTTCTAAGTAAGTTTATGTTTCGCTCTCGGATCTAATATCCTTGGAGAGGGTAGAGATAGAGATGGCAATGAATGAAAATAAAGCAACCATGTAGACTCATTGTCATGAATTGTGTTCTTGTTCTTCCTCGAAATTTCATATAATACCATTGTCATAATTTGCAAAGCAAAGTAAAGAGCATTGGATGGAGTTCTGAGCCGAGTTCACAGAAGTTTAGATTTCGTTTCCAGATTTACATTTACAGGCATTTGCTTTTTATCATTCAGCACAAAAGAATGTAAACCGCAAATGCCATTCTTAATATCCAGGAATATATACGTACTAAGAAACCTATGAAATGTTAAATAAACCCTTTGTTGTGGTAGTTCGTTAGTTAGTGTATCATTCTTGCATTCTTACTCGTTTCACCAACTACACATGCGATATTGATGTATTTTTCTAAATGCATGTGCTCCGCTGTTTCCCTTTTGTAGTAATGCAAACTTGGATGTCTTCATTTGTAGTTGCTTTGATGTTTCCAGAATGTATAACTATTTGCTTTATGCTTGCATTCTTCATCCATAAATATTTGCCATTAATTTCTCACAGTTATTTTAATTTTCTTGTAGTTTCTACTAGAAACTTTCAAAGTGCATACTAATACCAATTACATTTGCTTCAGCACTTTACAATTAGATGATAATTGTCCTATTTACGTGACCTTAATCTCTATTTATACTTACCTAAGTACTCTTCACTACAATAATGTATGGGACCTATCCAAAATTATAAATACATTGTCAAATGCTCCCAAGTTCGTAGAATGCCTTAACAAAGCAATTTTAGTTTTGAATATGGAAGCTAATGTCTGTGCCTATATCAAATGAGTGAAATGTATTTATTTATTTCATGGTGCTACAGTAGTCTTCCTAACAAGTATATCACATACCAAACCACAAACTTCTACGTAGCTGTAGGTGCAACGTTTATGCGTACTTATACTTACACATATCCATTATTGGAGAATAAATTGTGGACTATATATTTAGGTTTCCTTGTTAGGTGACGCAAACAAAGAGAAGTCTGCGGTGATGGCACTCGAAGGTTGGTTAAAATTCAATGCAAAGTTGTATACGAAAACCTTTCCGCATGAAGTGCTATAAGGCATAAAGGATTTCGGAAATAATAGAATAGTAAGAGGTAGCACGGTGCTGGAGCAAATATAACAATATTGTAGAGAAATTTCGTTTTCCGTTGGTATCCATAGACTGTCTCATCTGTGCAGAATGGTATTTCCCTTGGTTGCCTCTTTTCTATTCTGCCTTAGTCTCCTATCTGAAACTTACCAATGACATTCGAGTTGAGCGACGAAGACATAGAGCTTCCTTTCTTCTTTCCCTCTCTTCTAGTAAGTGATAGTCTACCTACTTAACATAGCAGATATATTATTTCCATGGACTTGCTGAACTGCAATAGCGTAGATAGGGAGAGAATTTTGTACAAAACTGTACTACTGTCTAAAAGTGCCCTTATTGTGCAACTTAGGTTATTATCATGTGTCAAGGTACAACTGAAACGCTGAAAGCATTACGCTTACTTTGCTTACCTATACACACTAACCTAATGCTTAAGTAAACTTATCATTTTGCTCTTGTAACTTATCTGGATAGTCTCTTTTTATTCTCTTCGCGGGTCTCTAATTTTGCAAACCTATAGTACATAGAAGGATATAAATACAAGTCGACAAGAAATTTGTGAAGGTAGGGATACTTGTTATTTATTTAGCACTTTTTAGAGTCTAGCCCTGTCAAATGCCATTTTGACATCAATTAATGTTAAATGATAGCATGTGTACATTCGGAGCAAAGATTGGGAGTGCTTTCTTTGAGGGTTCTCTGGTTGTGTGCGCATTGTATACAGCTATTTCTATATTTCAAACTGTGCAAGTTAAAGGTAATAATATAAGCATGTGCCATGTACTGATTTTGAGTGTTGTTTGCATGCTATAAGTAGGATTTGATAAAATATTACTGTTCTCAACATCAAACTGAAGCGTAAGTACAAAAGTGTGACTCAAATATATTTATTTGGCTGAGTGGTATTCTTTTACCTACACACTTTATGATTCTGGTCTCATTAAAAATAAGTTTACGCATTTTTAGCTGTTAGTTCATATCCGGTTAGGTGTATTTTCACCTAAAAGGAGAGTAAATTAAATACTGTCGATGATATGCGGGAAACAGCAACCTGTTTTTCAAGACACAAATTTCGCTGAGCTTGTCAAAACATTTTCTATCTATTTGACTTGGCATTTATTTTCATTTTTAAGTTTTCATTTTTAAAGTTAATCTGTGAGTAGGAATAGGTGTAAAAGGAATCGAGATTCTAGATATGCTTGCACTCTTATGATCGCAATAAATTAGCGTTTTCATAAGTAACACTGCGGAACAACATGGCAAATAATTTAGTTTGATATGATATCCTAAATAGCATTATGATTGTTATAATATAACCTGAACGAATTACACTCTTTTACTTATCCGAGTTTTTACTTTCACTTTTCGAATACCTATATTACTCTGTGGTAGTTTTTTCGTACTCAGAATCTTTTCGAATCTCGTACCAGTCTTTTCGTACCCATGCCTTTCATATGGGAGTTATTTCTGGTCTGGTTATCTCTCATCTGGTTCGAAAGCATGGGCGAACCTCTGTGTTTTCGTACCCATGCTTTTCGTACCCATGCTTTTCGGACCTCTGTTTCTCCGTACCCATGTTTTTCGTGTACCCATGATTTTCGAACCTCTGTTTTTTCGTATCCATGTTTTTCATACCCGTGCTTTTCGAACCTTTTTTTCTGTGACTGTGGTACGAAAAATTAGAGGTTCAAGAATATTCTGCATACGAAGATAGTAATATAGTTATGTAATATAGTTTTATGAAGAATGGAATATAGATGTTAGAAAGCTTTTCTTCTGTCGTAGTTAGTACATTAGTAGATAGAAAGATATCAGTGAATATTGTCATAAGTTTACAAGCCAAGATCAAGACAAAGGCACTAATAAATTTCTTGGTTTTCCTAGTTAAAATAGAATCTCATACTTTTTATGCGTTTTATTTGGCATTAATGTTTTCAAGTAAGCACTATTTACGAAGACATGAAACACCCAAAAGGAGCATTCCTTAAAATACCTATAGAGGTCGAATTACTTGAAAGCCCTTAAAATGTTCTGCCGAAATCAGATGCATTATTTGAATTGGAGACCTAAAAGAATATTTCAAGCAAAGCAAACAATCTAGATAATTTTCACACAGATTGTCTAGTTCTTTGAATTGATGAATATAAGAACCTTGAGACGTTTGAAGTATTGGCAAGTATTATTCCTTGGATAATAATTGGGTTAACATTAATCCCCACAAATATGTAATAGTTTGGGCCATACATAAAATAAAGGGAGATTGCAGATGCAAATCTTTTGTGTTGTAATTAAGCATATATTGTACATTAGTAAATGTCCCAAGCAAAGTGCAGATATATCTTACGTACATTACACAACGCATTGCTATATGTTTTACGGCACTGTAGTAGGTTTAATATTAGTTTTTTTCGGAGTTGACTGACGACGGTGAGATAAGCGATAAGCTCCTTTTCTCCATCGAGAAACGAAGCCATAAAATTTTCTCGGTTTCCTTAACACACTACGCCGCTCTGTTACATATTATTACAACACCGTGTACATACAAGACATCAACTCTCAACAAAGTTGGCAAAATCTGGTTTTGGTGTTGGTGGTCTCGTATCGTCTGGTCTGGTCAGCATGCTTAGGCCCTGCTGGACTCATATCCTACTTGTAGGTCTATTGTATTTGATAAAATGTGGGAGGGTACTGGAATCTTGGACATATAACATACTCTGATCTGACCTGGAGTACCACTGCAAATGCAAAGTGCAAACAGAAAACTGGTAACTAGTGTTTAAAAGTAAAATACTGGACTGGTAGGCACAGCACAGAACCAGTATTTTATTACACAGGCAATGCAGCTGTATAAAATATTGAGCAACCTGCTTTCTTTAGCATTTATTTCTGTTACGAACTGTAAACATGGAGGTAATTTTGTAAAGTTAGTGTGCTTCGTGTCTTTTTGCGTACCTTAATACTAATATCTTTCTCTTTTGCAAGTATTTATACTTACAAGCAAAATAATGTTTTTCCAAGCGAAACAAACCGGTTAAAGTTCAGAAGGTGTTTTCCACTGAGAAAACGTGTTCAATTTTCAACGCAAGTATTAAGGTACACCGTGAAAATCGAAATGTACGCATTCTACCTTCCTGTCTAATGAAATCAGGAAATAATCCAGTTTCTCATGGTATTATTCATTTCTGTTCTACTTTCTACGACTCGATTATACTACCTCAGAAACATAGCCACGAGATTTCCTTTGTTAAGAATTGTATTAAGAATTGCAAAAATAGTAGCAATTTATAGAAAGTATTTTCGTACCCTGCTGAAATAGAAGGAGATTCGATTCGTAGTATTTACAACTGTAAATCTAAACATGAAATTGAAATTATTGTTTTATTTAGTAGGGGTTTGTATGATATTTCGGGGTACATATAAGGAGAAGTAATAAAGAGTATGGATAAGACCACTTGTTTCGGTTGCCTTCATTTGACATCACATAAGTTGTCATTCTGTTTGTTTCTATTGACACATTGCATCTCTAATGCAGTAAGATATGGTAAGCGCCCCACTATTGAATCTATTCAGCTGTCAGGTGGTTGAGCATTCCCATTCTTTACACTCGACCCTATTCTCACCCCATTTCATCGCTAAACTATCTCACATGGAGGATGCCTTGCCATAGATACATATTATACTGGTAGATTTTCATCACTCCTTCCCTGCAGCTTACTTGCACTGAACATCCGAGCCTGCAATACAAGTACTTGCCACTACTCTTTCTACTAATAGTTAAGTATACTTATAAATAGGCTGCCAATAAGCAGTAATGCAGTGAGATGTATCTTAACAACGATTTTTGTGCTGAATCGCGTTTAGATCAGTGTGTATTGTGTATTCCCTCGTGCGTTTCCTATTTTCCTTTTTTCATCTAGGTATTGTACATTTATACACATTGTGCGTAGATATTCCCTTGACTTGGGATCATAAGCTCAGAATTTATTGTGTGCAGTGCAACCCTTTCTCCCTTTTGTTACAATTTCTCACACGTATGCTTTATATATTAACTATGTAGCACTGTACGCGTGTACATACTAGTCTTACACTCTTCTGTTATAAGATACGAAGTAAAGTTGAAATTACATGACATCAAACGCAATAGACAACACAGCACAAAATGATATCACTACCTACTAGTATAACTAAATAGAATACTTTTATAAAGAATAAGGATATCATTTTTTCTACATAAAGTGAAGATATATTTATATTACATTAAGATACTGGTGCCTACAGAAAATGTACTAAACTATGTGTACTACAATATCCCCCTTTTATTTCAGGTTCTATCAACGTTTAGTACAAAAGTGGAGTAGAACTGTATTTGCTATAAAAGTTTTGTTACGTTAGTATCCGTAGTGTTCATCCGCAGTTTTAAATTGAGAATTTCTTTGCATACCTTGAGCACTTGGCCCAGCATGCCAAGTTGGGTAAACTAGACTTAGAAACATGTATACGGACTTGTGTACCTATATGTTTCGTGGATGTACATGCAATCCACTAAATGCAATGACACTTTACTCCACACATACATACCTACTTGCGTATTGTGTCTCTTCACAGTATTATTTATAGATGCCATTGTATGCACCACTACAATATATAATTCATCAGCAGGTACTCTCCTTACACGGCTAGAACCTCATAGTGTCTTCCATACATTCGGGTATCTATCTTCGCTAAGTTTCTGATGTGATTCTCATCCTTGGCTCAGTTCAGTGATGTGTAGTGATGTGAATTTGAGTTGTTGCGTTGAGTAGAGGCGGCAGAGCCCAGCAGAGAAGGCAGAACGAGGAAAGAAGAAAGAGTTTGTCTGAAAAGAAGGAAAGTGCGAGGGCTGAGAAGAATGAGTTCTCTTTTTTCTCTGATCTCCGTCCTTTTACACTCTCTTTCTTATGTTCTCTGTGCTCTTTGACTTGACTTGTCTCGAGTTGTTGAGTTGGCTTGAGTGAGTGAGAGAGAAAACCAATAGAACACAATACCGTGAATACTACATAGGTACTAGCTAAAGCTCACATGGTGAAAAACGTTGAGTTGCTCTTCATGCTGGTGAAATAACAACAATGCTTCTAGTAAGTAGCGAACCCTACAGAGTCACCCGTTCAGTTCACCTTCCATTTAGATAGGTCCTGCCACGAGTCATGGTTATTGTGTATTGTATTATGTTTCGATGTTGAATTACTTACACTCTTCACAACAGAAATGAATTGGTTTTGGTTCACGTTCTGATTGTCAGGCCATTGTCATTTCATACAATGGAAACCAAGTTAGTACATACTATTCTTAACTAATGTAAGTCCTTGTGAATCTATTCATGCTACAGATATTCTATATTTATTATATACACCTAATAGCTTAGCTACTTGGTCTTCTTGTAATGCAGTGCATGAATGTTATGACGTTGTGTGTAAAGAATACTACTTAGCAGGGCAATAAACTACAAAAGCTCTGAAGATCATACTTGACTTGACCATAATAATATGGCTACAATGTACAACGTGATGACCGAAATATTTCAAAGACGTTCTCCAGTCTGTAATAATTCCCAAAATGATGATACATTACGGAGCAACCAAGAATTCCTATTTATGTAGTAAAAATAATATATTAATAATGCGAAGTGAAAAGTCATGTAATTGTAAACTTCATGCAAAACCCTGTAGTACTATGCTATAGTTAAGTTGCATCAGAAAATAAATATTACAGAGTAGTGCACATAAGTTCCGTATGTAATAAATGGTTTGTCAGTTGTATACGATGCAGGCAGGTTGCCCTTACAATTACATAGTAGTTAGAAATTTTGAAAGGTTGTATGATTTATGTATCTTATGGGAATCCTTCGAAACTCTTTGAGTCCACCCAAATTGCTTCACATACATTTCCTATTTATTCTCCATTGTACTTTTGCTCGGTTGATTGAGGCATTACTGGCAAAATGCTACAGCTGAAGCACAATGTTATATATGAGCTCACCTGACTAGTGCAGCGAAAAACTTATTTGGCACGAGGTGTAAATTTCAGCAAGCATATTTGGTGCTCTAGGCTCTCGCGGTTTCAACGTATGCTACAATATATGCATGTCATGTCATTTATCTTACGTGCACAGAGAAGTTTTATAAAGTAGTAATAAAATGACACTTTTTTGTATGCATAATATGCTTTGTGCTCTGAACCACCACCCGCCAGCTTCACTAATATGAAACACGGCTATAACACACCTCGTAGTGTTATAGGTTGCATGATATATAGTGCATGTGTACAAATAGTAAATGTTAGATTGTAGTGCTACAATATGTGTTTCTATCGTTCTTTCCCTGTGCAATGGTATCCTCACCAGACTTAGTGTGCACATAACTTTCTCCAAAGTGAAAGTAAACTGTGTCTTTATTCTGCAGTAACGACCCACTTTTTTAAATCAAATAGGTAATACTTTTGACGCAAGCAGAGAATAAAATTTTACAGTTTTCTAGAATCTGATACTATACTACTTGCTGGAATTACACTTCCGTCTTTAGGTACTTTAAATGCGTACACCAAAACAATCTTGTTTTCCCTTTCCAGAACGTTGCATGCAACGCTTCTTATGACTAAACCACTTCCATCAACATAAAGAATAACCAAATACACAGTAAGTACTGGATGAAACATTCTTTTAGTTAATATTAAATGTTTTCACCTTCAGTGCGCACATGTACCATACATATTTGCTTTTAGAAACAAAGGGAAATATGCGAAGCTGCAGCCTTATTAGACTACATACAATGCAGCACACTGAAAAGTAATATGTTATTAAAGGTGAAAAACAAATTTTTGGGCTCCTGCACTATTATGAAAATACTGAAGCCCTCCTTTTCTTTTATAATGCAATGAAGATTTCATTGCCGAGTTGATGTCGAGAGTTTAGAAGGTTCGAGAGTCAAGTTGCAGATGAAACGTGTGAGGTGCTTTCTTCTTTTTCCATTGTATTTCATCAATTTAATTCACAGAGACTCCGACTGGAACAAAAAACTTTGCATTGTGCGTCGGATACAATTTACAATACACAGTAGGGTATCTGCATAATGTTCTCACTTAGCATATAGAGAGGAGGTTGGAGTCCCTATTTATTATACATATGCGTATCTGTAGTTTGTGGTGTTGCTTTTACTACTTTGTATACGTTTGTTTGTGAGCAAACTCAAAATATGTACTGTGATGTACTGTGACACAAATAGTCCACATTGTCATAACTAAACATTTTACATATAAATATTCTTGCGTTTCTTATCAAGCATTGTATTATTACCTACATGTTTGTCATACGTAGGTTTCAGTGAAACGTAAAGGTATTTTGTTGAATGGTAGTCTCGTAATTTAAAATAGGTCTTTTATTAGAAAAGGGCATAAATACTTAATGAATATATTTAAAACATGCATTTACGCATATTTGTACGCATGTCATCCTCATTCATATGCTTCTCAACTTAAATAGTGTTCAGTATCGCAGAAAGCGGCTCGACTATTTGTAAAAGTGTTCTTGCTGTTTTATTTTAATAAGATGACTGTCTCCGCCTGAGCGCATCAGCAACTATTCTAGACTACTGTGTACGAAATAACAACAGATACTTATTGTAGAACTTGTGTCTTTACATTCATAGGTATACGAAGGGAAAAGCATCTGTTTCTCTTTTCTTGTTTCCTTCCTGTACATGAACAGACGTCCACCTATTTACATTTCCCCAAACAAAAGGCTTCATTTCTTTTCATTCGTTTTAGTTTATTTCATTCCATCCTCATCCTTTTGTCTCGACTGTATTCATTTGTTCTGCTTAAATTCTCAAGGAGTCATAGTCATTGTCATTACATTATATTGCTTAAGCACACAGACAGACAACTAAAGTCTTTTCCCTCAATTTCATTTTTTATTTCAATGCGCAGTAATTCTCTACTTCTTTTCTTTACTGTTGCTAACAGGAAGAAAAGCACAAAATTAAACTCTTTTCAGTCAGGTCGAGAAATTCATTTAACTGCAACTACGAGTATTGAATTTCAAGTCATTATTATAATCCATGGGAGTCTACTCCTGCCCTTAAGCATAGACTGACTTTTCTGACATGATGCAACACATTTCACTTCTAATTCCTTTCTTCACAATAAACAGTTTACCCAGTTTTCTAATTACAGTACTACGAACGTTTCGACCTAGTTTGCAACAAAATAAGACTCTTCTCTTCAATGGTTTGCCAAAAAGAAGAAGCATTAGCGAAGGATAATGGATATTGGAGGCTGATATATTACAAAAACACATTTCGCAAATAATAGCTGCAAATACCATCCACCTAAACTATAGTTGTGCAAATTTTATATTGTCGTCGTTGGGTTTCTTGCTACCCTTTTATGGATGACACGACACGGGTGCCTGAAAAACCTTATATATTGTGTAGAAGTTGAGTAACTACTTAGTCTGTATAGTAGTCGGCAGCCTCCAAGTCCAACACGAGAGAACGAGTTATCCGAGATGTGTACTCGGTGATGTGAATTCACTTGTTGTTACAGAGCCGGAAGAGCCGACTTATCTCTGCTATCTACTATGGTACTCAAATGAATAAAGAGGAAACTCTTATTGTAACTGTTTTACATGGTTTTACGAATTTCTGTCTCTCACCTCACCGCAATGGCCTGATTTCACCTTTTGATTTACTAAATGTCACCAATGAATTAAACTGGGACTGGGATTATTTAAGTAGACATGGCACTCGTAACTGTTCGGTTACTCCGTAAAGTCGCTCACAGTACTTTGGGGCTTAGGTCGGTGTCCATTTGAATTATTACAGTAAAAACTGTAAATCGTACTGTACATTAAAATAAACTCGTTAAAACAGCATGTAAGAAAGAGGAGCGTCGACATTAGGAAAGTCGAGAATGACAGTACGAAAATCAAAAAAGACAGTAGAAAAATCGAGAAAAACAGTAGGAAAGCCGAGACAAACAGTAGAAAAATCGAGAAAAACAGTAGGAAAGCCGAGACAAACAGTAGGAAAGCCGATACAAACAGGAAAGTTGAGAATGAGACGACACTTACTGACAATTAGTACAGTCAACGACATCTGCAATGTGTTGTTAGTATGCTTTTGTTGTATTACTATTGTTTGTGTTGTCTGATTGTGGGTCACTGTGCCCAGCTCTAACGGTTTGGACTAATTTTGGAGAGGACCAAAGTGTCCGAGGAGCGGTCTGAAGTCGCCAAGCAGTCGCCTGCTAACTTGGCTCAACGTCCTTTTCGGACTAAGTCATTGGCAGCGGCCCGCCCGCCTGCCGGGGCTAATTTGCACGCTCTCCCTCCGATTGAAGCTACTTGGAGTTGCTGCTGCAAGTACCTTCATTCGGAGGCCTCTGTACATGTGTACATAGAGAGGAGTTGACTGTGTAACGCTCAGCCTGAGCTTACAATGTATGTACTATTTTGATTTTAAAGACTCTTAGCTGAGTACTCTAAGGACTAATAATAATAATAAACCGGTTAAAACCGCACGTAAAAAAGAGGAGCAAAGACATTGAGAAAACCTCGAAAAACAACATGAAAACTGAGTAAAACAGCATGAAACCCCAGAAAAACAGTAGGAAAACAGAAGAAAAGCAGTGAGAAATACTATGTAGATTTTGATTTGTCGTCAAACGCCGATTTTGTGGAGTGATGTGTGGTCAGAATAACGAAGTAATGGAGATGAAATGGGCACATCGACATGCAGGGTTTATGCTTGTCTCAAAGATTAAGCCATGCATGTACATGCTAGTGTAGAACGCATTGAACCCACACAGATCACACAGAATGCATATGCTAAGATCAAGCGAACTTGGTTTGTCTAGAACGCATTGCACCCACATAGAGCGCACAGAATGTACATGCTAAGTATAGTAGAAGAAGAGGGGATTAAGCACAGTAGAAAAGTATGCATGGTTGTGGAGATCTCCGCTCTGAAAGACCAAGGAATAAGCAGAGCGCACAGAATGTACATGCTAAGTATAGTAGAAGAAGAGGGGATTAAGCACTGTAGAATTGTATGCATTGTTGTGGAGATCTCCGCTGTGAAAGACCAAGGAATAAGCAGGGTTTATGCACAGCTATAGTATAGTAGAAGAAGAGGGGATTAAGCACAGTAGAATTGTATGCATGGTTGTGGAGATCTCCGCTGTCCTCCTCAATGTACATGTATTGCATTGTGTGAAAGACCAAGATGGCTACCGCGAACGCACAGACAGACAGACAGACAGACAGACAGACAGATCCTTCATTCTTATAAAGAGTTCGCTGATGCTCCTCTTAATAATCTAATAATCTAATAATTCTTAGTACAATAGAATGTGATGATAAGAGTGATCAAACAAAGGTAATCTAAAGGCAATAATTTCTTAAGTATTGTATGTATTGCAACCAGTCCAGACGTTTCTGCCCATCATAAATATGGCGCAACTAAAATCATCAAACACTTGTGAAATGGTATGTATCATTCTGAATTTTGGCATTTCACTTCTGCTTCAGATTTCGGAAATGAACATCTTTTGCTAGTGTTGGTGTTTGCAAAGTATATCATAGCACACTGCTTTGAGGTTGCTCATAATTCACTTATCGTTTGTATAGGCAATTAGTACTGTTAATTTAGTTTGTTTACCTATAGAAAAGATGCCTAGAGGACGTTTACAATCAGCGTTCCTTAGCAAGCAGCGGTGCATCTATATCTCAGATTCTAATTTCCAATGTTAGATTGTGTAGCACTACTCTGATAGTACTATGTTTCCTCTTCGTTGAAAACGAGGACTTTACTAACTATTTGGCAAATAATGGTTTGGCAAATTCAGTTTTTTAAGCGTTCACCTATAAAAGATTGATAAATTTTGGCAACAAAGAAAGGCAAATTTTTCTGTGCACATAATCAGTTGGATAATATAATACTATCTAGATAATATTTATCCTATACTTCCCAATATGCTATGCTATCTGCAAGATATATACTATAAGTATATGAATGGTGTGCTAAAACTTACCATACGTAGACAGACTATTAGTATTAGGGATATTAGGGATACGGTATCGCATTTCAGATCAATTTACAAAATCTCCAAACTAAAAGTTCAGTATATTTTGACTTTCATTCAGTAAAATAACTTTAGAAAGTTTTATTACCATTCCTGAATTTATACTTACTAACTAGTGACATATTGTGAATACTGAACACTAAAATTAAATCATGTAGGGTTTCTGTAAGGCTTACTGTAAGTTGCAACTAAAAGTTGTGAAAATAAAAGTTATGAAATTGCATAAAAATTCCATAACTTAGCTATTGTAAGTGTAGGTGCGTACTTTTAGAGCATAAACATCTCAATGGCTGTTGCTACTTTAAAATTCATTTATCGGATGTATGGCATACAGGTCTAAGTACACGTGGCACGGGGAGGCAAGTAAAAAGCAAATGAACGTGAAGTAGGTAGACATCTCAATTAATTAGTGTTGTGCAGGCTAGGGGGAAAGCAAGAACTTTCACTCGTTTCCAATTGAGTGACTACTTAGCTTAGTATGTATTAATGCTCGCTTACAATTACGATATAGCAGAGCAGAACAAACATTCCAAGCTAGGCACCGTGTAGGTACCTTATATGCATTTACTTTTACAGCAGAGGTTTACAGCATGCGAAGCATATTTGTAGAATACACAGTAGACTACTAACTTTATGGTCTTTATGTATAGGCAGTAATATGTAATATACACTTAAAATTCGGACTAAGTAAACCAACTAAAGTCAAGGCTACTAATAGTCAGGTAAATAAATGCTTACAAATTGCGCTGTCTTATTAAGCCGTAGGTACTAATACTATTCGCATTATAGACACTTTTCATTAGCAATCTTGGCGGAACTACCCTTTGGACTGTCATTAAATAATGTTCATTACTGCATTAGGTTAGCAGCTTTACAGAGCATAACACATAAAATCTTATAAGAGATATATATTGTAAAATACACAGAAGGTATCTGCATTTCACTTAAAGCTCGACTGTTCTGATAAAAAATTGAAGGAGATTCGTTATAGGTTATATTAGTAGTGTAATAGGACTCTTGTACGACGGGGAGAGTGCACACTTTAAGTTCTGTTCTGCTGATGAGAATGCATTCCATTACGCGTCATGTCATGAGATGACAATGAGTCCATCTCTCCTTAACGACGAGCTACAGTTACACTAAAGCTATGTTCCAGTAACTGCACTCCACTTTGTAACTTTAATCTAAGTACGTACTTCTCTTGTCTGTAGTGTAGTAGCACTTGTTAAGTAAAGAATAGCTAGTAAGTAAAACGCTCAAGCCTTCAAGAGAAATTCTTGAAAGAGAGAGCTTCCCTTGGAGTAACATTTTCTTGTTTTATATATGTTGGTATACAATGAAACGAACCCTAAATGAAAAGCAAGCATAGAAAGTACTACATATTACAGCCTTAAATATATAATTTGATATGTTTGAACAAGAGTATGCTACGCATTCATTTACAAACAAATATATCTATTAATTTAATATACTACAACTTTGTAACATTGGTGGCACCATGTCAGTGTCAATCTAACAGTTGGGCAAAAAAGATTTACAAAAGTCGGAATTACTAAAGAAGCTATTTTTCTTTAGATTTACAATATTTCAGCAACAATCCCTCGTCTTTCAAACGATGTCGGGAATTAATCACATAAATTATGATTCATCGAAAAAGATCTGGAAATTCAATAAAATGAAGGATATGATAATTTTGAGATGAAATGAATTTCTTGCCATTTCGTATTTAATTTCAAATGCTGAATTTGCATTTTACTTTTTGTTGTTTTTTATGCACATATTTAATTCATACTAATGTGTTTTCAATGTCCATTAAAAATCATGGCTGTGTTTATTCACGATATGATTTGCTAGCTTCATTTGCATACTACAAAAATGAATTTTTCTCTACTAAACTGCATTAAATAACTATGTGCAAGTATTTATATCATCTGTATATTTTTCAAATGTACGCAAAAAATAAAACCACTTGCAGAAAATAATACCTAAATAGTACGTAAACAAAGAATAAATTCACACATACCTAATTGATTAAATAGGCGTTCGGCCTAAAAACAAGTATGATTACTGCGCCAAGTCATCCAATTAGACGCTGACACACAAACTTTGATGGTATACAACAATGTGATCCAATTTTGGTATTATGCCACTCGTCCAACACTTACTTTGACTTTAACGTTAGCAACAAAAAGTAAAGTACAAGTGGTAGAGACAGTGTTCTCTTGCAGCGCTACAAAGTGGAAGATATCTCAATGACAAAACGCAATAAGAAAGGAGCCATTACGGATCAGAAGCTCTCATTTGACTGCTGAAGGCAAATGATCAATTCTAATCAGACTCGCATCATCTCATCAGTCGGAGAAGAAACAGGGCAGGGAGATATTATAGTAACCCTATTCTTATCTTCCTGAATTGAAAGACAAACGAAGGCAGGCAAACCTTAGAAGAATACTCTCTTGTCTTTCATTCCTTGCTTTCCCTGGTACAAGAGAAAGCCAGAATACTAATAAAAACTGCGAAAGGGTCGAATATCACTAGTGACGGCAATGTTGAGTGGAAGTGGCTCTGTTGGAATCTTGGTAAATACCTACGTAAGTAAATGTCTTACTACATATAGCAAATAACACGGGCAGTATAAATAGTATCTATAATTATGAAAGTTCTGGTTCTACATGCAATAGTCAATTTTCTATAGCTCGTCTTCTCCATCTGTTTTTGTATATTACGATTAGTAGTAGGAAAGAGGATATTGCCGGAGACAGAACAAGATGCTCTTTACATTATGTATATGGGAAGTGAACGGTTGTGAGAGTGTCGTGTTCTCGCATATATCTACTAATATATCTTGAAAGGGAGAGAATCGAGATGAGAGTGAAAGTCAAAATGAGAGTGAGTTGACTGGCGACGCTGAAACTCAAACTGCATTCATTTGCTTGGGTTAGTAGAGATTTTGTCTTCGTCTTCTTGGAGAAAAAATCATTTTAGACTTGCCTGGATGAGTGCCTTGGTTTGGTTTGGATTGAGTTTACTTGACTGCATATATGTATGGAAGTGAAAGACTGAGATGGAAAGATGTAGTTTGAGTTGAATGCTCATTTCCTCCATTTCCCTGATTATTTTTATGAGGTTCGACTCGAAAGGAGAATTCAAGAATCAGGAAACTATATAACTTGCAGGAATCTTGCACAGTTAGTCTGGAACCGAGAAGCTCACTTAAATTGACTTGAGTCAAGTCAACTAGCTTACTATATTGTTCTATAGACTAGCCTGCCTCTGTGATACGTATTCGTGTCAAGTCACTCGACTCAACTGAAGGTATGCAAACTATCTTGCATTACTTACTACTTCATACGTGCATATATTATTTTAGTTACATATTTCTTAGGGGCATCCACTCTTCTTAGTACTAGTTTGCTTATCGGTAGATGTACAAATGCATGTGGCATGCCATGGGATTGGAAGCTACTTAATGTATGTACTTATAAGCTCTTACTGATAGTGGCATTATTCTATCTGGACGACTAAAGCTCCCATTACATGCCATTCCAAACCATACCTTAGCATACCACCAAGAATGAGAACTATTGGAAATAAAATAACACATATGCAAAGTAACTCTAAAGCATGTAAAGAAGACAAGACAGAGAAGACAGGTTTGGTATACTCTGTAAGCTGAGCTGAAACCTGAGAATTTCTCTCGTCTATACTAAATGCTGCACTACGGATACATTCGTTCAAAGACAGAATAGCTTCCTTTCACTTCCCTTTGACTCTATTTTAAGTAAAAGCTTTACATATAAGAATGAACCAGAAGGTAATTTTACTTTCTCTGGATTGTCGACGTCTTGTCTCATCGACTTGCGATCAGTTCTCTTATTTCCTCCTTTTGCTTTCCTTGGAATACCTTCCTTCAGATACTGCATATATACTCCTATGTATTACAAACAGCTCTTGTTCACTTCCTTTCTAGCATTGCTGTCTTTCCATGCCTTCTGCTAGCGTTTTTATGTTATATTTAGAAAACCCTTGCGTAAATGCAAGTGACATGACAGACAACCGTTTGACAGAAAGACCAGAACTTCAGAGAAAGCCATAGCCGTGGCACAAGCCGTTGCTGACACAAGTTCACTTCACTTTACTCTCCCAATCCACACACTTGTGTCGCATTTCTTTCCTACACTGAGCTTCCATGCATAACATGTAAGATTGCAATATCGTTCATACATAACATAGGTACATCATCTAAGCACTAGTAAGCTTCAGTAAATTAAGAATTTACTAATATTTATTTACGCAGTACTGCAGGCAAAAATACATCACTAATGCAAGAAGTACTTTCTCCATGGTTTACTCTCGCTGGCTCCTACCAAAACACTGGTTTCACAGGTTTATAGCTTTCTGATACTTTCAAATATCAAAGTATCTAGTAATTGTCTCTAAAATTTAAACTGCTATAAAGACAAAAGCTCAAAGAAAGTAAAAATAGGAGGAAGTCTCGTATTTCAATTTCAATATTAGTAGTCACTAGTGCAGAAATAGTTTTGAGTACATTGTCTATACATATTTGGAGTCGTAGAAGCAGAGACGAAGTAAACAACTTTGACACTTATGAATTTAGGAGTAAATATTTGAATACTAACAATGACGCACAGGATGAATTTTTGAATGCCTAGTCCAGCACTATAAGCTTACAGGTTGCATTTTTGAGTAGGCAGAAATAAACTCTCTATGCATTCCAATATTAAGAGTATTTAAATTTTAGATTACTTCCTGATAGTGAACTTGGTGGGTGGGCAGGGAAATTCGAAGTGGATTAAAGTTCTGTTGTAGACATCTTTTCGTCTAAGAGTCTATCTCTTTCCTACACAGCTGTATACCCATATGTACCTATCCCTATACGAATGACGAACGTGTTTCACAATATAGGATTTCTAAGAAAAGGAAGTATTACTGGAGTTAGCTGTACTTTTTGTATATTCGTATACCTATATTCTTTAATATGGGATAAATAGACATTGACAGGCGTATATGTAGATTGGTGCCTGAGTGCCAAGAGGTTTATTTTACTTTCACTCTGTTCTACGTTTTGTTCCCCTAAGTATTACATTGCGTACATGCCAGTGTTCTACTATACTTTCTTCCTCTCTTATAAATATAATCCTGTGTACTGTATATCTTCTTTTGCATTCTGCTTTCCTGGAATTGCTGCAAAATACTCTTTGCTGGGATATGTGATGTGAATGCGAGGCTGATGTGCAAAAGCGTTCGTCCTACAAACACTTCATATGCAAATTGATATTTGTCCATTCTGTCTGGAATGTATGCACTGCGTGCACAGCGGCCGAAACGAGTTTTATATGATAAGTTTTCGAAGCCTAGGGAAGAGTGTACAGCGCTATATTACTAGAAGCCATGGAGAATGGTGAATTACCTAGAGATTATTAAACATGTTATGCTCTCACAGTCAATCTTCTTAAATCAGTTGGTAAACATATGTATGAAAGAATGTTAATTATTTACAATAGGATGCTGTGTAATGTCTCATTGATTTTCTGTTCAGGCCGTTTTAGGAAAATAAGCAAAATAAATGAAATTGGCTTGAATAACTTTTCAGCTTTTGCAATGTGCTGTATATACATTATATTCGCGAATGGCTGGTTGCAAAATTTATTTCTTGTCTGGTGCCAACATAGAGTGAAGAACAGAACAGAAGTACAGTTTTCCCATGACATTTTCTTATGCATGCTTGAATCAAATGAGGATTTATAGGAAATTGTGGGAATGGGTACCGTAAGTAAACTGCCTTTGGTGCACTGTGTACAATGGAGAATGCACATACTTAGTACGCTATGGTTATCTTATTTCAGAATGATTTAGAGTTACAGTACTTCTATAGAACACATGGGAATATGCAAATGTACTCGGTTCTAAAGAGAAGAAACAAGAAGTTTAATATTATTCACTATGTAAAAGGTATCTGTACACGATAATAATGTAATGTATAACACTCAGCTATACCTCCATGTGTTTATACAGGAAAAGGTAACTTGAAAGTACACATATGTGTATTTGTGACCGTATACCCTTCTTATAGCAAATATATGTGGATTCCAGTTCAATAACTTTCTCTTTGTAATACACTAGCTCTCTGAAATATATAGGATTAAACTCATTCAGCTTTGCTGACATTTGATAGAAAGTGCAATCAGCAAAAGTTGGCCAACTAACTTACTGTTCTATTAAAATTGTACAAGGCGACCAACACACAGTAATTTACTATTCACTCTAATACTACGCAGATTAGTTTACACATTCACAACTTGTCACTAGTACATAAGGGGTTTATGGTTTGAGACGCTACTGCACAAATACAACAGTAGCATCTTTATACCGTATAGACTGAATTAATACACAAAATTTTCCTTCGAAATTGATTTGGAGGATTGGATAAACAACAGTAGACCATTGTAAACCTTTATAAAAAAGTAGCGGTTATGGCTTTCTTACTGTCCAACAGATTTATCGCGAACACACTGACAAACAGACAGAGTAGCTATATAAAGTATCCACCAGGCTTAATAACACCAAAAATTAGTGACGTAGTATGCATCTTATTAAGTAGTTTAAAATTGTGCATTGGATCGTCACACTCGCCGATTCAGACTTGTAGATTAAACTTTCATTGCGTAACTTACACTTATAATTACTTATGAACCAACATATAGAACAAATTACCAAAGTTAATTACATTAATTTTGTAATACTGACGGCAACAGAAATTGGAGTGATGAAAATAAATATTACAAATCTTTTGGTCATACGGCACAGATTGGTGTACGATAACTATAATAAAATTCATAAAACCAAGCATGGATGATTTGAATATTTGACGAGCAGCAATCAATGAGTTCCATCGTCTAAAAATGCCTTTTTTGCTAAATAATGCCAATACAGGTTACCGTCAAGAGATAAAACGGTTGGATAGGAAGAATATATTGGCAAAAGTGGACATATAGGTACTAATTCTTGTGTCATTAATTCAGGTTTTACGGTTTGTATACACATATTATATATACTTATAATAACAGATAAATACTAAGTCAAAGAACATATATATAACAAACATGGGAATATCCATTTGAAGTTTCCATGAATGCAAATGTGATGGGCGTCGAGTACAAAAACTAAGTATGAAGTCCCCGTGGTGGAATTCGCAAAGTAGATAAATAGCTATTCAATTTATTCATCAGTAAGTATAAGCACAGATTCAAGCTTAATTCTCAATCGTCACTACTGTTCATTCATTTCTGGAGGAAATAAATCGAGTCCTGCCTGGTCTCTGAGTTGGCAGGAGACCCAAGACAAAGATATTTAATAGCGACCCGGGTAGAGAGCTCAACCGTATCCAAATTCAAATCCAATTGAGGAAGTTCGCTTCAATCTTTTCAACCGTAAACATTTTCTATTTTCCGTATGCTGCTACCTTTAACTTGGCGATTGGCAAGCCGTTGCAATTCACTAAAATAGCTTTCCTTCCCTACATAATTAACTGCTACGGTTTGGTAGTTTAGCTTTTCACATGTAGGCATACTTGCAAATTTTTCTCATGAAATATGAAATGCATAAACGACTGCATTCAGCTATTTACTTTTATTCACACTCATTTGTGGAACTGTCAATGCCAGTAACTGACAGTAAAAATCTATCAATTATGACAACAGAATAGATTGGCATTAGTGTATATTACATGTTACCTAACAAAATGTTGGTAACTTTTGCACAGCTTATAATTAGTAGTAACCCCCAGAAATGTAATTAGGAAGTATTCTAATGTAAACCTCATTTTTGCCTATTAAGAAATAGAAAATACTTTGTTAGGTATATCCACTCAGTTATAGTCGACAAATAAATGTACCCACCTAATTGGCATTCTGTCTTCCAACCGTGCATCAACACTAAATATTGATTAAAGTGTCTGATGTGAGCGCAGAAGGCTACACAAAGCTGAAAATTTTAAAGATTTATTAATGCGGTGAGTGGTGAGTCGTACTACTTTTGGTATAAGCACTACCACTGAACTACTTGTGTATTAGCTTGATTATTCTGTAATCCTATGGATTACTACTTGCATTTGCTGTTTCATAGAATTGGTTGTAAATCATCCATTGATTTTCATAAAGATATAGACAACCTTTTCTGCTCCACTAGTCGTATTTGGTAACTGAGAACTGCCATCTATTTTGAAGTTCTACAAAAGTTTGTTGGAGAAGTAATTATAACTCTTAGTTTAGTGCGTTTAGTGTAATTAATTTTTTGTAATCTACTAGCTAAAACACTATTATGAAATTATACAAAAATATTGTGGTAAAAAGTAGCATTTTACACAGTGCGAAGATTGAAGATGAAAGCTGATTAAAAACTTTCTGTATTGTTCATATGGAAGTAATTTAATAATATTTAGAGTCACACTAGGGTTTGTGTAGGAATGTTATGTGGAAGAACATTAGAGTTTTACCATTATGACATTATTATTTTACCTTAATGGTACCTACGTTAAGTAATACTAGATATTGTGGTGCTGCACTGATCATCAGTTACATTTACTGGTGGGCCACAGGAAGGAAACCAAACTAGCGATTAGCTAAGCTAAAGCTTACAAGCGATTCTAAAGACAATAAAGAGAAGCAGGCATTGCATGAAACATTCATTTCTATTCAATTCAACTTAAGAGCCATTTGAATTTGAAATGCTAATGAAATGTTCATGGAATAAATGTTAGAATGAGAATCACCTGAATAATAAATGGAGAGGTTTTAGACAGAAGTATTCTACTCTACTCTACGTCATTCATCTACGTGTTGGTGTTCATGGCCATGGATTACAGAAGTTTATTTTATGGATGCTGCCATAATATTGAAGGTAAATATGATCACCGTAATATACAAGGAGACGTAAGTTGTGAAACAAAGCTATCAAAATCTGTTCAACAATAACAAAGAACCGCAAATATAAAAAAATTCTAGAAGCCTATCTGCCTCTAAGTCAAGTTTTAAAGTCGTCATCTGCCTACGACTACGACCTTGTTTTTAGAATACACTAAGGTGGCATTCCGAAGCTTGTAAATTTCATTTTAAAACATGGATGATTACTGATTACTTAAAGTACAACCATTGCTCATTGCATCGTCCTGACTCTGAAAAGGTGGACTAAATATTATGTCTACTTCCATCGCTCAAATAATTGGGACACCTAATTGTATATATTTTATTAGCACGTAACATATAAACGAGCGACCAAACAGAAAATTACACTTGCCATCAGGGTTGCCTGTGAATTCACAGCCACCCCTGCTTAGTTTAAATATTTTTACAACGCAAGAGAAATATTGAAAGGTATGTCCGGATCCGGAACATATGGTTGCTTTTAGGGCCTAATTAAAAATTCAACAAATGATGTTGTTTTACTGTTTTTGTTTCATATCCGCGTTAAAGACACAAGATGACGTTTAATTAATGAATGCAAATTATCATTCATCAGGATAATTTTCCATTTAACGGAAAAGCAAACACACATTCATTATTTAAGGTTACATCAATAGACACATTTCCATGCATTGCCTCCTGCCCTTGCAATACTGCAAAAACGATGTGTTAAATTACTAACTCTATAAAATACAGTGCACTATGTAGTGTATTTAGTGCACAAGAAGTATGACCTCTGAATTACGAAAGACGAAGAGAGGTATTCCGAACGAGCAGTGAAAGATATGGTGAAAGAATGTATGAACACATATAGAAAGAAACTTATTTTGTTATGGTACTGATAATAGTCATTGGGATTCTTGGAAGCATCTAGTCAACTATATTTAGGAGCTTATGTTAAAAGAAAGACGGAAATAATTGGATTGGTCGCAATGTGAAACGAAAAGCATTAGGGGCATGTAGCTGGTGTCTGTAGAAGTTTGAGATCCTGCTGATCCGGCTTAGCCTTATTAGATGGACCGATGATTGTCGTAATAGTAATGGTCAAAATCAAAGGGAATGACATGATAAGTGGATATTCTCTGGTTAGTTAGGTAGAGCGGCAGGACTGTTATTGAGACTTTCAGAGACGAAATGGAAAACTAAATACCAATATTATTGTGCCGAAGAAAGCCAACTGTTATACCTACCATGATTGATCGAGGGAGAAAAGAGGCAGTAATGCAATTTTGATTTCACAGATAACCAGAGATGTACCACTAAGGAAGCAAATTACCGGGACCCTCTACAAAACTACTTTTAAGTCGGTACGACTTTTCAAGTGTTACCAATCTTGTGTTCAGAATGGCTACTTCATTTTCTAATACCTTTAGGTAAAATTTGGAATACATTTCATAATTTTTCACTAAAAGGAAAGGACAGTTAAACAGGAAACACACACAGGTTCCTTGTACTTTTTCCATAAAGTTAGGTATTTCAGATAATTTCTTAAGTCAATAATTTTGAAACTTTAACTCTAGAAAAAATACTTATTTTAAATAAAAAAATAAAAACATGGAAATTATTTTATGAGAATTTAACTCAATTTGGCCAGAAACTATTCTTATTAAAAATTTTACTTCAAAGCGAGAATCCATAGTTGTCAGTGAGAATGCTCATCAACTAATCTCTTTGTCCTTATTCATTGCTTCTTATTACGGCAGGAAGGAACTTAATAATTTTAAATTTTATAACCGAACTGTTACAATCTTAAGTTTCTCACTGTAGTTTCAATGCCTGCGTATGTATTTCACAACAAAAGTATTCCTTAATGTCTTATCGTGGAGCACGAATATTCTAGGTATGAACAGGTATTCATTACATTCGTAAGAACATTCTGCGTAGATGACTCATAGAAAATCCTATTACGTACACGACAACAATGCAATAACACAGACGTATGCAAATCTTTAAATAGTAATAAGTGTACTATTAGACTCGGTAATAAAACATCCATAAAATTTTAGTAGAATACTTAAATAAATTATAACTTGCAAATTATAATAAAGCATTTGTATGCTACTGCTACTAAATTGGACACAGTATTTAGATAAATGGTCTTAATTTGGAATGTAGAACGAAAATTCTTATATTGTTATTATTATGATAATTCAGCTATTTATTACCTACTAGCTACAACTTGAGAGTAGTATCATTCCATTCTAATATTTTAGCTTAGGGAAAGAATATTTGCATGTTGTGCGTAGACGTAGTTTAGGTATAAATATGTAAGCTGAAGATTGACAAATCTTAACACCAAAGTTCAGTCTAACCTTAACTTTTGCTAATTGTGTGTCAATATTATCTTAAGATTGTATGGTATATTGAAAAAGTAGATATATTATTAAATCAGAATTTGAATTAATGCATTTTCTTTAATTCAGTTGTCCTTTATTACAGTTATAAATAAATGCATGCCATTGATTGTAGTTCATCTGTAGAGTGGAATAGAAGTATCGTAATATAATTCTTTCTCTTTATCCATAAACATTTAACCCATAACTTTCCCCACTTTCACTCAAGGTAATGCTTCAAATTTTTTAATGTAATTGTTGCTTAGCTGAAAACAAGAACTGCCACAAATGTTTGGTATGGTTTCTTTCCCCATCCCGGTTGATTTCTGCCGAATTCTTAGTAGTTAATGGTTTTTGTAATAATAGTTTCAGTTTTTTGACTACTAAGGTTTCATTTTCCCGAGAAAGTGTAAATCATAATAAGTGCATTTTTGACAACTGTTAAAATACAAATACTAATTAAATTATGAAGAAAGTTGTACAATAATCCAAGTACAGTTCAGTACATTAAGAAAAAGCAGCTCTGTAAGCTGATTCTGTCCCAAAATATATGTCCAATACTCTCATAGGATTTCTACCCGATTCATTAATACCGATGCGGTAATACCGTTTATAGAAGACGGTTTTATGGGAAAAGAAGTAGCGATTGAACTCGGGATGGTTGTGTTTTAATTACGTTTATTATTGTAAGTAGGACAGGAAAGAGGACTTAAAGAGCGATCTGCAGAATATGGGTACCGGAATATCAGTCTGTGTGAAAGTAGTAAGTAGGCACATACTGAACTTGCAATCTACATCCATCCAACCATACACACAGGTCCACAGTGGGTAAGTATAGTATCCGTATCCAGATATAGATATAGTCGAGGAGGACGGCTCAATGAAAGATTCAGTGTTTTAATGTTGCTGCACATTGAGTAAGGGTGGCAGATCAAAGCTGGTCTTATTACTTGTAATCGGCTTAGTATTTGGAGCGGTTGATGTTGGTTTACCAGCAGCCGACGGAGGAGATTGTTTGGCTTGGCTAGGAGTGCTCTGTGGAGGAGAGTGAGTTGAGGTAGCCGGACTGGGTGATGGATTACTCTTGCCAGCCGTTGCACCTCCGGCACCACCAGTGGAAGGTCCCTGACTAGAAACAGACACAGTAGGAGCCACAGAGTGCGACTCACGACGAGAAATTCGGTGCGAAGTGGAGTTGCTGGAATTTTGATTGGATGTGGAATCGAGTGATCCATCTGAAGCGGAATTATCGGCTGAGCTAGCCTTACTGCTGCCTGCTTCCGAGGAACTGGGATGCGGATTGGTGCGAGAAGAATTTCGCCTATTCTCCTTGCTCTCACTTTGGCTCTCATCAGAGGAAATTGGTTCCAGGTGTAAGATCTCCAAGAAAATATGAATTGTGTCTTTGGCTGTCGTGGCATTACCATTACTATCCATCTCGTTGCTTTCAATGGATGCAGAGGCAGGAGTTGAATTGCCGCTATTATTACTCTCCTGTGAAGAGATGCTCGAGTTGTTTTTGGCCGAGTGGGTTACCGACTGTGACCGGCTGGAGTTATTAGAAAGATGAGAGAAAATACTATCACGTCGTCTTCTATTAAGAGGTCCTTTAGACCTGGAGACAATTGGAGAGGAAGTTTGTGGTTTTCCGTCCTTCTCATTCCCTCCATTACCAATACTTTCATCGTTTTCTGTACTTTTCTTGGTAGGTTCGTCAGAATCCGGAGGAGACAAGGGTAACTGCAAGTGGCCGTCACTGGAATGGCTAGCAGGTAAAATCGGGACTTTCTCGTCAGATTGTGAGCTAAGAGGAGAATTAGAACTGAATGTACTATGTGTTGGCTGTTCCCCACTTATGGATGATGAGGGAGTTGAATTACTATCAGGACTGGTAGTAGATAGAGTGAAATGGCTCCGGGAACCATTAGAATGCTTTGGCTCGTGGTTGATGAACCAAGGGCGAGGATGAGGATGCAGTCCACTCATTTCATCTCTCTCTGGTGACCCTTTCTTGTCGTTCAAGCGCGAATCATGAGGAATTGTCCCATTAATAGCATCGTGCGTCGAATTTAGTTCCTCAACTATTTCAGGAGACACGTTCTCCGATGATTCTTCAGTTGTGAATGAGTTTGAGCCTAACGTCGTAGTACTAGCATCAGTGGTAGAGCTACTTCCATTTTCTTCAGAATAATTTTCGTTGTCCTCAGTTTCGCCACTACTGCTTTCTGTGGAGTTAGTCTCTGTGGTGATCGTGTCTATAATCAAAATAGTAGGTGGTCTGAATCCAGCCCCTGGTATCAAAATAACATCAACTTCTTCCTGTTTGCTGGGATTTTCTTCTGACGACGATGATGAGCTGTTGGACGAGCACGCCGGTGAAGTAGAAAACGGAGAGCACTTTATATTTGTATTATTACTAGGATCAGAATCAGAATCTCCTTCCTTTTCATTGCTTTCTGCTCCAGCAAAAATTACTCCGGAATGAGAATCTTTTTCCTTTTCGTTTTCTTCACTATGGTACTGTTGACTTTCGCTAGGTTCGATAAAAGGTAGAGGTGGTGGTGGCAGCAGAAATACTGGTGGCAAAAGATTTGACCTGTTTAAAGAAATCCGATGTAAATGAGCAACCGGCGATGGCGAGGTATTTTTCTTGAATGTTTCCGTGGATGAAGAGGTACTCTCTTCCTTCTCCGTATTTTGACCACTATCATCCGAATCAAAATCACTATCTCCAGCTGTTATCCTCTTGTCTTTTATTATAGAGGAGGAGTGAATGCGAAAAGAAGGCCTAGGACCACTACTGCTTGTTTCTGATTTATTCGGAGAGTCCTCAGCTGCTGAACTAAACTCATTGTTCCTCCCAGTATCCACTACACCGATGTGGTCTTCACTGATATTATCTTGGCTGTGGGATTTAGAGTCCGTGGGGGTCGTTCCGCTTAGTGACTTCCGGCTTGAGAGAGTAGAAAAAGGCTCTGTTGTTTCACGACTAGTGGATGTTGATGAAGAGTCCGAAGAAACTAGCGAACCACCTGGGCCAGTCCGACTTACGACCGATCCACCAGCTCCTGGATGAGCTTTTCGATTTTCTTGAAGCTGTTCAAAGCTGCCTGCTGGGCTTCGCGTCGCTTCTTCGTCGTCCCTCGGATTCGGAAACATTCCGTCGCCTGTCTCCTCATTTTGATGTAGATTTTCATGTTGACTACTCTTGGACACTTGACTTGGATTAGATGGGGCGCTCCCAATCGATTGACTCAGCAAAACCAAACAAACGACGACCAGTTCAACTCGAGAGCACAGCTGAAATATACAACCAGACAAAATACAGTTAGCTTTAGCATTACAAATAAGATTTTACTTTACACCTAGCTCCAAGAAACTTTCCCATGCTCTCCCTTTTCGCTTATGCCAAATATCTTTGTCTACTCCTGGTCCTTCTGCATTCCATGGACAGTACATTGAACTAAAAAATTGCTTCGTGGTGCACTTTTCTTTTTGTGAATGGGAACTGATAGAGGTGTCTTGCTTCATTGGAACAACACAGGAAATAAAGAAGAAAAGGTAAAAGTCAGTTTGTTATGACATAACCTGCTTCATGTAGCCCGCTCGAGATAAAATATTGGAGGCGCTTCATGAAAGCAATTGCAGAGCTGTGAAAGATTAAGGGCAGTGCCACTGCTATCAACACACAAGACACAACTAAAGAGATTCTTGAAAGATTGTTTACTTTCCCTTGGAACAAAGAAAGGAAATGTGACACCCAAATATATGGCTTGAGCCAGATAAATTGGGTTACGTCCGATTTAATTATAACTACGTTTTTTCGTATTCTGCACAACACAACTATAAATACCTCCCCTTTCTTCTGCACTCGATTTCATCAGTATTAGTATTCCTCAAACATTATCTTTTCACATCTGCTTTGTCGAATGCATTTTATCAGTTATCTTCAGAATGTATAGGGTCTACAAAGCACAACTAACAAAATATCATACACAATTCCCAGTATATTAGATTTATTTCATAAAAATGAAATGCATTAACTGTACTATGTGAGTTTGCGGTTACAACACATACCTATGCAGATTCTGTATGATTTCTTTAAGTATGACAAGCATTAAGTAAGCATTAAGTCATTTGTAGTAGGGGTAAATACCAAAGATATACCATTGTGGTACTTCAAAATGGCTTTTGAAACTTATTATGAACTACTTATATCAGGTAATCTGATTTCAATCTATCTTTTGAACAATAGTTTGCAAAGATCAGCAAACAAGTTGTGGTTTCTGATACTTTCGCCCGTTCATCCTCCTGCGTATCCCAAAAACATAGGTCACCCAATAAATCCGTCCTGAAATGAATTATATGTAGTAACCCTTTACTTTCACTTTAGTAATTTTCTTCGAAGAGAGAAAGAGATGAAAAAATTCCAATTCACTTAAAACAATATTTCTCGGCAAGAAAAATGACCACCGCATAAAGTGTGTCTGTAAAGTCTACATGAATGAACGATCATTATTTCTGCAATGTGTGCTATAGAAGCCTACCAAGCTAGACATACAAATCATATTTGCTTAGATTAACTGCATGTATAAAGGATAAAGGAACCCTCAACGGCCAATATATGCTCTATTTAGATACTGCTTTCCACACAACATATAATATGATGTCATTTTTCTTAAGGATGTGCGTTTGGATTACTCAGCAAGCAGCAAACTGCAATAATAATTCAAAAAGTCCAAACACATAATTCGTCCAATGCAGTAAAATCGTTGCTGGTGCAATTGGTGCAACTACTATTCAACTATTAAGGCACTGCACATCTTTGCATTTCCCTTATAAAATTCAGTAGGAAATGTAATTGAAACGTAATAGGACCATAAATTACGCAAAATGAAGGTCTGTGGAAATGCAAGCTATTCTAAGACGGAAATATAGAAGTAGGAAGAAGAAAAGACGTATTTGGCTTGCATTTCCAGGACAAAGGTGGCAATTCTTAAAATTTCCAAGTCAATTTTGATAAAGCTGAATTTACCTTTTTGTTAAAAGATTTAGTAGGTATATTGTGTGTTATTGCACCGTACTCTTGTATCATAAATTCCTAATTCTATACTTTAGCAAAACATAAGTGCTGTTAATTGTCTAAGGCATGTGAAAATTATTGAAGAAAATTTGATATTTACAGGTCATAGGCGAAAATTGTAAACTTTGTTGAAAAACTGATTTTAGTAGCTGTCTTGTAAGAGTTTGAATAGGTAGAGTTTCTTGAGTTCCAAGACAGAAGACTATTTGGAGTTTCTCAAGTAGAACCAAAGTAAAGCTACAAGACAAGTGAACTCTCTCTGTGCTCGTTTCGGACGATATACGACAATCTCGTCGCTCGTCTATGATTAAAATTTTAAGAAGCATCACAACTTTACTTTGCAACTTCTATATATAAATGGTAGCCTAGTAAAAGTTTCCATAAAGCGGTACTGGCGGTACATACAGTCATACAGTACACATACTACAAATATAGGCGAGTTGTCGGTATAGGAGGAGGATTAGTTTCACAATAGGAAATAGGTCTGTTCATATTTGGAAAGTGTGCAGAGTGGAAACTAGATGTACTCTTCTGGATTCCCTAATTCCTACTGTTTATATAAAAGAAAGCAATGTGATGTGGATGTGGCAATGCATATTATACTAGGTATAAAGTTGGTCTTGCTTTTACATTCAGTAGGCGGGTGTGCTTGGTTTGGTCTGGTATTGCGTTCTGTATAATAAGAAAGGCACCTCCATTCCATGAACCATGAGAGTTTAACTTATGTTGGTTGAAGAGTAATTGGAATACATAGGCAAACAGAGCTATAGCTATAGGAGATGTTAAAGACAGAAGGAAGGAAGGGAAAGCCAAGGAAAAGGACATAACAGGAAGAAGAGGTCGGCAGTTGGTGAGCCAAGAGCCAAGCCAGGTGAATGCAAATGTTCGAAAGGAACAGAGAAAGACAGTCATGAAATGAAACACGACACAAGCCACGGAGCGTTTTAACGGAGAAAGCTGAGAAATGTTTTTGCTCAAGTTGGTGGAACTGTTAATGCTCCCTTGCCTCCTACTTTCTCTATACTATTAGTTCTAGCATTTCGCTCAAGACTATCGTTTCAGTTTATAGAATAGAATAGCACAAACTGCATAGTTCTTATTACTTCAACCACACCACACACCATTGCAGATAGCACTCACAATCAGTCTCTTGCTTTGCCTTAAACAACAAACATCCTCTTTGTTCTATAATATCTAAGTTTCCTCTCAAGTCTCAATGCTCAATGCACACACTATACAGTAGTCTGCATATTCATGCCGTGACACTAAAACTAAGTACCTACTTGTCTAGAATACAATTTTACATTCATAGACTTAGACATATGGGTAAGTCTAGCAGAGCTACTTGCAATTAGTATCATATTTCTTTGTTCCACTTGTGTGAACAAATATACTGTATTATATTGGGTTCTACGAAGAATAACAGTAGTCTAATTTTATAGACAGTTCAGATCTTGGCTCTAACCCGACCTTCGTTTTTCTATTGTATTACATTACGCAATATTTAATGAAATGAACAAGTGTTTCTCCACTTACCATTGTGTGTAATACGTATAGTATGCCGTAACTTTGTACACTCTTTCGGATATTAGCTGCCAAGTACCAGCACACGTACCAGAAGAGCTTCTTTCTTACTTCCCAACAGTAAGACTCAGTTTGGAACAAAACCCGTTTTTCTTTGTATTTGGATTTTGTAGGAGGTCCAGGTCCAGGTCCAGGTCCAGGTACAGGTCCAGGTACGTAGTAGACCTTTAAGAAAGTTGATATTACTTATTGAAGAAAGGATAGTACCAATTATAAAGTCAACACACTACTCTGCACGGAACTCTTCAGACTCACTCTGCGGATAAGCAAAATTATTTTACTTTTTGCTCACTTTTAAATTCTAGAAGAATTCCAGTACAAGTATTAAGTAATTAAATAATTAGGTAAATGTAATGCCTATTAACCTCAAAACTTAAACCTATGTACTATGTACTAATTATATAAGCCTATGAAAAGTGAAATCAATGATTCAAAATGTCACAATCAAAATAATTCTTTGGAAAAAATCGATAATGGAACATTTACTTACGCAAAATGCGTTTTATGAAAAATAGATGATTATTGGCGAAGGCGATGCACACCTTTTTTGCGTTTCTTTTTCACAGAGAAAACTTCATAAATAAGAGTTTTTGCTATTTAAATATTTAATGTTCACCTTGGGTTTTAGTCTCCAATTATGTAGGCAAGCTATTGGTTTCAATATGCTTCTCCTTTGAGACGTCAAAATATAATGACGGAGTTGCGAAAACATTCATAACTATATATTACTATTACCATTCCTTCTTGCTGACCACTATAATTAATTCCTAATGAATCACACCTTCAACTTAAATTCATTAGCATTTCATTTCAATGAAAATTAACTCCTGAACTAAGTGTTCACAATATTTCTAGAATCGCAGTTTGTTAATAGCAATGCATTAGTCAGGTATTGTAAATATTTATTCGTGGTATTGTGTACCTAACATAATGTAAGCAGAATAGTTTTAGCTAAAAGAAACCCATAAAATGTAATATTACCTTGAATTATGGCCACGGTAATTTTGACTCAACTGACTTATTAAAACTGTTAAGTGAATTACGTAGGTTTTTATTTAACATAACCGGTAGACTACAAAGCATTTAAAAACTTAACATGTTAAACACAATAAAACTTAAGATGGGGAAGATTCCGACAATGAAAGGAACAAGAGGATAAAATGAGGCACTTTTGATTTTCACGTACTTTGTATTTACGAAAATAAATTGTTATTGTATTACTGGACCATTCCCCATTCCGGTCTTCTTGCAATTTACGTCTACCTATCCCTTTTGTTTTGATTTACTTTTATCAGATGTATAATTTTGAATTGGATTTCAAAGAAATTCATTCGCAATCATCAATCATAGTTCTTTTCATTATGATAACAAGGTGATTGTGTTCCTATATAAATAGAAACTTATTAGTGCTTAGTGCTGGAGATCTTATTAGGTGTGGTGACAGTTGTGAATAGTATTGAAAAAATGTAAGCTTAATAGCTTAATTAAAAAGATCATTAAATTACAATTACAATTACATTAAATTTGTATTCATCAAGATTTAAGCACAGGGCACAAGCCCAATTTGCAAGCGACAACCCAATTATTTTCTCCATTTCTAAAAGTATTGTTAAATATTCCAGCTTTGGTATACGGAGTTATCTCAGTTGTTTGTTTTATCCATTTTCAAATAGTGTTTTGTTAAAATGTAGTTTCAAACAGCAGTACGTATACCAGAAACGGAAAACATAATTTACGCAGCTACAGCTATAAAGACTCATCCTTTGTGACTGTCACCATTGCAGCTTGGCACTAATTTTCAGATAAAAGCAATGTTAATTTTCTGTATACATTCTTCTGGACTAGCAAGCCAATGCTTTAAGCCTTACCTAAAGGAGAAGGCTCAGAAGGTATATTATAAGGTAGTAAAGGTATTGTGTATATATATTTACGCTCCAAGCCTTGGCAGATTATTTAGTATTTTGCTAAAATTGAAATACTTGTGTTTATAGTTACTGTCTAATGTCTATCCATTCATCACAGAATGTGAGCTGGTATTGTACTTTGTCCGGACGCATATTATACATATATTAGGCAGATTATAAGCCAGAACTAACCTAAACTGGCATAAGCAAAGACGAAAGTAGTTTTGCATAATGTGGTAGAATGAGTGTATTGCATGGATATAATCTAGCTGCTCAATATGCTAATTGATTGACAATAAAGCCGGGGATAGGAGAGAATTAGTCAGCGTCGACATGCAAATTGTGTTACGCCAAAGGTTAGTCACTGTCTTGAATAAACATTTAGTGTAAACTAAAATACGTTTAGTTTCGACAATATGAAGTTTCAGCTTCAGGTAGTACGTATACTATTGTTACTGCTGTGTTAAGCCAGAATATAATATATGAACTAGAATTCATTTTCATGTATTGATAGAATGGTTCTGTGGTTCAAATGCAAGTATCCTATGCTTAGTTTATCCATATCTATCTATCTAAATCATTCAATACATACGACACTGATCTGTACTTTAGTGCACACAGTGCACAGTAGTTGTGGGTTGGAAATTCAGTCAGGCATGGAAAAAGTTCAAATTTCCAATCTAGAGTATACTCCTTTTCCTATTTTCAACTTTTGCCACACCCTATCTTAGATTTCCAAAAATAGCAAAGTATATTGCAGGGATCCTAAGCGCCATCGTTATTCAAGAAGATTTTCCCATGTTTTCCCGCTAATCTGGTTGCAGAGTTTCTAAATTTTTTTCAAGGCTAATTTTTGTTTCAGCATTTGTTTTGAAAGCAATACATGAATGACAACTTAACTACTGTGTTTTTAGATGTCTGTTACGATTGTGTTATATATTTTCAATTAAATGCTATACACTCCTTCAGGCAAGTGATCTGCCTAAGTACTATTCTTCAAGCGGTATGTAAATTCAAACGAATAATAATAGCCTTTAGTTTGGATTTCAGAGAACTATAAATAATGAAAACCACAGACAGTTAAATTGTGTTTTGCACCGCAGAATACGCTTCCAATATTTGCATCAAATTGACAGAGCTAAATTAAGTAGACCATATGTTTTTAATAGACCTACAGCTAAATCCAAACATTGCTGTTTTGTGTTTGTAAATTCTTTATGAACCATTTCGGAAAGTTGTAGCCGATGTGAAAAGCAGCAAACTAAAGACAGTACAACAATGATTAACGACTTAATTGCAAAAATAATCGCTGCAATTAAAATATAAACAAAACAAGTTATAGATAACATTTACTCAAAATATCGCCCAAAGTCATTATTATAATATAATCTCTTGAAATGCTAACCATAAAGCAAAATCGAAGTTAGATCAGTAAATGATAAAAACAATTAATTAACTCCGTCGGCAGTATACGAATAGAACAAAACACCACACACAAGCTAGTTGTAAATACACACTTTATTTAAGATAATTATCTAGATGTTAAGAATTGACTGGTATTTAGTAATAATGTTTTTACAACAGGTTTTCCCTTTTGAGCAAATATTTGTGTTCAGTTGCCGCATAAATAATTAACATATCCAAGACCGAATAACCAAAACAGTGGAATTACTTAGAGCCATTGTTACAAAGTAGTGGAAAGTAGTCATTATGACGGAAAAAACTTCATAGAGGGCAAAACTTCGATTAAGAAATTCCAAGAGAGATGGTGATAATTAAAATACTTAAGTAGTTTGTTTAACTGAGTTAGACTGTTAGACTGTTAGAAAGATCTCTTGGATCTCTACCTTTAATTTTTAAAGTTGACAAGTAAGTCAGCAATTTACAAGGTGTAATTAAGTTTACAATACTTGTTTGTTCGGTTACACATTGTTTGTGTGCTTAATGAATTCGTTATTATTTTATAAGTGGGTGAAATCTTATTGTGTGTGTAGGAAGTAATAAAGTATTTATTGCAAATTATGCAGAAGTATTGTACATTTGTACATGTCATATATTTTGTGTACCCTGTTTGTGTAAGAGTAATAAGGCTCATAGCTTTAGCTTATTTAGATTAAGTAAGCATTAGAAATAAACCATTTGCAAAACGGTTTTAAGACAGTAGCGGAAGCAAAACAAAGAAAACATTAAAAGCATCTTGAAGTATTATTTAATATATATTAAATTAATTTTGAGTTTGAGTTTCTTTTATTTTTTATTCAAAGGTCATAGGTCAAATATGGCCCATTTTTGAAGGAGAACCCACACTTAGTCCCTAGAAGGCACATTGAAAGTTTCAGCCAAAAATGTCAATGTGGTCCTGAAATATGCGAATACTCGTTGACTAACTAACAGACACATACACAGACATCCCGTTTACCTACAGTAGCTTGCGCTACTGAATAAATACCATTATTGCTTTTAGTTGAAAGGCAGAATTGGAAAGAGATTATCGCCATTTTATTACCACTTACACGAATTTCCTTCGTGCTCAGTATCTGCATTAGTATTATGTTGCATTGTATTGTGTTGACGTTGACTCACTCATTCATATACATAGCCTCATAAATATTGTGATGATCTTTACTACGCCTTAACATGCTAGGTGCCATTGAATACTGGTAAACAATTTAGCGTTCTCAAGTAGCAAGGAGGTGCGAGTAGGCAGTGCTGCAGTGCATACATTATAAATGTTAACTCTTTTGCTGCTTACTCTTGATTAATGGTCTTCGGAGCCATAATTATTTCTCAAATAGCTATATACAAAGACAAGGAGAACTCCTGTACTAACGAAGAAATCAAGCATCCGATTGCTTAATGAAGGTGGACAGCAAGTTTACGTTAAGTGAAACAAAAAATAACAAACAACGCAACTAAAACACAAATCTTTCTTAAATGACATTATTAATAAATTAATTCTAAGCAATTGGTTCCATACTGTAGAGCTTGGCCAAATTCACATTTACTGCACACAGGAAAATGAAAGCGACCCTTAAATAGATGTAAAGTTTGCTCAATCCATGCATATAGCATAAAATTGAATTCATTCTTTGATTAATGGACAGTCTTCATACTGGAAAATATGCTGAGTAACTGAACTGAAAAAAGATTGTTGAAATATATTTTTAATATTCTGCTACGCTTGCTACGAAAGCTTCACTGAGGTTTATGGACATTTTTCATTATTCTATTAACATTTTCCTTTGTTCACTGTAATGACCATTTTTTCCATTAACAATACAAGTGGCATCTTTTTAGCATCTCCAGTGTTATTATTGTTTACCTACAATCTAAACTTCATTTTACACCGCACACTTGTAAAGTAAACTGGTAATCAGCTTAATGTTTATATTAATACCGTTCTAATGCCGAAAACAGAACTCAGTAGGTATATTATGTTTGTCTATTTAATCTCAGTCTTTCTTAAATGCTACCATATCCTGACCTTCGCATGCATGTTTTATTTCTAGTGATAAGCATCTGTAAATCCATGTACTGCATTGGATTGCTTTCATTGCTACGTTAGTTTAACTTTTCTGAAACAACTATCAACTATCAAAGATTCATTTTGACAAATAAGGATTTACCATTCGCTGCGTCAGGCATTAGGTTTAGGTACAAGAAACTTTCTGTGGTTACTAAATAACATGAAATTGACTGCTGAAAAGAAAAACAAACTTTAGAAATCCGTTAAGCACTTTATATCTGCGCTAATGCCATTGGTATGTACTGCAAATCTTACTTTCATTAATATCTACTAAACATTTTCAACCTATAATACATGAAAGTAAATAAGAACTGTGGGATATAAGAAATTAATTATAATATAATGGTATGATTTGTTAACACTACTAATTTCAATACAAACTATACATCTGCACAAGAATTTATAATGCCACTGAGATTCAAACAGTAGTAATAGTGGTAAGAGAATACTTGTATAAAATCATAAAAGAGCATGTTAGTTATATAAGGCAAGGAACGACGTAGAGCATTTGTATTCGGTGGGAGGGAGGATTATCGTTTTCTGACAAGTGAGACAAACAAAAGTAACAATTGAATTAGAAAAGTGTTGAAACTTCATATCAGCAGCCATGCAACTCTGAATTTTCCCCGCAAAAAATAGGTTTGCTTAGCGGAGAATAGAAGCGTGAAAGGATTTTGGTAATTTTCCGTGTTCTTTCCCTTTCGTGATGGATTTGTTTTCGTGTGTGCAAAGAAGATTTGATTGCAGTAGTTCCCTCAGTTTTTTCTGCTGGTTGATGTAGTGTGAAGATATCTTGAATGACTGTTAAGTAAATACATTGAGAACATAACCTTTTCACGCACTTACTCTACTAGATGCATTATCCATGCTACTTGCTCCTGTACTTTTATGATTATAGTGGTAGTAATAAGGCGGCTTCTACTACCACCACTTCTTACCGTGTCCTAAGAATTTGCACCTATTAGGCTGCTTTGCTACTTGGTTGTATAATACAGCAGTCAACATCAACAGCAGGAACATACAAATTCTTAAAAATATATAACATTCACCGTATTTCCCAAACTAACAGCTTTTACTTCCGACAAGTACAACTCATTAAATGGGCAACACTAAGACATGCAATGTAAAGTGCATGTTAGAATAAGTTATCAAAAAATGTGAGCCGTTCCAAAGCATTTTATGCATCGAGCTGAAAAAAGGTGGCAATGCAGGAAATACGTGAAGAAACCCGTCATTTGCAACTATACCTTTTGTGTTAGTCTAAGTACGATATACACTGACTTTATGAATAGCTTTATAGTGTACTCGTTTATTATGCGATACACTTGTTAAGTAATTCTTTCTACTTTCTACATGGTGCAATGGGAAATTCCGCTGAGTGAATAGCAGATCACAGTGAAGGGGAGAAATCTGAAATCTTTTGCTGAAAGGACTGTTGCTCCTTTAATACTAAGGAATAAAACAACACAAAAAGTAAAACATTTGTTCTTGAGAAACTTTTACTTGATAAATAGGAAGCGTAAAATGTATTAAACAACAATTCTTTTGATATCCATTATAATTGCATTATTTATGAACCACTGAACGACATTTTATACGAAGGCCAGAAGAACGTGCTTCCCCTCCTCACGATCAGTCAGTCTTATGTTTTGTACAATTAGTTTTTCTCATTACATTTATTTCTATTAAAATTGAGAGCTTTGCAGTACAATAAGCACACTGTGAGTACTTCGTGATATCATTTGGCAAAAGGAAAATGTTTAGAAAAACTTTAACACTTCGATTGAACAAGTGGGATGCTGTATACGTTACGGGTAGTTGTAAGTGAAAAAAGTGGATATCATCCCGAAAAGGAGAGAAAGAGTGAAATTGAGAATAAGAGAAGTATAAGTAATGTAAGAGGCAAGAGACCCATCTGGAAAAAGAAGCATGATGCAGTAATTGAGAGAATAAATGGTAGCTTCATGCATCATCAGAAATGTATAGGGCGCGTTTTATTAGCCGTGTATTGCGTGTTCAACATCGAGATTAGTTTTCACACTTCCATGAACTCGGTTCTCGTTCCCGTTCTCAGTTTAGCTCACAATCAACATCAGTCGAGCTAGAAGAGCTTCTCAGACTTCTTACTTATTACACCGAAACAGAGAATTACACTGGTATGTTAGGTTTCCCCGACTATTCTGCCATATTACTTTGTACTCTACGTTTGTGTATGGATGTATGTATACAGATTCGTTCAACTACAGTCTTCCTACCAAATTCCGTCCCACAGTTAGTTCTCTTTTGGTCTCCTCAGACTTCAGCTCAGAACTCGAGTCATCAGTTTAGTTTACTCAAGTTCAGCAGTGCGGGCTTCCCATCTCTATACTTTTTATCCCAATACCTACACCCTGCTACACGTACAACGCTCATGTACTCACCTAATTGTAGGTACACACACCAATGTAATGCAACCAACTATTTTTCCTCTAGTAAGAATTCTGTTTTCCTTCAGCCTTCTCTCAGTCTCAAATGGCAAGTAGTTAATGCACGTCATTCACCATTCATGCTAGTTATCTAAAGAGATCTTATCTCAGACTACCTAAAATCTCGACTCTTCTATGAAAACCAAGAAACCATACATGAGCTACGTAAACAAAATATTGACAAACAAACCAGAATCTTCAAGAGTTCAAGCATAAGATTAATTGCCTCAATTCTGCAGAATTGTAAAATCGAGTATAATGAATATCTACACTATAGAAAATTTCATTGCTGAAAGTTCTAAGAATTAAAATAAATCCCTCCTAAGAATGATATTAACATTTTAAATCACAGTTCTAAAAATTTCCAGGAAGTAAGAAAAAGAGTTCGCCAAAATATCCGCCCAAATAAAGATATATGTGACTTTCTTTCCTGACCTCACCTAATAAAATCAATGATATGTTATCTTGGTTGTGTCCCCTAAAAATTCAAATCATTAGGTATACAGAGGTTAAAATTTTTACATTTGGCGAAGTACATACAAATGAATATGACGAATATTCTTTTAAAAACGTTATAAGCACACATTATAATATCTAAAGAAATTTGTCTGGTCTGGTAGTTTCTCCATTACGCCTATCGTTAAGAAGAGCAAAAAAAGTGCTTGCTAGTGCAGGGCAAACTATCTGACTGCACTTTCTCTTTCTTTCTGAAAGAGTGGAGATATCTGCTTTCACACAAAGAAGAGAATCTAAGTCTGAGTTAGAAATGAAAGGGCCGTACCTAAGTAGTTGCAGATGTGTATAGAGAGATACGGAAGTCAAGATGAACGAACAAGAGATCAGAAGAAAAGAATGTTCATTTCATTTAGTGTTTGTAATTCTATCCTACCCCTTCCGGCTTATCATAGGCTAATGCGGAGTCTCCTTTGAAACCAGACTTTATTTCTGTCTTTGGCAGGGAAGTAAGCGTCTTTCCCTTGTAACGTCAGAGAGCTCAATTTCATATCATTGTCGGTATACTTTGTGCTTCTTCAAACACATAGAGGCTATGTGAAATGATACTGCATGCAGTCAAATAAAATGGCATGATTTACTGCTTCCACTTTATATTATATATACAGCAATCGCGAACAAATACATAAAACTGTAGGTATACTTTACTTCAGGAAAATAACAAACCTTTTAACAAAATTGCCATAATTGTACTGTACTTAATACTCCACTTAATATTTATTTAGTCTACGAATTTGCTTAACAGTAATTAGTAATTAAGGTAATAAAATACGTAACTTTGTGTATTACTAATTAGCAAAAATACCCAAGCTAAGTAGCGTTTCGTATAAGCAAACATTAATATCTCCATTTTTAAGCCTGTATACAATTTAGTGAGATTAGTGCTCAACATGCTAATACGCAAGCAATAATGAGAATGACGACAATCCAATATGCCAAAAATAAAGGATTACTACCAATACGCAAAGTGCTGTGTAAGCATCCTCATTATTTCAGTACGAACTTAAAAAAGTAAAGTACTCCGAAACTTGGTTAACTACTATTAGTACAACTAACTTACCCAAATGTAATCCATTTACCTACCTAAGGATATGCTAAATAATACATTATAGGAGAACTAGGAAGAGTACACGTAACTAATCTAGATACTTAATTAATATCTTACTGAACAAGATGTTCCCTGTTAGCAAAGTTAAATAAAGCGTCCTTAGGGAAAGTCAGAACAATTTACTGTGTAACAGTGTTATACCTTAGTACCTCTTCCATGCACTTTACATTTTGTTTGTGTTTCTTTAAATAAAGATATATTTTATACATACCATATAGTATATCTTACTCCCAGGTTCTTGCCCATCTCAGCTCATCGTCTAGTCTCGTATATGATACATAAGAATTCTGAGAAACTGAGATTCACAGTGAGAGCTGTTACGTTAGCTACTAGATTCTCTACTTCGTGTTACATAAATGAGTTGAATCGATCGGTTCTGCTATGGTGTAACAGCCCATTTCCATCTAACCTCCTACTTACATGGTTACATGTATTACAGGCAAACTAAACTACAGAATGTATGTACTAATAGAACAAGTTTTTTTCTTAACCTACATATATCTGCATTGTTGGCTTGGCTTTTGTGCGTCCTTCAACTGAAAAGGCTAAAAGGAATTGCATTGGTAATTGTGAATATTGCATTACGATTTTAGATGCTTAAACCAAACCTCTCTCTAATGTTAAGTTACGTATTGCCCATTCCGATTATGTAATTTGGTCGGGTTAACTTAGGTAATGTAAGTAGCTTTTAGACTACACTATAGAATTTCCACCAGCTTCATGATACTAATGTCATGCTAACTCCATCTCCAACTCCAACTAGAATCGAAAGATTCTATAAGACAACAGACTTCCTATTAGCTCAGTATACTAACTAAGTGCATTTACATCACCAGAGAATGTTGTATAGCCATGGTTAAATTGGGTTAGTTGGGATTGGGAGTAGCAGTTGCATTTGCATTTGTTGTAAATACATGGCACAATCTAATACCAAGGTTTGGTAGTTACTTAATAATGTATAGTTCGCATAGTCTTGCTAGATAGACTAACTGCATATAAGAATGGGGCCTAACAGAGCAAAATAGACAGACAGTAGTAACAACAATATCAATATCTATTTCTTAATAGGAGCAATAGGAGCAACAAACTGTGTTTTCAAATTCTTTCTCTGGTGCCTTATCGCATCGTTTTGTTCGATACAACGATTCCATTCGTTGGAAACTCTTTTTATAAACATAGGAGTTTGGATGGTGAATGGCCCCTAAGCTAGAGAAAGTAAATTCATCTGGCGCCTTTCACAATGTGATCGTTTGGCCTACAACGCAAAGGCCAAACCAAAAAAGGAATTCATTTGGGTTTACTCGACTTTCACTCTAGCTTCACTACACGAGCCAACTCCATTTCTTCACAGACTCGTCACTATATCTACTGTAGTACAAACCAAAGACGAAGAAAACATATCCTAAGAAAGGACTTCTGGCCTATCAGTTATGCTTTCTCAGTTGTACTTCACTTAGGTAGATAATTCTGCTCCTGGTCTTTCTCCGAAGGGACAAAAAACTATTGGACAACATTGCAAAACTGCTTTGTGCTTGCGCGCCTACGTTTTGCAAACTGGTTTTTAATTATGTAAAAGTAATACAATACTACCCAATTTAAGAATGGAAATTGGGATGCTATCAGGAATCTAAAATATTGTCACTGTCAGTTTATAAATGAATAATTGTAAAACCAGATATAAATATCATCAATTTCATCTAATATGTAACGCAGTTTTGTTCCTATTCTAATAGTAACTGTTTCTATATTTAGCTATGGGTTAAAAAACTGATGCATCAACCGGCATATAATCGTCAGGATTAATATGGATATTTTTAAACCACAAAATCTCATTTGTCAAATAAAGCACGTAGCATTTACATGTATGTAACTTCAATCATATTTCTAAGATGGAAATGCCTTTGCAGGAGGAAGAAAAAGAGCCCAGTGGTAGATAAAGATAAAACAAAGTCATCTAAAGTAAAATGAATGAAATAATCAGATTGATCCACTTTTTCTGCCCGAGATATATAGTACGTAGCACAGATAAAACGCTATGTGTAGCTATTTCCATATTCCTACTGTGGAGGAAGGAAAAAATGTGGTGACTTTGCATTGCGTCTCTGTTGAATTTTCATTTGTAATACTTCCTCAGTAGTGCGGCACAATAACTGTAATAAGCGACAGAAACAACATGAAATTTTGCATTAGTGCACTATTTACTACGTCTTTTACTACAAATTAGTGCAATAAACCTGAACTACGAAAGAAAGTAGTGCTTGGATTCCTGCTTGTTTTTTCCACTTAGTTTTACCTTGAAGGGGAGTTTTAGTAATGCAGAGTAAAACAAAGTAAACCAGTGAAAACGAAGGAGCCTTAGGTCTCTCCACAACAAAATTCAGTCATAAGGCAGAATGACTTTTACTTATTGGAAGTTATTGAAAGGAAGACCCTGTATGAGATTCGTAATATAAAAGGGAAAGTTGGGTAAGACCAAGACGAATGAATCTACTGTAATCGGATAAACCTGGTTAGAATGTAACCTTGGATGAACTTTAAACTAGATTCTGCACATAATTTTAGTCTTGGTGAATTGTTTAACCTTTCTGCTTTCTCATTCACATATTCTGCATTTTTATTTTACTATGAACCAGGAAAATCGTGCTCTTAACGGAAATATTCTTTGCAACAGACATGGAGAAAGTAGAGAAAGCAAAAGAATATTATACGGTTTAGTTATTGTTAAAAAGTTTTTGAAGCGACGCCTATCATTAGGAAATCAGATGAGTTTACGGTTATGGATCGATTGTAAAGTGATAGCGAACTGAGTTCTTTTCTCCAGTAAAAAATGCATCGCGTCCACAAGGAATACAAAAAATGCCACGTTGAAGTGATGCACGTGCATTGATAGGTGGATGGGAAAGGAAGGAAATTGAGCCGATCATATATCTTAGGACTACAAAATAGAGATACATACTTTGGGGAAAGTATAGTTAATATGCCGTTATATTGTGTGTAAAAAGGTTAAATTTTCTCATATCCCATTCCTTTGTCGAGAAGAAAAAAGATGGAAAGGAACTGGAATTGGGTGAGGCGGCAGAGAAAGTGAAGAAGCGACAGGGACTGAAAGTCAAGCCGATCGGTGAAAGTCAAGTCAAGAAGTAGAAAGGAAAATAATACTTGACTTTTGCCAAATATATTGCAACAGACTTAAACTTGATTGCAGAAGGCAGTAAAAGCCATTTTATTTAGTCCTGGCTCCTGAGAAGGATTTTTCACACAGTATTTCATATGTATAAAAATAGTGGCTTTATATTAATACGCATATTTTTTAGCTGTGAGTGGCAATTTGTGATAAAATTTGGAATGCACACAATTGTAAAATTTGGGTGTTATGATTTTATGATGTTTGAGAAAGTAGTATATGTTGACTCATCTTTCCCTGTGATCAGTGTGGTTCATAGTTGATACTCTCTGGAGTATGCCAAAGCCAAAAGTACACATCACATTAAATAGAATCATTCTTAAAGTAGGAAAAAGAGGTAAAAGAACTTAGATGGGTAGCTATGTAATGTAAGCCTATAAAATACTTTTGAGTATCTAAACAAGAAAAGAGAAATATAAAGAAGTGGTGGGTAAGAAAGAAAGAAAATAAGTCAAGACTTGAGAGATAAAGAGAAAGAGAGAACTAGAAAAAGAAAGAATGTCAGCCAATTTCATTTTGGGCTACTGCTGGTGAGATGTACTACTAAGAGAAAAGAAGAAATTTTCAAGTAAAGAACTCAGAGGTAAATATGGAGAGTAGCAGATATTTGGTATGTAAAGTAAAAAAGGTTTCGTCTATCTACTTTCAGATATCTTCTTTGCATAACTAAAGACGCTAAGTATACTTCTATAACTTTTACCTCTTACATTGCTAAAAAAGCACACTTCCATATATTTATCTATTCTGCGATACCTACTTACTTATTATGCCTATCTAAGTAACTATCATATTCTTATAGGTAATAAATATATGCTAGTCTCTATAGCTCTGTGCTCTCATTTTCCATTTTACTCTCTTTGAGTTACTTACCTTCTCTCTCCAGTCGCGGGACATTACATTTAGATAAAATACTCTGGAGTAAACTCAATATTCTTGCACGTTATGCAGTCGTTTTATGGTGTCATTTATGCGCTTTGTGTAATACATTCACGGATAGCTTCCTGTATGTACTTACAATTTTACTTGACGTACGCTTTATAAATATTCTTCTGATGTCATAGGTGTACAATACAGACATATCATCTCCTATAGCATATCTTCAGCCTCTGTTGCATGATCTAAAGAGACCTTATGACCCTTACTTTAGTAAGATTACAAAATACACGCTGCCTTGTCAAAACAGAATTTGTCATATAAGTAGTAAATGTCTCATGTTAACCTAACATACGGAAAAATTTCTATTTTAAGAGAGATAAGCGGGCGAACGGCAATCAGGAATTTACTTCTCTCGTAGGCATCTTTCAAACTGGCTAGACTTGAGTATAAATTTCAGATTTTGAATACGCAACAATATCAGTTAGCTAAATTAGTTGTCCCAATTGAAATAACCGTGGCTGCATGGTTCACTTGGACAATTGGAAACGAATATAATACAAACGGAAAATGGTACAATTGCTAAATCTAAGCTTCCGAAAATAGTGCATCATTCTCATTTTTCGATCTTACGTAATTTTTGCTTTCAAACTGGGGAATATATTGGTTACCTTGAATTATGGAATGGTTACCATAATTATGTCATGATTTTCTACTTTTTTCGCTGCGGAACTAATACGAAAGGCATTGGTTGTTATTTTATCAAGAAAACGTGTCAGGAAAACGTCTATAATTTAGTAGTGATAATAATACTGTAATATCTTTCGATGCTTACAGATGTACAGAATGCGTAGCAGTCTACTATATACCTATAGTGTTCTGTCTCTCAAGTCATAATAATATTAAACCTGCCTATATATATGTATGTTACTAAACCATGTGAGTTTGAAGAGAAAGAAAAAGCAAGGAGAGCAAAAAGCAGACAAATGTGCAATATTTCACTAATATTATTTTTTAGAAACGGGAAGCCCGAGGCAAGTGGAATGTTTGTCTCTACTTACTAATATGGTATGATTTCTCACAATGCCTTTACTTGAACCACACATGTCATCCTATGAAACGCTATCACCCAGTTCCTGACTATAAATCTAACGGGTATATGTACAAAGATCCGTCTATGTAGAAAGCGAAAGAAAGGAAACTATTACAGGACTACGGACAATAAAATCCCGACAAGACGGAGCTGATGGAAGTACAAATATATGGATGGCGAAAAAGAACTTTGCAAAGTGTAAATCACATTTATTTTGTCACGGCATAAGCTTTTCATGATGCAGGGTTTTATACTTCTTATTTAAGAAAGACAAATGAGTGAATGGTTGCGGTACGATTGAGTAAAAACCACTGAGCTCACAAAGATTCGTATATAAAAGTATGTGTAAGGGTAAAACTGCTAGCTCACCTACTTATCTTCACTTAAAATAAATGCAGAACTGCAAACCTGAGGTATACTAAGCAAACTCACAGATAAGGCAATTTAATGTAAGGCTATGAAATATTGTGAACTTATTCAAAGGAAGTGAAATGCAATTAAGCTCACAGTCGTTCAATTATGTGGTTTGTGGATAAAGTCTTCGTTCAGTTCTATTTTTATAATTGAAGTCAAAAGTATAGTAAATTGCACCAGTTAGTTATGAAATGAACAGCATATTTAAACTACTAAAATATAAAAAAGTTATTAAATGCTATTAATCTATGGTTTTGCAGTTTATTTTAAGACTATTTTTGAAAGTATCAGCCCGTACGAGTAATCTTGCATTTACATGCATAAACGGCTGGCAATGAGTTGTTCAATTGAGCACTTCTCCGAGGAAAAGGGCAACCTGGGTAAAAAGCTGTTTGGCCTGGTTTTAAGATTACTATATCTGTATACGTGTATACCTTATATTATTATGTTGATGTCTACCCAACTGGACTGAGTTAGGAGAGCAAGAGCATTGCCGAGTGCATGAAATGGGAAGGAGTTTAAGTTTGTATGATGTGGCACAGTTTCTCAAGCTTGTTCAAAGCAAAAGCCTTCAAGTTATGGAACCGAGAAACGGATGCATTTATTTGAAAGAGAAAGCTTGTATATAAATCTGTGCTGTAGAGTATAAAATAAACCCCATAGTTGAATTGTGCAGACTACGAAACTAAAGCGTACGTCACAGTACAAAGAAAATCTATACCTCATATTTATCTGTAGTTACTTATACTTAGCAAATAGCGAAAACGTACTACATTCATACTAGGACAAACAAGGATGGCAAAGATAAGTATAGGAGGAACGGATCCATATCTTTAGGTCGACAGATTGCGGAGTCGCCCAACCAAATCAAACGAAGCGGCAATCGAAGGGAAGTAAAAGCCGATGGACCACACAAGCCAGTAAAGCAATGCAAGTAAAACCAACAATATCCTTCAATGCCTTCCTTCCATCTTCCTTCGTTTTAAAGTTACTACAGTACACATTACATTGTATACAGCAACTGCAAGTAGTGAAAACCTTTCCTTGATGCTTACAGATACAGATAGCGTACGGTACGAGAGAAAAGGAAAATCACCTGGTTTGAGAAAAGATATAGCTTTCATCTTTGTCTTGTGTGCTACTATCATTTCAGACCCAATACACTGTTTATAGTCAACAGAGTAGAATAGTAGTTTAAACTATATGCTTTGAACGTACACACTTATCGAGTGGAAAAATTCTCTTTACCTTACTTATTCATGGGATCACATTATTGAACGTATTCTTCTCACTCGATCATGTTCCGTGCCTTGAAGGTAAAGTTCCGAAATGCTAATGCTACCCTCGATCAGTCTTTTCTCAATTTTTTATCATCTGAATCTGGGATCACCAAATCGATAGCAAGTTTTGGGGACATGGAACAGAACTCTTCGTCTCAAATACTACTTACCAGAAGGAATATTTACATGCAGTAAATACCTAAGTACATTTCTGTGGTTAACATCATACTTAACTAACAAGTCATGTGGAAATGATAGATACTACTAAAGTATACTATGTGCATAAATTGATGATATTGGAAATTGAGTAATTGGAAACAAAACCACTAAGACCGTTTTCAACTCAGTATTCGTAACATCCCCTCAAGAAAGAGAAAGAAAGACGGAATCAATGAATAGTATAACTTTTTACCATTCTTTTACACTTACATTCTTATCGATAGTTAAAGGCTTTATATTATTCAACCCCTGAAAATAATCACTTTTCTGAGAAAAAAATGCTTCTTTTCCCCTGAGTTTTTTTTCGCCCTGAGTATAGCCATCCATCATGGATTGAAAAACCACCAAAAATAAAATAATTGAATTTTAGTCACTTTTTTACTTAGTCAATTTCTCCCTAAAAATGCAATTACTCTTAAGAAAAGGGCACACAGATTTTTGTTGCAAAAATTGTTGATAGCAAAAATTATTTTACTCTGCTTCCACTTTATATTGAATAAGATAGTTAAATAGGTTTCTCAGATGTAAAATATTACCATTTTCTATGACTTTCTTAATTAATTAAATTACCAATTAAAGGAAGCGCTAAGATAACTTTTTCGGGGTTTCCACTTTTAAGAAGCGCTAAGCTAACTTTTTGAGTGTTTTCTTCGTTTAGAAAGCGGTAAGCTACTTTTTGGTACTTCCAATTTTAAGAAACGGTGGGCTAACTTTTTGGGCGTTTCCTATTACATGAAACGGTAAGCTAACTTTTTGGGAGTTTCCCAACACATATGAAGTGGTAAACTAACCCTTTATAGGAAGCGGTGAGCTATATTTTTAGGTGTTTCTCTTATATGAAGCGGTGAGCTCTTTTTTGGGTGTTTCCCATTACAGGAAGCCACAAGCTAAATTCTTCCGTGTATCCTTTTATATGAACCGATAGGCTAGCTTTGTTGTTTCCCATTATATGAAGCGGTAAGCTAACTTTTTGGGTTTTCCCACTATATGAAGCAGTAAGCTAACTTTTTGAGCTTTCCCATTCTATGAAGCGGCAAGTTGTCTGTTTGGGTGTTTCCCATTATATGAAATGGTAAGCTAGCCTTTTAGGTGTTTCCCAATATAGGAAGCGGTACGCTGTCTGCTTGGGTGTTTTCCATTTTAAAAAGCAGTAAGCTAATTTTTTTATGTTTCAACTAAAATTTGTAAATTTTTGCTAAAATGATGTAGAGATTTGATAATTTTTGGAAATAAGTGAACTCAGCCCTTAAGGGCCGAAAACTTTTCCAGTTTTTGTGATAAAATTATGCGGAGATGTGAAGAAATTTTTGTCGTTTTGGGCCGTCGCGTGGATCACAAGGCTTTGCCTAGTCTGACATCTGACATAAGTAAATGAGCCTCTGTATGGAATAGTGAAGAGAAGACTGTAGATTGTAGTATAAAATACAGTGACCTGAATGAGACACTCAATTCCAATTTATGCAGGTGATCAAATAGAATCTAATTGGACAAGTAAAAAATAGGTCGAATTTGAAGAGAGTTTTCTTTGAAATTCAAAGTTTCGGTGAAAGCCCTAGCTTAAAATAATCAAAGCAGATATGTCATCAATCAAAGAAATTTAACTTTTAAAGCTCTCATAATTGGGTGAACTAAAGGAGACTTCTTAAAACATTGTTTAAAAAGTCTTCAAACTATTTCTCAAGAATCTCTGGTAATTCCAGAAGATTTAACTGCTTTGTAGTATCTTTTAAGCGAATAGTATCTGCTACACTTACGGTATATCATACCATACCCGGGCTAATAGGAAATCTAAATTCCGGCTGACCTGACAATATGGCAGAGTATAAATTAATATTACTTTCCGTTCTGAAAACCTTAGCAGCATAGCTATATTCGACATCACATTATAACTTGTCTGCATTATCATATAATACTAAGGGTTCAAAATGGCATAGACAAATGTTCCTACAGTTTGAAATAAAAAGAAGAATTTTATTCAACTGCTTTCTTTTACGTGTTGAGCCATGTGCCTCTTTCAGTTTTAGCTTCCATTCAAACCTTTTGCTTTCCATGTCTAGTCGGTGTTTTTCGTTAATGGGGCTGGGAGTAGAAAGGCCCGTAACGCCCGTAAGGCTAACTACCTATTCATATAAGCCTATGTAAAAGCGCAGTCAGTTGAGGGAAGCAACATGGAGTGCAGAGTGTATTCCACTCTATAGTCTATGGTTTGTTGTCTCTCTCTCTATTCCCAAAGGCTCTTAATTTTTCTTAATCATCTCATGGAAACTGAAAACAACTCGGAAGTAGAAAGACTTTTGCTTTCTTCCTTTTCTCCTGGTGGTGTTCATCAGCTACACACTAATCACTTTAATCCCGACTTACTTTGCCTAATATTAATTTGCTGGTGAGATGGGAAACTTTTTTAAAGCATTCTTCTTACCCTTACACGGTTTGCTAAACACTGTGAATTACTTCTCTCATGTAGATACTACTAAACTACCAAAAGTCGCCTTCCCGACTTTCCCCGCGTAATGTGTTCATTTCATCTGATGCATCTATTGCAGACGAGAACGTTATGTCTTCATAACTATTGTTTATGGTTTTTAATTTTGGGCATTATAAGCATAATGCGATTATGCAGTAAGCATAACATTGCAAATAATTAATAAATTAATCCAGCTATTCTTTCCTTGGAGGAAGAAAATTAAATTCTGAACTAATTATTACTCCTTTCGTTTGATTGTATGTTCAATCTACATTTGTTACGGAATGAGCGTGTACGCGTGTACTATAGGGAATCAAAATATTATTTACCGACAAAAACAGTTATGAGCAGTTGAAAGGAAAAAAATCTAAATATGTAGGTGCTCTAATATTTTTAGCAAAATAGTTTTAAATAACTGGAATTATGTGTAGTGCGATTACAAAACATAAATGATAAAGGTTTTTAATGTAGAACAAGTAAGTGGCAAATGTAATATAAAAGGAAACAACAATGACGATAATGATAGCAGCTTAAAAGATTCGGAGTTACGGAAACCAAAGAAGAGTTATGAAAAACCAAAAATGTAATGTTAACGCTATATAACTTGTTTAAAGTAGGTAGTGGAATTTAACACACTTCTAAATCCACCTAGATATAAGCAAACACGATACAGCGTAAGAATTGTGTACCTAAAATGCACTCTGAAATACAGCATATGTAGACGTATGATACAAATCTGTACACATGTAAATGTATTGAGACCGACTTTACTGAGCTTTAGCAGCTACCCGTAATAAAGAATACTACGATTATTTGTACTATTATTCTTTTTAATCTTGTTACATTACAAACAACATCACAAGCAACATCCCCTAAAACACTGTGAGCAAAAAATTAAGTACTAATACAGATTACATACCTGGACAACTGCTTACAACAAAGTAAAACAAAATACATTTTCGGCTCATTGACCATCAACAGAAATCTGCTTCGTAGAAGACCTTTTGTTCATATCTCCATTTCGTTAAAAGCTCCCACATTTGAAACTTATATCTCTGGATTTCCTGAAAAAGAAATAATAGCCTCCATTAGACTTGAACTCTTTTGATAAATAATGTTCCATATCATTGAACTTATGTATGTACGTATACAAAATTAAGCTGTAAATAGCAAGTATTCCTTGACCTTTTAAACTATAAAGCAACACAAAGAGTTTTTTTCCTTAGAGCTAAAATTAATTATCTTACGAAGAACAAAGTAAAACTTGAAGCACATAATGAAAGTGACTTTCGGCGAGGTAATAAATGGAGAAGTTTAATTATGATTACATTTAAATGGGACAGAATAGTTAAAGTTTAGTGAATGTACTCCTTTATGTATACGGCATTACTTTATTGGTAACCTTTTATTAACAAAAATTGCAAGAATTTAATTTAAATTATTGAATTCTAATAGCATTCCGCAGAGCGATTTCCGAGTTTATATTTATTTATTTTTATTTCTATTTATTACTGTTATGTTCAATAAACTCGGTTGAATAATGATATTTTTCATATAAATGTCAATGATTTGTCACTATGCTTTGAAAACGTGAAAACGAACATTTCCGCAACTATTTCGTTGCTGCACTTAAATCAAGAATTACGGTAGTATTTCTACATTATTTAATTAAATTATTAGACTCATATATAACCGTTTGACAGTGCTCTTAAAACTTTGTCGAGGATAGACGCTTTCTCCACTTTCTCCAAACATTATCTTATACATACAATAGAAACAAAGGATTCGATTAAGAGTATGGGCTGACGGGCTGAGTAGTTTTATTGTACATCATTAGTATTGCATGCTGTACAAATAAATAAATATTAAACTGACTGCACATAATTATTTAGATACTAGTAAATTACTCGTCCTATGGACGGAAAATAACAGTATCTAGGAAAAACCGGACTTTCTCCGTAATAACCCAGCTTTCTCGGTAGTCGTAAAACAAAACAACGTAAAACAAAAAGTAATTTTAAATTGATTTTCTTCATAACAATCTTGTAGGATACTTTAGTTCTTGAATGTCCTTCGTAGTATTTGAATTTACCCCGAAAATGTACCCTGTTGTGTTGGAATTTACTTGCTAGCGTTTGAATTTACTCCGAAGTATTCGAATGTCCCCAGTAATGTTTGAATTTACTTCGTAGCTTTTGAAGCATGTTATATCAAGATGCCAGCATGTTATATCAAGATGCCAGCATGTTATATCAAGATGCCAGCATGTTATATCAAGATGCCAGCATGTTATATCAAGATGCCAGCATGTTATATCAAGATGCCAGCATGTTATATCAAGATGTCAGCATGTTATATCAAGATGCCAGCATGTTATATCAAGATGCCAGCATGTTATATCAAGATGCCAGCATGTTATATCAAGATGCCAGCATGTTATATCAAGATGCCAGCATGTTATATCAAGATGCCAGCATCTTATATCAAGATGCCAGCATGTTATATCAAGATGCCAGCATGTTATATCAAGATGCCAGCATGTTATATCAAGATGCCAGCATGTTATATCAAGATGCCAGCATGTTATATCAAGATGCCAGCATGTTATATCAAGATGCCAGCATGTTATATCAAGATGCCAGCATGTTATATCAAGATGCCAGCATGTTATATCAAGATGCCAGCATGTTATATCAAGATGCCAGCATGTTATATCAAGATGCCAGCATGTTATATCAAGATGCCAGCATGTTATATCAAGATGCCAGCATGTTATATCAAGATGCCAGCATGTTATATCAAGATGCCAGCATGTTATATCAAGATGCCAGCATGTTATATCAAGATGCCAGCATGTTATATCAAGATGCCAGCATGTTATATCAAGATGCCAGCATGTTATATCAAGATGCCAGCATGTTATATCAAGATGCCAGCATGTTATATCAAGATGCCAGCATGTTATATCAAGATGCCAGCATGTTATATCAAGATGCCAGCATGTTATATCAAGATGCCAGCATGTTATATCAAGATGCCAGCATGTTATATCAAGATGCCAGCATGTTATATCAAGATGCCAGCATGTTATATCAAGATGCCAGCATGTTATATCAAGATGCCAGCATGTTATATCAAGATGCCAGCATGTTATATCAAGATGCCAGCATGTTATATCAAGATGCCAGCATGTTATATCAAGATGCCAGCATGTTATATCAAGATGCCAGCATGTTATATCAAGATGCCAGCATGTTATATCAAGATGCCAGCATGTTATATCAAGATGCCAGCATGTTATATCAAGATGCCAGCATGTTATATCAAGATGCCAGCATGTTATATCAAGATGCCAGCATGTTATATCAAGATGCCAGCATGTTATATCAAGATGCCAGCATGTTATATCAAGATGCCAGCATGTTATATCAAGATGCCAGCATGTTATATCAAGATGCCAGCATGTTATATCAAGATGCCAGCATGTTATATCAAGATGCCAGCATGTTATATCAAGATGCCAGCATGTTATATCAAGATGCCAGCATGTTATATCAAGATGCCAGCATGTTATATCAAGATGCCAGCATGTTATATCAAGATGCCAGCATGTTATATCAAGATGCCAGCATGTTATATCAAGATGCCAGCATGTTATATCAAGATGCCAGCATGTTATATCAAGATGCCAGCATGTTATATCAAGATGCCAGCATGTTATATCAAGATGCCAGCATGTTATATCAAGATGCCAGCATGTTATATCAAGATGCCAGCATGTTATATCAAGATGCCAGCATGTTATATCAAGATGCCAGCATGTTATATCAAGATGCCAGCATGTTATATCAAGATGCCAGCATGTTATATCAAGATGCCAGCATGTTATATCAAGATGCCAGCATGTTATATCAAGATGCCAGCATGTTATATCAAGATGCCAGCATGTTATATCAAGATGCCAGCATGTTATATCAAGATGCCAGCATGTTATATCAAGATGCCAGCATGTTATATCAAGATGCCAGCATGTTATATCAAGATGCCAGCATGTTATATCAAGATGCCAGCATGTTATATCAAGATGCCAGCATGTTATATCAAGATGCCAGCATGTTATATCAAGATGCCAGCATGTTATATCAAGATGCCAGCATGTTATATCAAGATGCCAGCATGTTATATCAAGATGCCAGCATGTTATATCAAGATGCCAGCATGTTATATCAAGATGCCAGCATGTTATATCAAGATGCCAGCATGTTATATCAAGATGCCAGCATGTTATATCAAGATGCCAGCATGTTATATCAAGATGCCAGCATGTTATATCAAGATGCCAGCATGTTATATCAAGATGCCAGCATGTTATATCAAGATGCCAGCATGTTATATCAAGATGCCAGCATGTTATATCAAGATGCCAGCATGTTATATCAAGATGCCAGCATGTTATATCAAGATGCCAGCATGTTATATCAAGATGCCAGCATGTTATATCAAGATGCCAGCATGTTATATCAAGATGCCAGCACTCGGGAAATTATAATCTTTTTTCTAGGAACTAAATAGTACGTACGAGCGGACTTTTCTGTTTCTGTAACAGAAGGATGGAAATATTTTTACTTTAAGTAGGCTGACTGTATAACACTTCGGTTCCTTCAGCACCTTCTCCTTCCTAACGAAATCCTTTTTCTTATGCCAAAAATAGGATTCTGGTTTCAGTATATAGTGTGTGGTATGGCATGTAAGAAAATATTTATAGTAGGCATAAGGCACAGAGTTGGGAAGGGTAGCCTACTAAGCCTACTCTGTGCCTTCAGGAGGCATAGAGTTGGTTAGGGTAGTCCGCTCAATAGCTTTAGTAGACAGAGTAGGGTAGGGTAGCCTTCTCAATAGCTTTAGCAGGCACAGTGTTGGGTTGGGTGGTCTTCTTAATAGCCTTTAGTAGGTAAAGAGTAGGGTAGTGTAGCCAACACTGTATGTAAAGTAGGCAGTGGGTAGGATAGGGTAGTCTACTTAAAAAGTTAGTAGGCAAAAAGTAGGGTAGCCTACTTCATATGCCGGGCTATGCTGGTGGACATTATGATGATGACAGGAGTTACTGAACAAACGAAAGTCTTATGTCATGCATCGCATTACAGTCACTTATACATGTGTATTTTAGTTTTTGATGTTTTAATCAGTGAAGGAAGGAGGTATGACAATGAAATTAATTTAAGTATGATAATTTTATGAATTTTAAGACGAAAATCATAATTTTAGGCCGCTAGGTTTCAGAGTTTTATTCTGTGACGCACGGAAACAGAAACTGCAGGTGATGTTTATTACTTGATATTCGAATGCATTAAAGTATAGAAACGCACTAGATAAAATCAGCTAAGGGAAATAATGTAGAAACATTGCGCTAACAATCCAGCACTGCACTGCAGTCAAGTTTTCTTATGTCTGAGAGTTTTGATTTATACGGAGCATTCATTCATTAATGATAATTGCTTGCCTATAGGTACAATTAAGTATTTTACTATACTGCAGTTAAAATATTTGACAGAAGTAAGAGTACCTTAGTTGAAACAATGATGATTGATATTACATCCCGTACATTAATACCCAAAGCCCAAAGCTAGTACGACTATTTAATATTCAAGAATTGCAAGTCGCTTGCTGCTTCTGTACTATACAGCTCGTTAGGTCTCGCAATTTTGTATACCCATTCATCATTATGAAATTGAGATAAATACATACACATATAGTTAGTTATACATCGTTATATGTAATAAAGTTTAGTAAGTTCTAAAAGGGTCCACATTAGACAACTACCAGCCAAGACCATAAAAATATATTTAGTAAAACTTATTTAATGCTTCACCATATTCAAATGCGGCAATTGCACTGTGCACTAAGAAAGTGGTACAATATCATATTTTAAATACTGATACGCAAGCAAAATTTATCGGTATACGTATGTAATTTCAATTTTAATATTAGATATAGGTAAACATAGAGAAGAGCGAACTGTAACGTATTTCAATTTAACGATTGCAGTTACTTTCTCTAATGGGGGCAGTTAATTAACTCATACTTCATGGCTTTCGTCACATTCAGTTATTAATATTATTAATCCATACGGAAATCTCAGTGCAAATTGAGAGAAAGAGAAATCAGCGATATAAGAGCACATTTCGTGTACCTTTCTTATAAGAATTAGTAGATTGTTTAATGAGTCTGCAATTACAAATGGACCCAACTAATTTACATTACATAACATTGACTACAGTTTAATATCGATCCTATCCGTGATTACCCTAATACAGATATGGAAGAAGCTTTGAAATTTTGAAGTTCCAATGGTGTTTTTCATAAATGTAAACTGTTATACTGGAAATACGTTTATTCTATACCTTCACAGTATTTCAAACGTATTAGAATTTACTTGTTTATCTCTATATACTATTTAAATACTTTAAAATTCAGCTGATACTTTTGACAAGTTTTTGGAAGTCTTTGGAAATTTTTGAAAATGTTAAAAGTCAACTCTCATTACCAGGTTTGAGTGGAAAGCAGGGTTATTGTATGACTACTAATACTTAGAGAAATACCTTTGCTCTCAGTAGTCAATGTCTTGGTGAATTTATTGAATATGAACTTCTGTCTGGCATTGAAAATTAAAGTATACTTAAATGTTTACGTAAAGCCTGAATTATTATAGTCTGAATTATTAACACTATATCTATATTTGTGCATAAAATTCAAAGAAATAAAATCAAGAATTCAATTTAATAGTCAATATAGTTTGTGACACGCTTTGCTCTTATCCACAGTTTTTCCAGAATACCTTATGTAAAAGTTATTTTTTCCGCATCATGGCTTCATTGCATACGGCATCGGCATCACATTGGATGTAATGGAAGTTGGTAAACTATTCGCAAATGCTTTTCTTATGTCGTAATCTTCTAAATTGCGACTACAACCTTAATTTTATTAGGCAGCTAAAGGCGGCTCACTACCTGGTAAAGCTGGCATAAATTCAAAAGTGACTATTTGTAACAGGCTAAGTCTGTATGTGGGTTCGATAGGCGGTAGGCACATAAAAGTTAATACTTTCGAAAAGGTAAAATATTATGTTCAGTTACAAGCATTGTGTACTCTGAATAACGTAGTACGTTGGCAGACTCATTTATAAATGGTTGTTGTTTATTGCATATGAAAGGTTTCATATGCCAGAGTCATACAAACTAACTGTCAAATTTGATAACTCAAAATATCAAAGCTGATTGTAAGAGTACGGTACAGTAAAGGTGAGGCAAAGCAAAGGTGAATTATCGCAAGCACAGTTTGGAATGCATTGGGAACAAACACAAGAAAGGTAAGTTAGGTAAGGAACAACAATAAGGTCTTGTTTATGTCAAACGGGCGGCCAGGACCCTTCATTTACTTCAAAGATGTCGACGAAAGTGTTTTAGGTAGATATGTGATGTGATGTAGTGTAGTAGTAGGTAAGCAAAAGCATAATAAAATCAAATTGGAATGACCGAGCATAAATAC